>JAGDYQ010000033.1:5622566-6198931 GCA_021962125.1 Bulinus truncatus
GATCTAATGTTTACTGTTCCAGGGGCCAGTTGGGTGAGTTGATATAATGTTTACTGTTCAAGGGGCCAGTTGGGTGAGTTGATATAATGTTTACTGTTCAAGGGGCCAGTTGGGTGAGTTGATATAATGTTTACTGTTCAAGGGGCCAGTTGGGTGAGTTGATATAATGTTTACTGTTCAAGGGCCAGTTGGGTGAGTTGATATAATGTTTACTGTTCAAGGGGCCAGTTGGGTGAGTTGATATGATGTTTACTGTTCAAGGGGCCAGTTGGGTGAGTTGATATAATGTTTACTGTTCAAGAGGCCAGTTGGGTGAGTTGATATAATGTTTACTGTTCAAGGAGCCAGTTGGGTGAGTTGATATAATGTTTACTGTTCACTGTTCAGGGGGCCAGTTGGGTGAGTTGATATAATGTTTACTGTTCAAGAGGCCAGTTGGGTGAGTTGATATAATGTTTACCGTTCAAGGGGCCAGTTGAGTGAGTTGATATAATGTTTACTGTTCACTGTTCAGGGGGCCAGTTGGGTGAGTTGATATAATGTTTACTGTTCAAGAGGCCAGTTGGGTGAGTTGATATAATGTTTACTGTTCAAGGGGCCAGTTGGGTGAGATGATATAATGTTTACTGTTCAAGGGGCCAGTTGGGTGAGTTGATATAATGTTTACTGTTCAAGGGGCCAGTTGGGTGAGTTGATATAATGTTTACTGTTCAAGGGGCCAGTTGGGTGAGTTGATATAATGTTTACTGTTCAAGGGGCCAGTTGGGTGAGTTGATATAATGTTTACTGTTCAAGGGGCCAGTTGGGTGAGTTGATATAATGTTTACTGTTCAAGGGGCCAGTTGGGTGAGTTGACATAATGGCCAGTCAACTTTTGTCAAGTAATATTTAATACAACTCATTGCGTGTAAATTAGTAAATTGTATATTAAAATCTTACGTGTACATGTCAGTTCATCTATTGATTTATGGTTTTCTTCAATTCTTCTGTGTTTTTAATTCTCATTTTTTTTATTACTTAACACGGTGAAGTATTTAAATGTCAAGTGTAATAAACAGAGGGACTAGAGATAGCGATCGACAACTCGTTGAGAATTATCAGATGTATACATCAAAATACATTTTGAAGCATATAATCTATCTTATTCTGCGTTGTTATGTTTTATGTATAGGCCTAAGTTGTAGATGAAATCTCTAAGTACATTAATTCTAAGATTTTTTTAACAACGTCACTGTCAGAGTCTATGATCAAATTTAAAACAGAATAATATGGACTATATATTTTTTAATTACAATCTTCATGTTTTTTTTTCCTTTTTAATTTGAATATATTTTTATAATTTCAATGTTAATGTTTTTTACACTTTAATTTCAAAATATTTATTACAAAAGCATTACACCGTTATCATCAAACAAAAAAGTCAATCAAAAATCGAGTCTAAAATATTCAACCTTCAGATTTTGAAAAAAAAATGTAATTTGATCAAATTATAATAATTGTGTCATCAAGATATGTCTATTTAAGCGAGAGTGACTATCTAGATATAGAAACTATTTATTTTTGTATTGCTACCTATCATCCAATGTAGTGACTTATCCAGTTGAGTATATTTTTATCACCCTTGTTTTTAATGTTAGAAATTAGAAGTTACAAAAAATGTATATTATATTATTATTGTTTGTTTTTTTTTTACTTTCTAGTGCATTATTTATAAAAACTTGTTTTATATTGTATACAAGTTAACCTAATTCAACTTGTCTATATAAGATTTAGAAAAACTTCTCAATTTAGCACGCTAATGAGTTTAAGACTTTGTAAGATACTATCTATATGAAGTTTCTGTATATAATTATAACTAGAAAGTGGAGTTGTAAGGAAATGAGTTATAAATTTTAAATTATAGTTTATTTCTATTTTAAAAAATTTGAACATTTCTTATAAGTAATTGTTAACGTAATATGGAGGTGGAAAGAGAATAGTTAGAGCGAAAGAATAATACATAATACGACGAGGTGTGAGACAGAATAGGAAATGGCGGGATAGAGAATAGTAAACGGGGATGTGGCGGGCCACAGAATATCAAATAGGTATGAAGACAATACTACTGCTCGCAACCGGATATAGAGAGATAATAACACTAGTACAGTTATAAGATGCCATTGTTTATCATAAACTTCAATTACACATTGTTTTTAACAATTTAGATAGGCGAAGTCTCACTGAGGTTACCAATTTAGATAGGCGAAGTCTCACTGAGGTTAACAATTTAGATAGGCGAAGTCTAACTGAGATTAACAATTTAAAAAGGTGAAGTCTCACTGAGGTTAACAATTAGGTTGGCCGAGTCTCACAAATTGAGCTTTAATGATGTCAACATTAGAAAGATAGACCTAATCTTTAAAATGTTGATAAAAAAGAGGTCAACAATAAAGACAGACTATGTCTCACTGAGGTTAACAATAGAGATGGACAACGTTTCACTGAGGTCAACAATAAAGATGGACAACGTCTCAATTTGTTATGTGTCACGGCTAAGATGAAGAGTTGGTTGAGGCATTAGTTGGACTGTCAGAACTTTGTACGGTCATCCCTGCGGCCAGAGATTCGGAAGAGTACGATCTGAAGTCGTCATACGTCTCATTTCTTCTTTAATCTCACTCGGTCATTTGGTCGTTCCCCGGGGGTACTCTGTGTGTCAGACCTGGTGATGAACCAAGTTAAAGACGAAGAAAAACCTTGTTCCGGAAATGTTCATACTATGGAGCCGGGTCTCAGTTTCTAGTGAAATTAAAAGTGAATATTTTGATTCCTTTATTTTCAAGGTTAGAGTTGAAAAGATTATGATGTCAAAAATAGATGAAGAGTGAATAGAGAGATCTTATTGTACGTGGGAGACGTCTCAGTAACCTGGACTGTAGTTAAATACATTAACACTATACTTATATTTAAAATATTAGATAGTAATACATTTTATTGGCCATATGTAGTTTATGATATATGTCATATGGTTAGTGTATGATATATGTCATGTAGGCTAGTTTATGGTATATGTCATGTAGGTTAGTTTATGATATATGTCATGTATGTTAGTTTATGATATATGTCATGTAGGTTAGTTTATGATATATGTCATGTAGGTTAGTTTATGATATATGTCATGTAGGCTAGTTTATGATATATGTCATGTAGATTAGTTTATGATATATGTCATGTAGGTTAGTTTATGTTATGTCATGTAGGTTAGTTTATGATATATGTCATGTAGGTTAGTTTATGATATATGTCATGTAGTTTAGTGTATGATATGTGCTATAGGCCATTGTAATGATATATGTTAATATGAAACTTGGAAACATGTTTACTAATTTAAAAAAAAAAATAACATAACTTTAAAGTTTTGACTAGAAGTTGTGTTTTTCAATGACGCACATTTTTTAGTTTACAAAACAACAACAACAACAATTATGTAATTATTCTGTCCAAAAATTGTTTATTCTTCAAAATATCATGGATATTTACAAATCTACAGACTCGTGTAAGTTGTATGTACAAATAAAGAACTTAATGGAAACAATATAAATACTGTTTGCTTTTAGATTACATTTACCAATTCATGAACTGATAAAATACCATGTTTTCACTGGCTCTACTGTAATTAACAATTTTTATGACCAATTTAACCCAACAGTTTTATACAATTTTTGTTTAAGGATGCTCGGAAATCAGAAAATGGGCGACACACAAGTCAATTTATAATTTCTTTGCATAGTTTTTAATAAAACATTACACATGTGATTTTATACTGTTTCAATCTGATATGGAAAAAAATTGTTCAAATAAATTTAGTCATTTTAACGTTTGTCTGTAAAAGCCGAGTATTATTAGTTGGTAGGATTGACTCACTGGACATCACATTTTAAACAGATCATTGGAGAATGTAGTATTTCAGGAGTGACTCACTGGACATCACATTTTAAACAGATCATTGGAGAATGTAGTATTTCAGGATTGACTCACTGGACATCACATTTTAAATAGATCATTGGAGAATGTAGTATTTCAGGAGTGACTCATTGGACATCACATTTTAAATAGATCATTGGAGAATGTAGTATTTCAGGAGTGACTCACTGGACATCACATTTTAAACAGATCATTGGAGAATGTAGTATTTCAGGAGTGACTCACTGGACATCACATTTTAAACAGATCATTGGAGAATGTAGTATTTCAGGAGTGACTCACTGGACATCACATTTTAAACAGATCATTGGAGAATGTAGTATTTCAGGAGTGACTCACTGGACATCACATTTTAAACAGATCATTGGAGAATGTAGTATTTCAGGAGTGACTCATTGGACATCACATTTTAAACAGATCATTGGAGAGTGTAGTATTTCAGAAGTGACTCACTGGACATCACATTTTAAATAGATCATTGGAGAATGTAGTATTTCAGGATTGACTCACTGGACATCACATTTTAAACAGATCATTGGAGAATGTAGTATTTCAGGAGTGACTCACTGGACATCACATTTTAAACAGATCATTGGAGAATGTAGTATTTCAGGAGTGACTCATTGGACATCACATTTTAAACAGATCATTGGAGAATGTAGTATTTCAGGAGTGACTCACTGGACATCACATTTTAAACAGATCATTGGAGAATGTAGTATTTCAGGAGTTTCTACATCTTTTGCCCAATAAATGTCCATAATTTGTAATGAACTCTATATTATGTGATCGTTCTTTTAGGGAAGGCTGTATATATTATTTATTATTAGGATTTATTAATTGTGTGGAATCTGTTACAGTAACTTCGGAGTGTTATTTGTTTTATTTTAGTCAGTTACTTAGTTGATTGTTTTTCCACAAAATGTGTCAGACGTTACAGGTAAAAATCATTGTGAACGATATTGGTTTTATATTTATATATAATTATTAAAATAAAATGTCATTCTTTCTTTATGAAATACATAGACAGTCCGCATTTTTACACAAGTCACACATGTACACAGTTCACACATGTAAACATGTCAGATGAGATGATGATATATATAAAGAATCACAAAGTTATATACTGTCTAAGAAAATACGTCCTTAATGCACGTCTGAATATTTTTATAGTCTGCCAAATCGATCAACTATTGTGGCCAGTTAATTTCATTAAAGACAAATTGGCTTTCTGCTGTTTTGAGTTCAAATTTCTAGTTGACTATCACACCACACTTGAATATGTCAACCAGTCATTGAAGTATGTCGCCTAGTGAAGTTGAACTTCAGACACTGATAGACCACCAAGTGCATTTTATTTATTATTTCTTTGTACTTTTCAAATAAAATTTTACTAGTCAAATCTAAGGAAAAATCCTATTATTTAAGTCGCTTCAATCATCCATGCGTTGTGCTTATTCCACATGAGCGTGGATAATAAAATCTGAATAAGAAAGACATAATGAAATTCCAGAATTTCATTAGGTTGACATAGAAATGATAAATGTGGCTGCGAAAAAATGATTTTTAAACCACGTGACTTTCTTTGTACTTGAGATTATTTAGATTCTTTGAAAATGTGTTGTTGTTTTAAATTACATGATCTGCCTATTACAATTAGACGTCGTGATAGCTTCGTCAGTTTAAAGTTTTGACTTTTTCTTCAGAAGGCATTTTTCAGATTATACATGGATTGTTGTAAACTATTCATTCAAATTTGTCATGGAAACATAAAGTTAGAATCTGAGCAGCTATGATGCATTAATCAACATTTTATTGCAGCTATGATGCATTAATCAACATTTTATTGCTGAAAATTGTTAGTTGTTGAGTCATAATCTTTTGAAAGTTCCATGGGATAATGAACACGAAGAAAAGGAGAAAATTCAGTTCAATTCATTTTGAGTGCAAAAACTGGCTGATAATTGGTCAAACAACATATCACAGCTACCCAACAAACTACCTGTCACAGCTATCCAACAAACCACCTGTTACAGATACCAAACAAACTACCTGTCACAGCTACCCAACAATCTACCTGTCACAGCTACTCAAGTTCGATTTGTACTTTTGATATACACTTATCCAAGATTTTATATGTATGTATACAACATGGTGCATTATGTCTAGTTATTCATTCTGCTATTACCATATTCTCCCTTTCTCCCTAATGCCTCACGGTCCTAACAGTATACTCTGGGAAAGATTGTTTAGCTAGATAGGTAGTTAATCCCATGAGGCCGTTAAAAAATTGAAGAAACATGGAAAAAATTACGTTTTTAAATACGTTGTATTAAGAATAAAGCAAACGTAACGGTTATTTTCTATTTTGGGAGACATTTTCAGTATCAGATTCTGTGGTATTGCAATATACTATATTCCAGCAAATACACTACATGAATTATCATCCAAAAGAATCCATTAAGTTCAGGATGTTTATTGTGAATCTTTATCTGATGTTAAATATAATTAAATACTGAATCTAAAAAAAAAACCATTAGACTTTTACTCTCACTAATCGTTTTCTAAAACATATCTCTACTAGACTAAAACTAATATTTCCCTAAAACACATCTCTACTAGACTAAAACTAATATTTTATCTAAAACACATCTCTACTAGACTAAAACTAATATTTCTCTAAAACACATCTCTACTAGACTAAAACTAATATTTCCCTAAAACACATCTCTACTAGACTAAAACTAATATTCTCTAAAACACATCTCTACTAGACTAAAACTAATATTTCTCTAAAACACATCTCTACTAGACTAAAACTAATATTTCTCTAAAACACATCTCTACTAGACTAAAACAACAACTTTAACTGATCTCTTCAATAAAACTGATAACTATACGCATGTATCCGAGTCATCCTAATTCTTTCTTTTCACTGGAAGACCAATTAGAACATTGTATGTGTTAGCAAGAATTATTCCATTCATATGTATCTTGGCTTCTTCCAATGAGAGGATAACAAAATATCAAATGCGCACCAATATGTGCATTACAGCCACACAAGTGTTTACTGATATAAACTACTAGTAGTTGCCCGTTGCATTCGCAACTAAAGGTTTTATCTCAATAAAATGTTTAATATGAGAATTAATAGGAACTATTAACACGGGTGCATAACAAAAAACTTAGTAAATAGCCGGTTTGAGCAACATCTCTTAGTGATCTACCAATTGCATCTAAAGCATGGTTCGATGCCATCGTGCACTCATCCAGCAAAAACATTTCCGCTGCAAATGTATTGTGCGCAAATTTTGTCTTACTGTCTTCTTAAATAGGAACTATTAACACGGAATTCCAAGTGCAGAATTATTTTTTTTTTATTTATAGATAAATTGTATCATCTGGAAATCAATTTAACTACTGAATTTTTAAATACGATTGATTATGTTAATTAGGTGCTGATGTATATGCCACCTTCCTAATGTGCAAAAATGACTTACATTTTATACGTCACAAATTACGTTTTACCCGTCAACGCTAACCAACCAAACCAAACCAAATAACAAACCAAAGAAAATCAACTAACCGAACCAAACTAAACACCATTAGGTAAAGATATGGCTGCTAATTTATCTCACCCGTTACGTTTTGCCCTTAATTATATCAATGTTAAAATCAAAACAAAGCATTAAAAAAAAAGTTTTTATAAAAATGAACTGAAAAGTAAAAATAAAAATACTTTATCATGCCATTTTGCAGCACGAAGGCACGATACAGCACCCATTGAGAAATGACGTCATAGAGGATTTTTTTTTTATTTATCGCGACGGCGCTCCCATTCTGCAAAAAAAAAAAATGTACCATCGGGACGTCATAGATTATTTAAAGCGATGACGGCTTTCCCATACAGTACGGACGGACGACAAGATAGCTGCTTTATATGTGAGATCAATTCGTACTTTTGTGCTAATGTTAAATTACGATATAAAATGTGTTTGTGTTTAGGAAATAAAAAATTGTGTAGGAAGAAACAAGGATCGACATTTTTATTGAGTTCTGTTATTTTTGGCTCCCTGTCTATGTTCTTGATGACATCTTCAAGGCAGTTTTGTCATGCAGCAGTGAATAGAATTTATGAACCGCACTTTTTCACTTCCATCAATGATTTATTCATGTAACTCGATTTTTGCTTAACTTCCTTGCGTAATTGTTCACTGAAGCGGAAATAAATCAACATTTACGAGTTGAAATATGGAGTTGACATTTAACAGCCAACATATTGATATCTGTTTGATAGGCTACAACATGAATCAATTTAATTCGACAAACTGAATCAATATTTGCTCTTTGAGTTTAGAAAAGCAAATCTCTGAGATTTGAGTTTTTTAATTTTATTTGTAGGTCCAAAAAAAATTAACAGTAAATCCAAAGGCACGTACAAATTTAGGTAAGAAAATGAATGAAATGATATGATTGCAGTCTTAGTATATTAATAAACTAAATACTTGTAAGTTCGATTGGTTATGTCCTATGTAAAACAATAATCTTACATAATCTTATTTGTATTTTATACAATAATTTTAATGATAGTTTGTAATTAGTTCTCTACCTGCTGAATTCTTCCTTCATGCTACTTTTCAAAAATAAATTTGCTAGTTGCAACTTCAGAGTAAGTAAGTCAACTCTAAAACAAGCAATTTAAGTCTTTTCCGTTTCGGACAAATGACATTTTAGATCATTTTCGCCGGACGAGATCCGTATTTTTTTTCCGGGTTACAGTCATAAATATTGCTCCACGCGCATGAATTTAGATAAATTTAGAGAGGGAAGTAATCATGTTGAATAACTATTACAAAAATAAGTAATGATTACGCCCCTTTAATTAGCTTTTATTATTTATATTTAAAATATAAGCAAAAACGATATATAAGAAAATCTTATATTTTGGCTCTGAGAGGTCAGATTGCGAAATGGACTTTTGATGTAAACTTGGCAGGCCAAGACCTACAAAATGATATATACATCATGGGTCTAGGACTTATGGTTGCTGAGATATAGGGCGCTCCATTGTTAATATAGCTTATATAGTAAAAAACGGTACTTTATAAGCCCCCTTTTACGGCCCTCAGAGATCAGATCGCGAAATGAACTTTTGCTGCACACATGGCAGGCCAAGACCTACAAAATGATAAATACATCATGGGTCTAGGACTTATGGTTGTTGAGATCTAGGGTGATGACGGACAGACAGACAGACAGACAAAAAAATCCTAAAAATCCTACATTTCCAGTGTGGTACCATTACCAGTAACTTAAGAAGGGTAGTGCGTGTAGTGTGGGTAGTGTTGGTGGTGTGAGTGGTGTGGGTAGTGTGGGTAGTGTGGGTGGTGTGGGTGGTGTGGGTGGTGTGGGTAGTGTGGGTAGTGTTGGTGGTGTAAGTGGTGTGGGTAGTGTGGGTGGTGTGGGTAGTGTGAGTGGTGTGGGTAGTGTGGGTAGTGTGGGTAGTGTGAGTGGTGTGGGTGGTGTGGGTAGTGTGGGTGTTGTGAGTGGTGTGGTAGTGTGGGTGGTGTGAGTGGTGTGGTAGTATGGTAGGTGTGAGTGGTGTGGGTAGTGTGGGTGGTGTGGTAGTGTTGGTTGTGTGGGTAGTGTGGGTGGTTTGGGTAGTGTGGGCAGTGTGGGTAGTGTGGGTAGTGTGGGTGGTGTGGTTAGTATGGGTGGTGTGGTAGTGTGGGTGGTGTGAGTAGTGTGGGTGGTGTGGGTAGTGTGGGTTGTGTAGGTAGTGTGGGTGGTGTCGGTAGTGTGGGTGGTGTCGGTAGTGTGGTTGGTGTGGTAGTGTGGGTGGTGTGGTAGTGTGGGTTGTGTGGGTTGTGTGGGTAGTGTGGTTGGTGTGTGGTGTGGGTAGTGTGGGTGGTGTGGGTGGTGTGAGTGGTGTCGGTAGTGTCGGTGGTGTGGGTAGTGTGGTTGGTGTGTGGTGTGGGTAGTGTGGGTAGTGTTTGTGGTGTGGTAGTGTGGGTGGTGTGGGTAGTGTGGGTGGTGATGTAGTGTGGGTGGTTTGTGTAGTGTGGGTGGTGTGGGTGGTGTGGGTAGTGTGGGTAGTGTTGGTGGTGTGAGTGGTGTGGGTAGTGTGGGTGGTGTGGGTAGTGTGAGTGGTGTGGGTAGTGTGGGTAGTGTGGATAATGTGGGTGGTGTGGGTGGTGCGGGTAGTGTGGATAGTGTGGATAGTGTGGGTGGTGTGGGTGGTGTGGTAGTGTGGGTGGTGTGGGTGGTGTGGGTAGTGTGGGTAGTGTGGGTGGTGTACGTAGTGTGGATGGTGTAGGTAGTGTAGAGTTACGGAACCGTTATAGAAATGGGATCCGAAATATTTTACAAAGATGATTTGCCCTTTAAAATTTTGGAGAAGTAAACATAGTTTTAACAGACAACATAATATTAATAACTATTTTTGTGTTTTTACCTGATGACGTAATGTTCATAACTCTGTATGTCGTTTTACTTGACGACGTTATGTTCATAATTTTGTATGTAGTTTTACCTGACGACGTAATGTTCATAACTATGTATGTGGTTTTTCCTGATGACGTAATGTTCATAACTATATATGTGGTTTTACCTGACGACGTAATGTTCATAACTCTGTATGTAACCATAGCTATGTCCTGATTATATTGGTTTATATTGTTTGGGTGATATCAACGTTGTATATAGTCAGACTAACAATATTATATTTTACCTCTAAAATAAATATGGACTTTTAAATTTCGCATACATTTTAAGGTTCCAAAAAATTGCTTTATTTGACCTATATTAACAAACAAATTTAATTCTAATTTCCTTTTTTTTTAATTCATAAATAGAATTGATCTATTGTCTGTCATACTTCATTTTGTAAGAAGGAGAATAAGCTAATAGTCTAAGTTCCAGATTTTTTTTTGTGAGACAACATAATTGTTAACTAATAAGACAACAATAAACTCTTTTACAGTTGCATTTTTTTAGAAATTTGAAAAACTTGGACACCCCCACCCCGCAATTTTACCGAATTCATTACACATCTTTAGCCGAACTACAGAAATAAATACACAAGTATAGAGATGTAGGTCATAATGGATGCTTGCATACAGGGCCGTTTTAAGGTCATCGTAGGCCCTAGGCACTTTCAAAGTCGTAGGCCCTCCCCGATTTCATTTTTTCAATATTTTTTTTCAATAATGCACTTGTTTTCACTTTATGTTCTGGCTTTCGTAGGCCATTGAAAAGTCCATAGGCCCTAGGCCTACTCTGCCTACTGTGCCTATAGGGTAAAGCGGCCCTGCTTGCATATCTCCATAGTGCGGCTCTATTAAATTCATTTATTTTCTTGTTACTTTTATTTTATTAAAATGACTTTGTAGTGACTCTTTCTATTTTATATCATAGTCTTTGACAGCAGAATGTGGCTCGCATTGACCGCACGCGTGGCCAGTGGCACAACCGGGGAGCAGAGGTGGGCTTGAGCCCCCCCAGGCCAAATCATCACTACATAATTAATGTTATAAAGTTACAAAAAAGACTGTCAAACTGTCTTTTTTTCATAATGTGAGCCCCCCCCCCCCAGCATTTTTTGCTGGTCGCGCCACTGCGCTGGGCTAACCCTGGCAATGACCATTCAATTAGGATTTATTTATTTTACACAAAGGATTTACTCTAACTAGAGACTTTATGTCTGTTGTTAAAGTGGATCTACTGAACATAGTTGGATTAAACTCCATTTGGAAATTGAATATCTAAAATGACAATAGCAGAGACTAGACATTATTTTGTCAATTTCATAACAAATGAAAATTCAAATTTACTCATGTATTTTATTTTTATCAAGGCAAACAGAACAAATACAAACAGGACAAATACAAGCAGGACAAAACTAACAGAACAAATACAAACAGAACAAATACCAACAGGACAAATACAAGCAGAACAAATACAAATAGAACAAATAAAAACAGAGCAAATACAAATAGGACAAATACAAAACAGAACAAATACAAACAGGACAAATACAAACAGGGCAAATACAAATAGAACAAATACAAACAGGACAAATACAAACAGGACAAATACAAACAGAACAAATACAAACAGGACAAATACAAAAAGAACAAATACAAACAGGACAAATACAAAAAGAACAAGTACAAACAATCTATTCAGGCGATAAAGTAAAAAATGAAAATATACAAACATCTCTATGAGCAGGAAAAGATTTATTCATATAAACAAGACACATTACATTTATAATAAAGAATATAGATTTACTGAAACAAACAACATAAAATATCATGAAACACGACAAATAAAAACATTGCAAATACAAACTTTACAAATACAATTTCAACAAATACAAACATGACAAATACAATTTGGACAAATACAAAAAGGAGAAATACAAACAGAACAAATATAAACATGATAAATACAAACATGATAAAAACAAACATGACATATACAATTTTGACAAATATAAATATGATAAATACAATCATGACAAATATAAGCATGACAAATGCAAAATGTGCAAAGCTTGAGTTAGACGAGATGTCGAAACACAAACAGTTCAACTTTAAAAAAAAAATTCTTCTAAAGAATGGTTCAATAATGACATTAAGAATTTTCATTTAGAAACCGATGCTGGTCAATAAGCCAAGTTGGCAAATAACAGAGACTGTGGGTCGGGGCGGTGGGGGGGGGGGAGAGACTGACTGCGGCGAGTGTGGGGTTGCATCTGAGGCAGACCTGAGGATTGTTTTGTTTAGAAACACTTAACTGGTTGGTCAGTTTCTATTTTAAAACTTCCCTAGAAATGAAAGGCAAGATCTGAAATGTCTGTTCCTATTTGATGGAGAACTTTTTTTTAAAGCATTGATTCAGAATAAATTTTCTGAGATTTATACAAGGGCTTATTTGTTTAACCTACGAAGAAAAGATTTAAACAGAATTTATTTCTAGTGAATAAAAATCATCAACTGTTTTCATGTTTACCTGACAAATGTAGTAGTCAGTCATTGCAGTATTTACCTTTGGATGGTGGTTAATAGTACAGACATACTAGACACTGAAATGGTCCTCGGAATTGGAGATTTGTCACTTGGTAAAGCATGTTACAATCGCGCACTGCCCCGCACTCAAGTACTTGTTTAACTGATAGTCAGAGTAAACCTCAGTTTCATACACATAAACTACTTGTTTAACACAGTTAATCTCAGTTATATACACATAAACTACTTGTTTAACTGACAGTCACAGTTAATCTCCATATTTAAAAAGTGTAAATGAGAACATTTAAAAAAAAGGAAAAGATATTAATAACCAACCCTAATATATATATATATATATATATATATATATATATATATATATATATAAGAGAGAGAGAGAGAGAGAGTGAGAGAGAGACAGAGAGAGAGAGAGAGAGAGAAGAGATAGATAGACAGACAGACAGACAGACAGACAGACAGACAGACAGACAGATAGATAGATAGATAGATAGATAGATAGATAGATAGATAGATAGATAGATAGATAGATAGATAGATAGATAGATAGATAGATAGATAGATAGATAGATAGATAGATAGATAGATAGATAGATAGATAGATAGATAGATAGATAGATAGATAGATAGATAGATAGATAGATAGATAGATGTGATATAACTAGCAGTAGTATTACAAAAGAAGGACTTCCGACAAATGTGTTAATTAAAACGATGAATTGTCAATGTTAACAAATACGCTATTCAAAACTGAATGATGGAATGCTAATAAAAATGTCGGTCCAGTCTGATAAAAACTAAATTACATCCTTTCTGTGATTCTGTCATTAACCGTATTAGTAGATAAACAATGGTCCAAAACGAGCGATGATCTTTATGTATATTTAACCTCTTGGTCACTACTAACAGTCTTTTAATATCATTTGTGTCCGCGTGCAGAGGGGCCTTGGTATTTATGTCAAGTGTGCGGGGATGTAACTGTATGATGTACATCTTATCCAAAAGCGTCTATCGTGGGGGCCCTCCCCATAAGTGTGGGGCTTGGATCGGTGGCCCTAGTTACCTGTCATGAATACCACAAACGTGAATTATACCATTTTCATTAAAGGCATCATAGTTCTATCCACACTACTTTGACAACAAATGTGCACACTACTTTGACAACAAATGTGTACACTACTTTGACAACAAATGTTCTCTAGTAGTCTTTAAGAACATTGTGAATAGTTGCTATCGATTCAGTCATTGATATTTTCAGATCATTTTTTAACCCCGAGATGGTGAAATAAAAAAAAATCCACCAAAAAAGAATGAAGTAACTATTTATAACAGTTGTTGAAAATGGAAGAAATATTTTTCCTATGCATCAATGTAATTAGTTCTAGATCAAATCATTGACCTACTGACCTAATCTGGCTTGTCACGCTGTTAAATACAACCCTCACTTTTCTCTCTCACATCATTGACGTTTACATCACATTTTTCAATATTATCGCCCCATCCATCTGCTGCTGATCCGGCCTTTCTGTCAAATTAAAGAAACCGTTTTGACCAGGGGCTCAAAATATTTGCCCACCATTGTTCTAGACAGTATGGCAGCAAAACCACATTTATAAAGATTAAAAATAATATCTTATATTTAAAAAAACACATTTATAAAGATTAAAAATAATATCTTATATTTAAAAAAACACATTTATAAAGATTAAAAATAATATCTTATATTTAAAAAAAACACATTTATAAAGATTAAAAATAATATCTTATATTTAAAAAAAACACATTTATAAAGATTAAAAATAATATCTTATATTTTAAAAAAACACATTTATAAAGATTAAAAATAATATCTTATATTTAAAAAAAAAACACATTTATAAAGATTAAAAATAATATCTTATATTAAAAAAAACACATTTATAAAGATTAAAATTAATATCTTATATTTAAAAAACACATTTATAAAGATTAAAAATAATATCTTATATTTAAAAAAAACACATTTATAAAGATTAAAAATAATATCTTATATTTAAAAAAAACACATTTATAAAGATTAAAAATAATATCTTATATTTTAAAAAAACACATTTATAAAGATTAAAAATAATATCTTATATTTAAAAAAAAAACACATTTATAAAGATTAAAAATAATATCTTATATTAAAAAAAACACATTTATAAGGATTAAAATTAATATCTTATATTTAAAAAACACATTTATAAAGATTAAAAATAATATCTTATATTTTAAAAAAACACATTTATAAAGATTAAAAATAATATCTTATATTTAAAAAAAAAACACATTTATAAAGATTAAAAATAATATCTTATATTAAAAAAAACACATTTATAAAGATTAAAATTAATATCTTATATTTAAAAAACACATTTATAAAGATTAAAAATAATATCTTATATTTAAAAAAACACATTTTATACAAATCAAATTTAGTATCTTTTGCTAAAAGAACACACATTGTTCAGATTAGATATAGTATCTTATACTAAACAAACAGTTTTATGCAGATTCAATTTAGTACTGTACCTAGTACTATACAAACAACCATAGGAAGTTATTGAAAAGTAAAAATAAAAGGCTAGAATAATTAAAAATTGAGCTTATTATATATACTATATATTGTTTATATTATATTTATATATATATATATATATATATATATATATAAACTATATATTGTTTACAGATTTTTAGTTAATTCTTTGGATGCCTTGATTGTCGATGAGCTGCCAGACTTAATTTTCTCTTTATTGGTTAGATATATTTTAATACCTTTTTTTAAGATCAGGATTTTTTTCATTCAGATTCTAACAAACATATTTTCGCGGGGGGATGGGGGGGGATTAATTTGCATTGCTTTTAATATTTGGTTCGCTTTGTGTCTGCCTCAATCCACCCCTTCCCCCAGCACACTTTTTTTTCATTCAGGCCATGCCAGTCTCCATATTATCTGTTGTGTGTATTTTTTTAGACTTGCTCAACACAGCTTAAGATTCTTTCAATATAACCTTCATCCTATACTATCCAGTACAGATAGATGTTTAATAATTTTTGTAATGCGTACATATTCTGAAACACTTAACATGTGTTTGTATTGCGTACATATTCTGAAACACTTAACATTTGTTTGTTATGTATACATATTCTGAAACACTTAACATTTGTTTGTAATGCGCCATACATATTTATAATTTACTTAATCGGGATTTTCCCCTAAACAGCAGCACAAAGATATAAAAAGATTTCATCATATCTAATATTTTATTGTCTACACTTCAGCGTTGAATGTCTTCTCTTGACCCACTTTGTAGCCTAATGTTAGCGCCGGGCCCAGCCACAGCATTTTCACATCTTATCTATAGTATTAAACTATTTTTTGAAATCTAAAATTGGTTAGTTCAGTATTACTTTATTCTTCACACATAATTGTATCATTAAATGTGTTTTTATTTTTTTGATATTTTTTTTACAATAATCAGTTGATAGATTCTATTTTATGTACAGCATTCCCTCATTTTCCGCGGTTAAACGGCTACAGAGTTTACCGCGTCTGCGGATAAATGAGAAATTAAAATAATCCGGTTTTATAAAAGAAATCAGAAAACAACGCGAGTTGTCGAACGTTGTTGATCGTGTCTTGCTTTCTGTGACCTAGTCGGGAATTCTACAAACGCGACAAATCTATATATATATATATATATATATATATATATATATATATATATATATATATATATTGTTGAACGCGTCTTCCTTTCTATGACGTATGCGGGAATTATTCGGGAATTTTCGCAGGCGGCTGCCGTCGTCTCGCAAGGTTGGGCGAAGAAGAGAAATGGGTCTAGTGCCAATAGAAACATTATGTATTGTCCAAGTAAATCATACCCCACAGTTTATATTGACATTTGTTCTTACAGTTGATATTGACATTTGTTCTTACAGTTTATATTGACATTTGTTCTTACAACGCGAGTTGTCGAACGTTGTTGATCGTGTCTTGCTTTCTGTGACCTAGTCGGGAATTCTACTAAAACGCGACAAATCTATATATATATATATATATATATATATATATATATATATATATATATATATATATATATATATATATATATATATATATATATATTGTTGAACGCGTCTTCCTTTCTATGACGTATGCGGGAATTATTCGGGAATTTTCGCAGGCGGCTGCCGTCGTCTCGCAAGGTTGGGCGAAGAAGAGAAATGGGTCTAGTGCCAATAGAAACATTATGTATTGTCCAAGTAAATCATACCCCACAGTTTATATTGACATTTGTTCTTACAGTTGATATTGACATTTGTTCTTACAGTTTATATTGACATTTGTTCTTACAGTTTTTATTGACATTTGTTCTTACAGTTTTTATTGACATTTGTTCTTACAGTTTTTATTGACATTTGTTCTTACAGTTTATATTGACATTTGTTCTTACAGTTTATATTGACATTTGTTCTTACAGTTTTTATTGACATTTGTTCTTACAGTTTTTATTGGCATTTGTTTTTACAATAGAAATTGACTTCTGTTGTCAAAGCAAGTCAACTCTTACAGTTTGTGTTGTAATGTAGCACATTGTTTATAGCAGAGGTCCCGCTGCAAGATGTCCATTAATTTAATTGTCTGAGTGTTCCATTCAGAGAACAGAAGAAAACACACTAATGCGTTCCATTTCATCTGAAGTAATAAAAAGAGAAAAAATGGGCAGACATTTGTAACCCGAGGACATTTCTTTTACAACACTGCACTCATGCAGTAAACAACTGTGTAAAGCAACATATAGTCATATCTTACATGGCATCCTAGTAATAGCTCGGCCACACAGTGTTAATTAGCATCAACACTTGTAATCTGTTTATACACCATATATTTCATACGTTTCCTATCTTACAAAACAACACACAGTATGTTAACAAATATAAGTATACATATAAACCTACATAAATAAATGTTTATTTTATTCAGATTTCTTTTTCTTTTAATCACAAAATGTATTCCATTATTCAATGATGAAGCCTGCAGCTTTTAATGAACAAGACTGTTGTTTGAAGCATGCAACAGTTAAATGAACGAGTGACTTTTGTTTGAAGTCTGCAACAGTTAAATGAACGAGTGACTGTTGTTTGAAGCCTGCAACAGTTAAATGAACGAGTGACTGTTGTTTGAAGCCTGTAACAGTTGAATGAACGAGTGACTGTTGTTTATGAGCATTCTTAAATTTTATGTCAAAATGAAATGTGTTTCCAATGAGAATAGATGGTTGTTACATTTCATTATTTTGTTTCTTTATTTCTAGTCTGCTGCTTTGTAACTTGGTCTAATTAATGGCTGTGCTATTTTTATTTATTAATTACAGGACTTAGTTCTTAAACCATTGTGCTCTTCTCTACAGATGTAAACCGCATAATATTTTTCTTTTTTTTTTTAAATTCATTAAATTTATTTCTATTAGTGAGCCAAGTGAGCAGGCCCGTAACGTGCGCGGGGGGGGGGGGGGGGGGGGGGCGTGCCCCCTGCGTTTTGTCTGACCCCCTCTGCATGTTTACTAAGTAAAATTTATTTCCTGCCCCCCCCCCCTGCTATTGCCTGGCCCCTGCTGTAGAAAGCTTGGCCCCTGCTGTAGAATGCTTGTAGAATTTTCACGCTACGGGGCTGGAAGTGAGTGGTGTACCAAGTTTGTTTGTTTTCTGTTCAACTAAGAGCTGCACAAACGGACATACTTTCATTTATATATTTAGTGAATCAATTACAGATGCTAGCATGTAATGAAAAAATGGTTCAGATGCTAGCATGTAATGTTCCAGATCATACATGGCATTGAACATGTCATTGAACTTGGCATTGAACGTGGCATTAATATACTAGTTTTTTTAAAGAATATTAACATCTCTGTTAACTTGGCATAAAAAGACACCAATTTAAGAAAGTTAACATTTTTTTTTTCTGCCTTAACTTGATAATTATCAAAGCCAACAGACAGACTGCTAACATTCTACTAAACAAATTTCACAGATGTCTCTGTCCGTGGACCAGAAATCCTATTACCATAATAACCCGGTGGTGCTGCTACATTTTCTGTGACAAGAATAGAATTGTAATAAGGGATGGTACATAATATCACATAGTATAATATTTGAAAATTGCTTTTCAGTTTTTTCTCTTGGTTGTAAATCGGATTAATGGATTAACTTTGTTCGCTGGGTGTTGAAAATATCAGTAGTCAAGCTGTCATAGATCGTTTTAAATTATCTTCAAACGTTACCTTTCTTCTTCCACATTCACTTATAAATCACAAGAAAACTTCGAAGGTCGTGGTTCATTTATTAATATATATATAAATCCACAACACCAACAGTGAATAATAACGTATATACATATAAACAAATATCAGAAATCCATAGTACGAATAGTCCATAATATCAACTAGAACACATGTCTCTTTAAGACTACATAATATCACTTTCTAACTTTCTAGCTTCTATATTTACACTATATTCCACAACACTTCCTTTCTCTTCACTGTCCTAGCACTAACTGCCCTAGCACTAACTGTCCCACTCTCTCCACCTGAACATCCACTCAGTTCAATTCCACTATTTACATCTCTCAGTTCATGCACAGCTCAGTCACACACACAACACACGAAACACATCCATGACATCTCCCCCTCTCTTCAAAAAAAATGTTATACAATATCTACAAATTTCAAACAACAATTGTCAACATAGAGGCTCAAGAAAAAAAAAACATTTTGATGATCATATAAAATAATCCGATAGTCTTTGTTCAGAACTCGTTCCCAAACAATTAAGAGTCTTGACAATCTTATGTCATCTAATGCATTAACTGTATGTTGGTGCTGATGTTAATCTGCTTTTCACATCCGTGAGGGTGTGAGATCATCACTGCAAGTGGTGGACTGTTCCTGTGAAACCTCAACTTTCGTTGGAACCTGTCTTCAACGTGTACAAAAAAACAATTACCGAGCTCCTTTTCGTCATGTGTGCAACAGCAAAGGACAACAGTGTCTTCTATTCTCCCATTAAGGCACATGCCATGAATTACACAGATCATACAATCATCATTTACATCTTTGTAAAACCACAGCTGGACTATAGCTTTCTCAGCTTTACATACGTCATATATTAACTGTTTTGTGATGATAGCCTCATATATTGGCCACTCTTGCCTGACCATCCCTGACTTTTCACATTCAGGACCTGGACATGGAAGACAAAGCCACTTCCTATTCGCAAAATTTTTCTCTTCTGTATTCAAACAGAGGATCTCCTTTTGGTTGACAGTGCCATCAGTAGCCAGTTTTATAAAACTTAAAAAGTCATTGTTTCTATACTGCCACAGAAGGTCTTTCATTAAAAGTTGTTTTACTGGCTTGTTATTGGTATGAAATTGATCTTTGGGACAGGCTAATTTGTGAAGCTCAAAGTCAGCCTCCATTTCTATTCTAGCTTCAATGTCTAAAGGACCTATTTCTGTGCATATTTTCTCTCTTGAGATAGGAATTGCTCTGGATGTATCATTGTCATCGGTACATCTTATTCTGAAGAAATTCAGGACTCCTTGTACGACTTACCCCACATAGTGTAGTAATATATATTTCCTTCGCTTACAAGTCCGATGACAAGTATTATTCTTTTCATTTAATGAGCCATCTGTCATGGTTTCAGAAAATTCATTTGCATCAACCTTGGTAGCTAACTCTTCTATTATATCTTGTTCAACCTCGGGAGATAATTCTTCAATTGTTTCTTATTCAGAACATTCAGTTGCATACTGTTTAGGGCTTTTATTACATTGTGCAGTGAAATGTAATCGAGAACTTTTTTTCTATTAGTTGCATATTGTCTGGCTGAAAATACCTTGGGTCGTGTACTATCTCTTTATACTTGTTCTTGCTGAGCCAGTTTATATTCTGGTGCAGAATTCTCTTGGGTATGGATAACCATAGCTTCATTAGCTACGTCATATTTACTAATTGAGGCATGAATAACTTTTTCTCTGGTACCACTTGATGGATTAGCAGAAACTCTTGTAGATGAAATATCCAAGGCCTTGTTTCTTTGTTCATTTCCATCTGACCTTTTATTTTCATTAAATCTTTAAGGTTTTTAAATAATAGGGCTTGGCTCAAGTCTTGCTAAATTTTGTTTTGACAATGGTCTAGATCCAGTGTGTGCTGTTTTTTGCGAAATTTCTTTCACACCCTGATCATTATTTTCAGTGTCTTTAATATGTTGAAAATATTGTTCTAAGGATTTATGCTCCTTCTGTAATTTGATCAGTAGTTCTTTGTTTATGTCCATCATTACTGTTTGGCTGATGTCACAATTTACTGTTTTGATATTCTCATTGTTCATTTTTTCAGTTGCAGATCTAGTCAAAACATTCATATGACTGGTCTCAATTTGTGACATTGAGGTTTTGTTGCTCAATTTATTTTTCAAATTATGTTTCAATTGTTCATAGTTATTTATGTTCGTGAAAGCAATGTTTTGAGCTTTCTTATGTCCTTGAAGTTTTTTGATGATATAAGCTGATCTATCTTTGTTAGGAATGTCATTTTGATTAGCTATTGTATCAAATTTTTCAATATAATCAATTATGTCTTCTGTGCCATTCCAGTTGTATAGGTTGTTAAATGAGGCACATACATCAGGGTCTGGTTCTTTATTTGGATTTAGATCCATTAAATATTTTTGTACTCTTTCACCTTTTTCCTCAAGCCATGCTTTGAATAATGCGTTGGAGTTGTCTGGTTTCGCATTTGGTATATTCCCAACTATTAAACTGGCTACAGGTGATGATAGAACTAAGGCATTGATTTTTCCGGAAATCCAGGGAGTGCCTATGTCTATTATAGCTGTACGACATATGACTTTCTGACCATCTCCTAACTTTATGTGTTCAAGTTTATCAGTCATTTGATCTCTATGAACTAATTTCTCACCAACTATCACCGTTGTGCAACCGGAGTCACGCAAACACATTACAGGATTGTTGTTTACGAAACATGGATAAAAGATCAAGTTGCCCTTGTTGTCAAGCATGGTGGCGACTGTATTTTCATAAATCTGTCTGTTGTAACTGCGGCCTCTTTCTATGCGGTTTTTTTGTGGGCTGACATTAGGTGATTGTCTTTTCTGACTTTGATATTGTCTCATTCTGTGATCATTATATTGAGATCTAGGCCTATATCTGTTGTAATTTGATGCATGATTATAATTCTTTCTATACCTGCAGTAATATTGTATATGTCCAGGCTGACGACATCTATAACATAATTCTGGAGATCTGGTGGGCAGACTAGTAAATCTTCGTTGGTTTGTTTGTATGGCATTAAAAGATTTTTGTTCAATACCAAACAAAGGGATGTCGTTGTTGCTGTCTTTGAAGTCTGACATGACACTTATCAGCTGCTGTTTAGTATGTACGTTATGTTGTTTTATGAAGCTGTATAGTTGAGGACTACTTTGAGTTAATATTTTATCTACCAAGAATAATTCAATAATCTGTTGAGCATTTCCTCCATCTATGCCTGACATTTTTATTCAATTTATTAAGTGGGCCTCAATGGTGTTGATAAATGCTTGAGGATGTTCATTAGGCTTCATTACAGAGTTGTGGAATTGGTTTCTATAGTGCTCCTCTGTTTTATTATAGTGCTGAAGCAAGTATTTTTTTACCATGTCATAGTTGCTTGCGTCTTCGCCTTTAATGTTGTTAAGAGCTGCTTGCGCTTCATGTGTCACAGATTCATATAGATACACTATCCATTCACTTTTATTGATATTACTTAGTGCGAATTGCGTTTCCATGATAGAAAAAAAGCTGTCGATGTCTCCATGCTTCCCATCAAAAGGTTGAATGCGAAGTTTATGTTTAGGGACATTGAATATTGAAGATTTATTATCAGACTGTTCCGTATCTTTTTTTATTCTGTGTATAGCTTCGATTTCAGCCATTTTCAATTTGAATTCTTGCTGCCTGTCAAGATCTTCTTTTTCAGCCTCACGTTTTCTGTCTTTATCTTCCTTCTCGGTTAGTTGCAGTCTGTTTTTGTCATCGTTTTGACATTCCCGTACATACTTCGCTAATTGCGTACCTTCTAAGCCCATCAATTAACCATCTTGAATATACCTGTTGGCGTCTTGTTCCATTATGAATTAATATAATAACATACAAAGTCAAAATGTCATAATAGTATCGCTGCTATAATGTCATAGGTTAACACCGCTGCCACCATAATGTCATAGATCGTTTTAAATTATCTTCAAACGTTACCTTTCATCTTCCACATTCACTTATAAATCACAAGAAAACTTCGAAGGTCGTGGTTCATTTATTAATATATATAAATCCACAACACCAACAGTGAATAACAACGTATATACATATAAACAAATATCAGAAATCCATAGTAGGAATAGTCCATAATATCAACTAGAACACATGTCTCTTTAAGACTACATAATATCACTTTCTAACTTTCTAGCTTCTATATTTACACTATATTCCACAACACTTCCTTTCTCTTCAATGTCCTAGCACTAACTGTCCCACTCTCTCCACCTGAACATCCACTCAGTTCAATCCCACTATTTACTTCACTCAGTTCATGCACAGCTCAGTCACACACACAACACACAAAACACAACCATGACACAAGCTAAGATTACAGCTGTATTGTCTGTAATACAGTGTTAACATTGCGTAGTAACAATATCAGTGGTCAAGTTAAGATGATTGTTGTATTTTCTGTTAAACAACATTAACTATGTGTGATGACTATATCAGTGGTCAAGTTAAGATGATTGTTGTATTGGCCGTAATACAGTGTTAACATTCAGTGTGAAAGTTTCCTTAAGTTCCTAAGATGAAGTGTAGAGTTCATCTGTTTCAGTAACCTCGGCATATAAAGAGATTTGATGTTAGCACTTAGCAGAACGCCCAGCCGCCTTTACTCCCCAATTTAAAGTCAGGTGCCCATTTAAAGATTAGTGGACATGGAACTCTCACCAGAACCTGAATAAATTCTTAGTTTCTCACTTTGGCTCGAACCCAGGACCCCTCCGGTCAACAGTCAAGCGGTCTACACCACAGGACCACCGGCCCCTTTATACAGTGTGCAAGAAGTAATTTAAATTGATTTTTTATTTCGAGCATTTGATAGGAATTAAATGTTGACTGAATTGTTCTGCTGTCTTGAATTAAATGTTGACTGAATTGTTCTGCTGTCCTAATATGTTGCTAGATAAAATAAACTTAAAGCATTAATATTTGTATAAAAACCACTAAAATATGGAGAAATAGAAAAAGATTACATAAATCAAAAAAGCAAAAGTTAAAGAAAATACAAACATGGAAAAAAACAGACTTATCCGCTTATAGAAACCAAAACAATGTAGATCTTACATGAACATGTTCAATAACATTTTTAGATCTTACATGAACATGTTCAATAACATTTTTAGATCTTACATGAACATGTTCAATAACATTTTTAGATCTTACATGAACGTGTTCAATAACATTTTTAGATCTTACATGAACATGTTCAATAACATTTTTTAATAACAGCTAGTCCACTCTGTACAAAATATAAATAATATTTTAATTTGTATGTTATTATTGTATTTTTTATATTTTAAAGCTACCAGTCTTTATTATTGAGCTGTATGTCTGGAATCCCCGACAACACATTGATATGGAAAATGTCAAAGTTCTGTCAAGTATAGCCATCATGTCTGTAACCAGATTCTTGGAATTACTTTTATACTGAGATCTCGCATTTTGTTATATCTATATTGTGCACAATTTCTATAAATATCTATATTGTGCACAATTTCTATAAATATGTATATTGTGTACAATTTCTATAAATATTTATATTGTTTACAAATTCTATAAATATTTATATTGTGCACAATTTCTATAAATATGTATATTGTGTACAATTTCTACAAATATTTATATTGTGTACAAATTCTATAAATATTTATATTGTGTACACATTCTATAAATATTTATATTGTGCACAATTTCTATAAATATTTATATTGTGCACAATTTCTATAAATATTTATATTGTGTACAATTTCTATAAATATTTATATTGTGTACAATTTCTATAAATATTTATATTGTGTACAATTTCAATAAATATTTATATTGTGCACTATTTCTATAAATATTTATATTGTGCACAATTTCTATAAATATTTATATTGTGTACAATTTCAATAAATATTTATATTGTGTACAATTTCTATAAATATTTATATTGTGTACAATTTCTATAAATATTTATATTACTATATAACGTTCTATTCTGAAAGGACTCAAGCAGTCTTGTTTTTTTTTTTTTTGATAAAAATTCATTAAGAAAATAATCTATTTTAAACTTAATGCATTCGTATGGAAGTCAATCTGTAGTGCATTCGCGCAAAACGCAGAAAGAAAAATGATCGCCTTAAGACATTGTTTGGGGTACTCGTAGTGATTTTAAAGCGATGGAACATTTTATTGTAGCCAAAATACATGTAAGTATAATAACACTTTAAAATACATTAAATAAAGTTCCCATTGTATATAATTCATCCCAAAGAAAATAATCCTCATTATGGGTACACAATCTTAGCAAAAAAAAAAAAAAACCCTACAATGAATCTAACATCCAACTATACATAATTAGCGTACACAACACCATATCATAGATAAATCTTAATTCATTCCTAATATACTAAAGGAGTCTTTTCCCAACAGTTCTTCATTTTATGTTTTATCATGTTGAACATGACGTGAGTGCTTGCCAGTTAAGCTATTCGCTACATGTATAGCACAAGGTTTTTACACATTATGTCATAGTACAATATATCGCACGGAGAATTAACTATAAAAAATGTTGCCAACCCGATGCACTTTTTATTACCGAAAATATAATTGAAATTTTAACACTCCTTTTACTTTTATTATACTTTACAGACATTTCGTTTTGAATAACAGCAGAATGTAAAACTTTATTGTTATTAAATGTGGTAGTGTAAAATGTATCAAAGTATATTAGAAATAGAATCGTTGCGTAGCTTCCATCTGCCCTTTAATTTAAAAAATATATATTCCATCAATCCAGAATCAATCATGTATCAGATGCGGCTCCCAGACGTAAAAGAAATTATCAGGCGTCTTAAAAAAAAGAAAGAAATATCAATACTGTGAAGCCTCACTCATAGATGGGTTAGTTTGCATTGTCTGCTCTGTGTATGGCGCTAACTCAGACTCCAACCTTATACAATTCAGTCATGGACGTAATAATTTAACAATAAAAGTAAATGGTGACGTAGTGCAAGGTGTTGACGGTAAAGTGAGCTGATTGTACATTATTTGCAAGTTATTGACACAATTCTATAGAAATAATAACAAACTGAACACCATAAATATTACATTATCTTGATACATATAGAAATATCTATATATGTACATATAGTTTTACATTGTCTTAATAAACTCATAAGGGATACGTTTATTATTTTCGGCATAAAGAAAATTCATGTAGAAGGGACGTATGGTTGGTAACTGCAGCGCTCACTTATTATCTGATGTTAACCAAAAACTTTTATATGCATTGAAACTTGACAGCCTTTTGGCTAAGATCAAAGTATAGTATCTGCACTGTAATGGATCTTAGCCATTTGGCTATACTTGTCTAGGAGACATGCCATGGTCTATGGGAAAAAGATCATTTGGCTATACTGGTCTAGGAGACATGCCATGGTCTATGTGGGAAAAAGATCAATTGGCTATACTGGTCTAGGAGACATACCATGGTCTATGGGGGAAAAAGATCATTTGGCTATACTGGTCTAGGAGACATACCATGATCTATGGGGGAAAAGATCATTTGGCTATACTGGTCTAGGAGACATACCATGGTCTATGGGGGAAAAAGATCATTTGGCTATACTGGTCTAGGAGACATACCATGATCTATGGGGGAAAAAGATCATTTAGCTATACTGGTCTAGGAGACATACCATGGTCTATGGGGTAAAAAAGATCATTTGGCTATACTGGTCTAGGAGACACCATGGTCTATGGGGGAAAAAGATCATTTGGCTATACTGGTCTAGGAGACATACCATGGTCTATGGGGTAAAAAAGATCATTTGGCTATACTGGTCTAGGAGACATACCATGGTCTATGGGGAAAAAAAGATCATTTGGCTATTCTGGTCTAGGAGACATACCATGGTCTATGGGGGAAAAAAGATCATTGGGGTTTTCCTAGCCAAGAAAAAAAAAACTTTTCCGATGGTGGTGGTACTGTGGTCAATGAGGACTATCAGAGACCATAGTAAACACCCTTCCACTCTGTCTGAGTGGCAGGAAAAAACCTTGCCTTGCCATTCTGGCCGATCAGCAGTACACACCCCTTGCCAGTCTGGCCATTTTGAGGAAGTCTTAAAACTATTTTTCTGCCATGCTGGCAGATGTTAGCGGGTACACTCACCCCGCCGCTCTGGTGTGGTAGGCATACTACATCCTATCATTCTGGCAATGGCGGCGTTAAAAAAAAAAAAAGAAAAGGCTCAATTATTACCCATGAGCCCCAAGTTCTATCTCTGGTGAGAACCACGGGACCATCTCAGGTGTGGTGAAAGTTCCCTCACGTCTCCCGTAGTGCATCCATGATCAGTGCATAACGGCTGTGGTGGAGATGAAACAAGGGTACTACATAGTATCGGTAAACAGCATTTAAAAGAAATATGGTATGACGACCAACTTATGCTCTTGCTGTATAGAACACGTATACATGTAAATGTAGCCGCCATCTTGTGTGACAGACGCAGACAGACAAGGATTTGATTTTTTTTTTGTATTATAGATCAGTTTATCCACGTGTCATTTTAAAATAATAGTATAGCTAGAAAGTGGTCGTTCACTTATATTGAACCTCGGTTTTTTTTTCTTGATTTTATCCCTTTCCCCCATCTGGTCATATTTTGACACACCCTCTCCCCACCAGAGGTGTGCGGATCTTGAAATTTAGCGTCCGCGTCCATCCGCGGATTTCTATCAATGACCCGCGTCCGCGTCCGCAGAATCTTACAACATTGGTCCGCAGTCAGTCCGCGCGTCCGCATTGCTGAAATTTAGCTGTTTAAATGACTTGAAATTTTTTATGGTAACGCTAAAGAAGATCCGCGTCAGTCCGCGAGTCCGCAACTTAACCATACGAAGCGTCCGCTGTCAGTCCGCGGATTCGGAAATGTCTGCGGATTTGCGTCCGCAAGCGGACGCGTCCGCTGTCCGCTCATCTCTGCTCCCCACAAAGATCACGAAGTTCCAACGTTTCAAACCCATGACACCTGGTAATCAAATTAGGCAAGTTACAGCAGATGTTTCCTAATTGTATCATTCAGGCTCAGAAAAAAAATTTAGAAATGACAACATATTGTTTCAAGGTCATTTAGCTGCTATGATTATATGTAGACGTGACAGTTACCGCGTTCTGTTTTTTTTTCTGATTATTATGTTTATAGAATTTAGTTATTTACTGAAATTTTAAAAAAACAGAAGTAGGGTAAAAAAAATGAACGCAATTAGGTGTTGCGTTAAAAAACTTCATCGCATAACATTTAACGCTAAAGTCACACGTAATCAGTGTACAATTGATAATTTTAAACTTTACTATTGTTAACTAAACTACTCTCTGTAATTTAAGTAAATACTCTCTGTAATTTAAGTAAACTACTATCTGTAATTTAAGTAAACTACTCTCTGTAATTTAAGTAAACTAATTTCTGTAATCTAAGTAAACTACTCTCTGTAATCTAAGTAAACTACTCTCCGTTATAAAAACCGAAGAAACAGCCAGATAATATTTCTCTATGCACCAAGTAACAGCTGAAGAAATAGCAATTACTATTATTTCTAACTTCTTTAAAGAAGTAACAAACAAATATTATTTCATATTACACAGATTTCCAAAATTTTTCAATGCAAAAAATGTAATGAGTCGAATTTTTCTAATTTAAGTACATCGATTTTTTATGTGTTTCAACACAGTTTTTTCAATTTATTTTTATGAAGCATTGATTTTTAATTAATTTCACCCTCTTCTACTCAAGTGATCTGTTATATTGTAATGTAACACTTTGATAACCACAGTAACATAACACATTGATAACAACAGTAACATAACACATTGATAACAACAGTAACATAACACATCGATAACAACAGTAACATAACACATTGATAACAAAAGGAACATAACACAATGATAACAACAGTAACATAACACACTGGATAACAACAGTCGAGTAAGTTTGACTTCAGAATATTATTTTAATACCATCGCTGTAGTTGTAAACGTGTCCATTAGCTGATTAAATTTGATGGTAGGGGGTGGGGGTGTTGACTAATGGGTAGAAACATATTTCTGTTGATTGTGTCAAGAAATCACAAATCAAAAGATCTTTTAACTTCTTATGTCATGACTGCTTGCTACATATTACATTTACATATTGTCAATACGTGTGTGTGTTTACAGATGAGTGGTAAGTATGTGAATGTATTGACAGGGAGACTAATTTATCATCTACATCTATGTATCATGAATGATAGATATTTACCTATATATCATAAATCATCAACATTTTAACTATGTAGCCTACAATAAACTAGGCCGAGTGGTGCAGATACTCGACTGTCGACCTGAGATGTATGAATTCGATCCTCGGTGTGAACCATGGAATTTTCCAGGTGTTATTTGGTGCTAAGTTGTCCCAAAAGTCCACTCAGCTTTTAAATGGGTACATGACTTAAGTTGGGGAAGTAAAGGCGGTTGGGCGTTGTGCTAACCACACAATCCCTACATATGCCGAGGTTATTGAAACAGATGAATTCTACACTTCATCTGCCCCGATGGCCCAGTAGGGCTAAGGGAACTTTACTAAAATAAACCATCTACATATTACATGTTTATCATGACCCATCAACATCTGAACTGAATACCATGAACCATCTTAAATAAATACCATGAACCATCTTAATTGAATACCATGAATGACATTAACATAATACCATGAACCATCTTAATTGAATACCATGAACGACATTAACATAATAACATGAACCATCTTAATTGAATACCATGAACGACATTAACATAATACCATGAACCATCTTAATTGAATACCATGAACGACATTAACATAATACCATGAACCATCTTAATTGAATACCATGAACGACATTAACATAATACCATGAACCATCTTAATTGAATACCATGAACGACATTAACATAATACAATGAACCATCTTAAATGAATACCATGAACGACATTAACATAATACCATGAACCATCTTAATTGAATACCATGAACGACATTAACATAATAACATGAACCATCTTAATTGAATACCATGAACGACATTAACATAATACCATGAACCATCTTAACTGAATACCATGAACCATCTTAAATAAATACCATGAACCATATTAACTCTATACTCCCCATGAATCATCTTCACCTTACCAGTGTACCATGAGCCATCTACATCCCGAATGTATATCATAAACTATCTACATCCCTAATGTGTATCATAAACTATCTACATCCCTAATGTGTATCATAATCTATCTACATCCCTAATGTGTATCATAAACTATCTGCATCTTACATCCCACATATGTATCATAAACTATCTGCGTCTTACATCCCACCTAAGTACCATAAACAATCTGCATCTTACATCCCACCTATGTATCATAAACTATCTGCGTCTTACATCCCACCTAAGTACCATAAACAATCTGCATCTTACATCCCACCTATGTATCATAAACTATCTGCGTCTTACATCCCACATATGTATCATAAACTATCTATATCTTACATACCATACGTAATGATTCCTAATGTTTTGCGCAAGAAACTCGAATTTGACAAAATATCTACACATACGAGAGATCATGTCTTTCAACACAGGGATGTAATTTATTGTTAGAGCATTTTCGAAAAAAAATGCTCTATTGTCCCCGTTTTGTCTGTCTGTCTGTCTGTCTGTCATCACCCTAGATCTCAACAACCATAAGTCCTAGACCCATGATGTATATATCATTTTGTAGGTCTTGGCCTGCCATGTGTACATCAAAAGTTCATTTCGCGATAGGACCTCTGAGGGCCGGGCTTCAGGGCTCCGAAGGGGCTTATATATTATATATATAGCCCCATTCTACACCTTGTACGTTCAATAACCCATTCATTTGGTGCGAAATACTGCAGCACGTAGTTTCACCAAGATTTATCAAGAAACTCATCAAATGAAATAGTAAGCTTGTGTTCTGAGTTTAATTGAAAGTATCAGAGCTATGCAACAATTGATGGAGTTTTCGGACGATTAAATGACTACAATTTCGAATGTTTTCAATTATGAGTCCTTTTTCAGTAACCACCAACCACTTGTAGTTAGATTTAAGAGAAAATAATTTTTTTTCAAATATAAAGAAACGTCGTTATAATATTTTTTTACAGATATATGCATTACACAATTGAATTTATAAACATTTCCAAAATTTACAAATATTTACTGAAAGCTAACAAACGTACTGATACATAACATGGAAATGCGCTAACACGTCCTGTGTCCAGAATGGAACAGGCTTAATTGCTTGTTTTTTTTTACCTCTGTGATAAACTGCGTGTCTGGCGCTAGACTTGAATCGCAGAATAATCTGGCACTAAAGTAATTATTCCCAAAAAAGATCTGGTCACTCTTGAGCTAGGCTCACTTCCTGTCTCGACCGAGGGAATTCGTCAAAAAGTCAGCTACGTATTTTTTTTTTTTTGCCTCTTCTAGTTAGCCGCCCATGTGCCAGATGACAACTAGAAGTAAACCATGTACCAGATGACAACTAGAAGTAAACCATGTACCAGCTGGCAACTAGAAATAAATCATGTACCAGGTGACTACTAGAAGTAAACCATGTGTCAGATGACAACTAGAGGTTAACCATGTACCAGATGGCAACTAGAAGTAAACCATGTGTCAGATGACAACTAGAGGTTAACCATGTACCAGATGGCAACTAGAAGTAAACCATGTACCAGGTGACAACTAAAAGTAAACCATGTACCAGATGGCAACTAGAAGTAAACCTTGTACCAGATGGGAACTAGAAGTAAACCATGTACCAGATGGCAACTAGAAGTAAACCATGTGCCAGATGACAACTAGAAGTAAACCATGTACCAGATGACAACTAGAAGTAAACCATGTACCAGATGACTACTAGAATGTTGTTCTTTTTTGTTCCAATCAGAGATCATGGTCGAGAAATCTTTATGGTCAGCAATTTCTAACGAGAGGCTTGTAGTAATGATAAATTATCTATTTATCTCTGATTGAACACGTGACCACAACTGGAAATGCCCGTCTACCCCCCACTATAATCCATGTTATTATGTTGTTATTGCTGTTGTTTTGATACTTTATGATGGTGTCTGGTGTCTGTAGTACATGTTTTATGCTAGGCTAACATAACATATGTCTATGTAATATTGCTGTTACATTCCTGTCTGTGAGATGTGTGTATATAATAGTATTATTGTTACATTCCTGTCTATGAGATGTCTGTATGTAGTAATATGTAAGCTTTATTCTAGTTTGTATATCAAATGTTTACTTTATGTTTAACTTCGATGTGTGCAGGGGGACTAAAGCTATGTAATTTTTCATTGAAACTGTTTCTGACAGTCGATAACATACAACAATTGATACATTCTATTTTTGTATGTCAATAGCGGAAACTTGACGTGTACCTGAATTCTAGACCACTTACACTTACAATTATAGACCTGGACAATGAATTAGTTATGTGACTTACAATTATAGATCTCGACAATGAATGTGTTATGTGACTGAATGTGTCTTATATTTGGGTTCACTATAGAGTAGCAAGAGATGGATTCAAAAGTTAAAAAAAATCACACCACTTTTGTCAAACACATTCTATTGTCTCTGGTACATTGCCTAATTTCCTTCACTGTAGACATTCTATTGTCTCTGGTACATTGCCTAATTTCCTTCACTGTAAACATTCTATTGTCTCTGGTACATTGCCTAATTCCCTTCACTGTAGACATTCTTTTGTCTCTGGTACATTGCCTAATTCCCTTCACTGTAGACATTCTATTGTCTCTGGTACATTGCCTAATTCCCTTCACTGTAGACATTCTATTGTTTCTGGTACATTGCCTAATTCCCTTCACTGAAGACATTCTATTGTCTCTGGTACATTGCCTAATTCCCTTCACTGTAGACATTCTTTTGAATTTAGTAATATTTTCCCCTGACACAACCAGTTTTGAAACTTATTTGTTTTAGTTTTCGTTGCCCGCCAATCAAACATGACATGGGACCATGGGCGTCGCTCAGAATTTTTCCGGGGAGGGCAAAAATTTTCCAGGGGGGGGGCAAATAACAACTTTATGACATTTTTTTAATGTAAGGGGGGGAGCAAATGCCCCCTTGCCCCCCCCCCCCCATGAATACTGCCCCTTTTACTAGATTTAGTTCTGTATATAGGTGGACTGCCTCTTTAACTGGATTTAGTTCTGTATATTGGTGGACTGCCCCTTTTACTAGATTTAGTTCTGTATATAGGTGGACTGCCTCTTTAACTGGATTTAGTTCTGTATATTGGTGGACTGCCCCTTTTACTAGATTTAGTTCTGTATATAGGTGGACTGCCTCTTTAACTGGATTTAGTTCTGTATATTGGTGGACTGCCCCTTTTACTAGATTTAGTTCTGTATATAGGTGGACTGCCTCTTTAACTGGATTTAGTTCTGTATATAGGTGGACTGCCCCTTTTACTGGATTTAGTTCTGTATATTGGTGGACTGCCCCTTTAACTGGATTTAGTTCTGTATATTGGTGGACTGCCCCTTTTACTGGATTTAGTTCTGTATATAGGTGGACTGCCCCTTTTACTGGATTTAGTTCTGTATATTGGTGGACTGCCCCTTTAACTGGATTTAGTTCTGTATATTGGTGGACTGCCCGTTTAACTGAGCTTAGTTCTGTATATAGGTGGACTGTATCATTATATAAATAAACTGCACTTTCCTTGGTAAATAAGATGGTAAATATTATTCTATAAATTGCCAAAGTAAAAATAAACAAATCGTTTTGTGCCTGCCAAATATAATTGCAAATTAAAATGATTTTAGTAGTCAATATAACTGCCCTTGATATAAAATGATTTCACGACAACGTTTTATTTTTCAGATTATTGTCTTCAGTTCATTACGAGGACCTTTCAATGAAAGTTTTTACCAATGTGTCACGTTTGGTGCCTACGACAGTCCATGGCAGTCACAGATGTACGCCATCGCGTCTCTCATGTTGATGTTTGTTCTGCCTTTAGCTGTTATTGGAACAGCATATGGTCTCATCTTTACAACTATTTCCAGGAAGTCCAGGGAACATTCAGGTTGGTTGAAGATGTACTCTGGGTAGTGAACTTACTTTCTAGTAGACCGGTGAATGGAATGTATCTCATGTTAGTAGACCGGTAAATGGAATGTATCTCATGTTAGTAGACCGGTGAATGGAATGTATCTCATGTTAGTAGACCGGTGAATGGAATGTGTCTCATGTTAATAGACCGGTGAATGGAATGTGTCTCATGTTAGTAGACCGGTGAATGGAATGTATCTCATGTTAGTAGACCGGTGAATGGAATGTGTCTCATGTTAGTAGACCGGTGAATGGAATGTATCTCATGTTAGTAGACCGGTGAATGGAATGTATCTCATGTAGACCGGTGAATGGAATGTATCTCATGTTAGTAGACCGGTGAATGGAATGTATCTGTTAGTAGACCGGTGAATGGAATGTATCTGTTAGTAGACCGGTGAATGGAATGTATCTCATGTTAGTAGACCGGTGAATGGAATGTATCTCATGTAGACCGGTGAATGGAATGTATCTCATGTTAGTAGACCGGTGAATGGAATGTATCTGTTAGTAGACCGGTGAATGGAATGTATCTGTTAGTAGACCGGTGAATGGAATGTATCTCATGTAGACCGGTGAATGGAATGTATCTGTTAGTAGACCGGTGAATGGAATGTATCTGTTAGTAGACCGGTGAATGGAATGTATCTGTTAGTAGACCGGTGAATGGAATGTATCTCATGTAGACCGGTGAATGGAATGTATCTCATGTAGACCGGTGAATGGAATGTATCTCATGTAGACCGGTGAATGGAATGTATCTCATGTAGACCGGTGAATGGAATGTATCTCATGTAGACCGGTGAATGGAATGTATCTCATGTAGACCGGTGAATGGAATGTATCTCATGTAGACATTTTTGGCCTTAATGAAGCCTTTCTACTCAAAAAGTATGAAATCTAATATAATAAAAATGAAAAATGTTTTTATATATTCAGAACATGTTCATCTATTTTGGAAACTTCACATTTTTAACTGTTAATTTATGAACAAAATGATAAACTTTACATGATTGTGTTCATTAGCTAGAGTTCATTATTTAGTCATAAAAATGATGTGGGACATGGATATCTTTTATGCGGCTACAGTATGCACCAGTACACAACACCAGTACATGCACCAGTACACAACACCAGTACATGCACAGTACACAACACCAGTACATGCACCAGTACACAACACCAGTACATGCACCAGTACATACACCAGTACCTGCATCAGTACATACACCAGTACATGCATCAGTACATACACCAGTACAAGCATCAGTACATACACCAGTACACAACACCGATACACAACACCAGTACATGCACCAATACACCATACCAGTACATGCACCAGTACACAACACCAGTACATGCACCAGTACACAACACCAGTACACGCACCAGTACACAACACCAGTACACAACACCAGTACACAACACCTTTACACAACACCAGTACATGCACCAGTACATACACCAGTACATACACCAGTACATACACCAGTACACAACACCAGTACATGCACCAGTACATACACCAAGGCATGCACCAGTACATACACCAGTACATACACCAGTCCATACACCAATACATACACCAGTACATACACCAGTCCATACACCAATACATACACCAGTACATGCACCAGTATATACACCAGTACATGCACCAGTACATACACCAGTGCATGCACCAGTACATACACCAGTACATACACCAGTACATACTCGTAATAATTTAAGTACACTGACATATGTAACCAGTGCTTTTTTCTGGCGGAACGCACTGGAAAAGCCTAAACCCCCCTCCACCCATAGTATTTAAATGTAATCATCTCAATACATGTACTAAAAAAGCCATAGTATTTAAATGTAATCATCTCAATACATGTACTAAAAAAGCCATAGTATTTAAATTTAATCATCTCAATACATGTACTAAAAAAGCCATAGTATTTAAATGTAATCATCTCAATACATGTACTAAAAAAGCCATAGTATTTAAATTTAATCATCTCAATACATGTACTAAAAAGCCATAGTATTTAAATGTAATCATCTCAATACATGTACTAAAAAAGCCATAGTATTATAACACTCATTTTTAGAATTGTTTGTCAGTAATTCCAAAATATACTATACAGGGAGCTACTATTTTACATTTAAAATGTTCTGCTTTAAGAAAATGATATTTTACAAAGATGTGGGAGACTATTTTGCCACTTTAATTATTTGATTATATACAATTCATTTGATTCGAGTCTTGTATGACGTATAAACCAGTCGTAATGTGTTTCTGTCTAGGAGTGCTCAGTAGTAGATGATGAATCAAATCTTAGATTATCTTGTAGCAAATGTCTAAGTCATCGCTCGCTAAATTTAACTATAATATAGTTAGGAATATCTTGGATCGACCTGTTAATATAAAGAAGTTAACAGTTAGAGAGATATAAAATCTTTTATTTAATAGCATGCACTATCTAATTCAAATTGTGGTTGACAACCACAAATGTCCAACAAAAGTCTAGGCTAAAGAACAATTTGGTCAATGGATTGGTATGATGATTGGTGGGGGGGGGGGGGCAGACAGTATAAACCGGTCACTTCTGTTACCATTTAAATCAAGTTGAAACTCACGGTAGCCCAAGATGGACTCGGTTTAGAAGAACAGGATCTCTCAAAACTCTCCGGTATGAGCCATGCCGCAATGACTTCGCTAGAGTAGAACTGGAAAAGACTACTTTAGAAGTAAATATATTTAGTCTAGTTTCTAGACTTTTTATAAAAGTAATATTATTAATATGATTAGTTGACTATTTAAAAGGATGGCGAGTTCAGTTTTCAACACAAATAAAATACGAAGAAAAAAATAATCTTAATAATTTTTAAAAGAACGCCATTGAAATATAGGTTTGTGTCATTTAAAGTTTTTATCGACAATATTTTGCCGAATGATTTTCATTTGAATAGAAGCGGGTGAATTTTTTATATTAAAAATAATAATAAGTAAAATTGCGTCATTTATATATTGGGTACACAAATACTACATACTTTCAGGTTTAGAGTAGCTAACATATATCACCAGGGGCGTAGTGAACATTAACTCGCGCCCGGGGTACAATACCTTTCTAGCTCCCCCACCCATTCGGAAACAATATAATATTATACGTAAATATACCACTTGGCGCCCATTTGTGAGTAGCGCCCAGGGCATGATGCCCCCTTGCTCCCCCCCCGCTACGCCACTGTATATCATATATGTATATAAATAATGATTTTCTAGGGCCAAATTCGATTCGAAATAGCAGTTTTGACCAAAAGAATTTCTCATCAGATGAAAAGAATTATATGCATCCTTTCAATAGATATACGTAAGGTCATATTTTAAAGAATCAAAATATGGACAGACCATGACAGATAGATGTTTGTGTATGTCATCTAGTGATGTACAAGAGATTAGATAATAGGGGGTGGGTGGGAAGGAGGGGGCAACATTTTCATTACAGGACGATTGCAAGGCTTCTCAGTGAAGACAAAAACATCCCAGAAAACAAGACATTTTTTTAATCTTATTGTAACTTCCCTCCCCCCCCCTTTCCTTCTTTTTGTTTTTATTGATTTTTTTTTTAAATCAAATATCCTGTTATTTTATTAAAGATCTATTTTCATCTGTGACATTATTGCACGCTTTAACATTTCCACTATTTGATATGTTGTATATACATTAAAATTGTGTAATTGTGCATGTTTTTTATACATACAGTTTCCGGTCATTGCAAACGTGTGTCGATATTCCATAATATTTAAAAAAATGTAAACTTTCAAAAAAAAAAATCTAAAAATCCAGAGAATTTTTCGTTACATTTTTTTTACCCAAATTTTTGTGGATTGTAAAACATAATTCTTGTTCAATGTAGCGAACACTATTTAAATAATTTAAAACAATGTACAAGGTCAAATAAAACAAAATTATTTTAAGACAATACGTTGAGTGAGTGCATCGTGTAGGGCACAGTTACTAAAACTTTGACGATTTGGTTTTCACCAGTACTAGTGTAAAGAAAATAAAAAGAATAAAGGGAAGATACGCTACATTTAAAGATGACTGCATACTGGATGAATTATTATAAAGGGAATATACGCTACATTTAAAGATGACTGCATACTGGATAAATTATTATAAAGGTAAGATACGCTACATTTAAAGATGACTGCATAGTGGATGAATTATTTATTATAAGACATGTTCGAATTGATCGGATTTTTTTTTAATGTTCCCATTTCAATTTTTTTGAGTTTTGGGGCATTTTTTATTTAAAGATTTGAGTGGACATTGGGGCATTTATTATTTGAAGACGTGACTGGACATTGGGACATTTATTATTGGAAGATTGACTGGACATTGGGGCATTTATTATTGGAATATGTGACTGGACATTGGGACATTTATTATTGGAAGATGTGACTGGACATTGGGGCATTTATTATTGGAAGATGTGACTGGACATTGGGGCATTTATTATTGGAAGATGTGACTGGACATTGGGGCATTTATTATTTGAAGACGTGACTGGACATTGGGGCATTTATTATTTGAAGACGTGACTGGACATTGGGGCATTTATTATTGGAAGATGTGACTGGACATTGGGACATTTATTATTGGAAGATGTGACTGGACATTGGGGCATTTATTATTGGAAGATGTGACTGGACATTGGGACATTTATTATTGGAAGATGTGACTGGACATTGGGGAATTTATTATTGGAAGATGTGACTGGACATTGTGGCATTTATTATTGGAAGATGTGACTGGACATTGGGATATTTATTATTGGAAGATATGACTGGACATTGGGGCATTTATTATTGGAAGATGTGACTGGACATTGGGACATTTATTATTGGAAGATGTGACTGGACATTGGGGCATTTATTATTGGAAGATGTGACTGGACATTGGGGCATTTATTATTGGAAGATGTGACTGGACATTGGGACATTTATAATTGGAAGATGTGACTGGACATTGGGGCATTTATTATTGGAAGATGTGACTGGACATTGGGGCATTTATTATTGGAAGATGTGACTGGACATTGGGGCATTTATTATTTGAAGACGTGACTGGACATTGGGGCATTTATTATTTGAAGACGTGACTGGACATAGGGACATTTATTATTGGAAGATGTGACTGGACATTGGGGCATTTATTATTGGAAGATGTGACTGGACATTGGGACATTTATTATTGGAAGATGTGACTGGACATTGGGACATTTATTATCTGAATACGTGACTGGACATTTGGGTATTTGTTATTTGAAGACGTGACTGGACATTGGGACATTTATTACTGGAAGATGTGACTGGACATTGGGGCATTTATTATTGGAAGATGTGACTGGACATTGGGGCATTTATTATTGGAAGATGTGACTGGACATTGGGGCATTTATTATCGGAAGATGTGACTGGACATTGGGGCATTTATTATTGGAAGATGTGACTGGACATTGGGACATTTATTATTGGAAGATGTGACTGGACATTGGGGCATTTATTATTGGAAGATATGACTGGACATTGGGGCATTTATTATTGGAAGATGTGACTGGACATTGGGGCATTTATTATTTGAAGACGTGACTGGACATTGGGGCATTTATTATTGGAAGATGTGACTGGACATTGGGACATTTATTATTGGAAGATGTGACTGGACATTGGGGCATTTATTATTGGAAGATGTGACTGGACATTGGGACATTTATTATTGGAAGATGTGACTGGACATTGGGGCATTTATTATTGGAAGATGTGACTGGATTATGGGACATTTATTATTGGAAGATGTGACTGGACATTGGGACATTTATTATTGGAAGATGTGACTGGACATTGGGGCATTTATTATTGGAAGATGTGACTGGACATTGGGACATTTATTATTGGAAGATGTGACTTGACATTGGGACATTTATTATTTGAAGACGTGACTGGACATTTTGGGTATTTGTTATTTGAAGACGTGACTGGACATTGGGACATTTATTACTGGAAGATGTGACTGGACATTGGGACATTTATGATTTGAAGATGTGACTGGACCTTGAGACATCTATTATTGTAAGATATAACTGGGCCTTGAAGTCAAGTTATAAAGAATGAGATTAGGCTGCAAAGGTTAGCCTCAATATTTGTTACAATAGTCAAATATTCTTAGCTATTGCAGTCTGACACGAACGTTTAATGTTTCGGCTGGGAATATCAACTGCATGAAAGTGTTGACTTTATAACAGCCACAGACATGTTGGACACAATGTTTAGTTTATATGAACTACATGAACTACATGAATGTGTTGACTTTATACAGCCACAGACATGTTGGACACAATGTTTAGTTATATTTTTAGGAAGATATGATATAGTAGGTTATGACATGTATCAACGAAATTTACTTTCATGAATGTTTTTATTGCTATGTACTTTATTCTTGAAATTTTTTTTAACATACTAAGCTTTAAAACAGTGGTGTGCAAACATTTTAAATCGCGGGACACAATTTGTTCTTTTATTGGGCATTAGGGTCGGTCCAATAACAGAAATTGGACAGACGAGCCGAACAAAGAGCAGGATGGGTTATCTATAGAAGCTAATATTAATTATATATCATTAAAATTAAATGCGCGGGACAAATCAAACGGCCTAATGGGCCATAGTTGGTCCGTGGGCCAAATCAAACGGCCTAATAGGCCATAGTTGGTCCGCGTGCCAAATCAAACGGCCTAATGGGCCATAGTTGGTCCGCGGGCCAAATCAAACGGCCTAATGGGCCATAGTTGGTCCGCGGGCCAAATCAAACGGCCTAATGGGCCATAGTTGGTCCGCGGGCCAAATCAAAAGGCCTAATGGGTCATAGTTGGTCCACGGGCCGTAGTCTCCGTTAGAACAAAAAATATTTCCTTGCATATTATTATTTTCATGTCGTTGTAGATATATTATATCTAAATGTGCTTTGAAACTGTCGGCATTTTTATTTTAGTTAGGTTTCATGTTCAATCTAAATGTTCATTACACCTTCTCTCTAGAACTCGAGCTACTCTTTCATTTGCCTGCGTTTGATGTTGTCTACAATAAAATAAATCAATGCAATTTTCTTACACGTGTTATTGATCCCGGGCAAATTAAATATTTTTTTTCCATATTCGCTTTCTCTTAACAATCGAGCCTACCTTTTATTTCACCTCAATCTCCATCTTGGCCACAGACAGCCCCCTAACACTTGCATTAACTCAAAGCCAAAGGGTTTTGTATGTAGGGTGTTATTTCTTGTACACGTCCATACAAAGACATGATAAAAGAGATACAGATGGATCTCACATTAAAGAAGATCTTCACCGGTTGTTCCTTAATCTTGGCACTTTATTCTGGTCAATTATTTCAAAACAGTTAACCTGGCATTAAGCTGGCCTATGTAGTCTTAATATCTTTTTTCACAAATACATTTTTAATTAAAGCTGAGAAATTAAAAAAAATAAATGTTTAAAAAGTTTCTTGGAACATAACCACCCAGTGTTGGGTTGTTGAAATAGCCCAAATATGGTGATAAAAGCCGTGTTTATGAATACTATTGACTTAAAACCTCCGATGTTCCTTCATTTAGTTGTCTCCACTTAGCTATGGTAGTTATATAGAGTGCAACAATGTCGATTTGTTATCCGAATGAACAAAACATACCGTTACTGTACCGTTACTGTACCGTTACTGTACACAGGATGGTGCGTCCAGGTGATAGGGCAGACTTTACAGCAACTGACTAGTCACATAATATCATTAACGTTAGAAGGACAGACAAACCGGATGTGAAATTAGATGAAGGACTCTTAATTAGACTACTAGTACTGAAAGGTTTAAGTCGGTAGTAGTCAGACAAGTTCAAACTTCATATAACCAACAAGTGTTGTCGCTGGTTCATGGCTAGGTCTGAATAAAACACTTTTACACTAGACTAAGAAAAACACACTTAAATACTAGAGACAGAAGTACACACCTCTATACTGGACACAGAAGTACACACTTTTATACTGGACACAGAAGTACACACTTATATACTGGAGACAGAAGTACACACTTTTATACTGGACACAGAAGTACACACTTTTATACTGGACACAGAAGTACACACTTTTATACTGGACACAGAAGTACACACTTTTATACTGGACACAGAGGTACACACTTTTATACTGGACACAGACGTACACACTTTTATACTGGACACAGAAGTACACACTTTTACACTGGACACACAAGTACAAACTTTTATACTGGACATAGAAGTACACACTTTTATACTGGAGATAGAAGTACACACTTTTATACTGGACATAGAAGTACACACTTTTATACTGGACACAGAAGTACACACTTTTATACTGGAGACAGAAGTACACACTTTTATACTGGACACAGAAGTACACACTTTTATACTGGACACAGAAGTACACACTTTTATACTGGACACAGAAGTACACACTTTTATACTGGACACAGAAGTACACAGTGACTGCTTTAAAATAATCTTATACATGATTATATTCTGGTTGCTTTAAAATAATCTTATACATGATTATATTCTGGTTGCTTTAAAATAATTTTATACATGATTATATTCTGGTTGCTTTAAAATAATCTTAAGCATGATTATATTCTGGTTGCTTTAAAATAATCTTATACATGATTATATTCTGGTTGCTTTAAAAAAATCTTATACATGATTATATTCTGATTCCTCCAAAGTTTTAAAGACTGCCCTAAGGATAAACAAAAACTGAGTTGTTTCCCAACAGCTAAAGACATGATAATATAATAGGCAAAGTAATATAATAGACAACTTAATATAATAGACAAAGTAATGTAATAAACAACGTAATTTAGTAGGCAACGTAATATAATAGACAAAGTAATATAATAGACAAAGTAATATAATAGACAAAGTAATATAATAGACAATGTAATATAATAGACAACTTAATATAATAGACAAAGTAATATAATAAACAACGTAATATAATAGACAACGTAATATAATAGACAACGTAATATAATAGACAAAGTAAGTAATATAATAGACAAAGTAAGTAATATAATAGACAAAGTAATATTATAGAGAAGTTAATATATTAAACAAATTAATATAATAGACAACGTAATATTCCAAACTTTGAAATTCGTTTTTCAGTGCTGGACGGAATTCAACTACCTTCTAGTAAATCTTGGGTGACCAGATGGGTCAACTATAAATATTACTTCTGTATGACCATGTGTACAAAACGTCTATCAGGAAACAGTAAGTACCATTTTATTTCGTCGTAGTTTAGAAGTAAGTGTTGACAAGGCCGTACCCAGGATTTTTTTTTTTGGGGGGGGGGGGCGCTGTGCGGCTTGGAGGGGGGGCTGTGCGGAGAGTTTTATAGAAGAAAAAATTGGAACACAATGATATAGAAGTACCCCTGGGTACGGCCTTGAGTGTTGATATTGTGTGGTCCTGCTATTCATACTCTTAGTTTTACATGAAAATCTGGTATAGTCTAGATGTAATCATGGTATAGTCGAGATGTAATCATCGTATAGTCGAGATGTAATCATGGTATAGTCTAGATGTAATCGTGGTATTGTCGAGATGTAATCATGGTATAATCTAGATGTAATCATGGTATTGTCTAGATGTAATCATGGTTTAGTCTAGATGTAATCATGATATAGTCGAGATGTAATCATGGTATAGTCGAGATGTAATCATGATATAGTCGAGATGTAGTCATGGTATAGTCTAGGTGTAATCATGATATAGTCTAGATGTAATCATGATATAGTTTAGATGTAATCATGGTATAGTCTAGATGTAATCATGATATAGTTTAGCCATAGTCTAGTCATGGCGTTGTTTACTTTTATACCTTGGTACTGTCATTCTGTATTTAATAGCTATTTTCACAGTCATGTCTACATGTATACATTGTTTAGTCTGTATGCTTTACTACGGATATGGTGTAATTAATTGGTAATTTGTTTACTAAGTTTTTGAGAGTATTAGTACTTGTAATCGTACTTTCACCTTGAGATACTTGTTTTCGTTTTATGGAACATCTCTACTAAACTGTAATCTAGATTTCTCCTTATGTTATCTAAATATAGTCAGAGTCTCTCACATTTATTTGATTGGCGAGTCAGTCTAGCGACTAGCGATCCACTTCAAATCGATCTCACTTTGAGAACCGATGGTCTAGTTGTTCATGTGGCTAAGGTGTTGTCTATAGACCTGTATAGACAATGAGAACCGATGGTCTAGTTGTTCATGTGGCTAAGGTGTTGTCTATAGACCTGTATAGACAATGAGAACCGATGGTCTAGTTGTTCATGTGGCTAAGGTGTTGTCTATAGACCTGTATAGACAATGAGAACCGATGGTCTAGTTGTTCATGTGGTTAAGGTGTTGTCTATAGACCTGTACAGACAATGTAGAAGCCCTTAATGTAATGACTGAAGAAACTATATCAGACCCCCTACATGAATGTCTGTCATCTCATTTAGAGTTGAGATGTATCATCTGAATTCGTATCACAGTGTCAGGCAATTCATGAACTCTACATTGACTTTAAATAAGAATTATTTTATTCACTTCACTGGAGATTTTTTCTCAAGAAACATTTCATCGCAGACAGAAATTGACACGAATAACAAATAACAAATTTCAACCAGCGTTTACAGTGTATTTATTTAATATCTTGTTGTTTAAATTATAAAGTCTAAAGTAATAAACTCATAGGATGAAAGAAAGACTGGAACTGTTGTAGCGAATGTATTACAAACAATATTATGTTCTACTTGTTAGAATAACCAAACATGTTCAATGTACTATCAAAATGGAGCTAAGTGTACTAAATAATGCCAGAGCTGTCATAATCAATACTAAAATACTGTTCTGTCTATATTATTTCAACCGTCCACCTGTAAAATAAGATAGTACTTGAAATCGAGAAGTCTGTAATTTAAAATAGTGACGTCATATCCTGAAAACCCTTTTGTTCTCAAACGTTTGTGACTCGTGACCTACTATGAACCGAGATAGGTTGTATGACCTATTATGAACCGAGATAGGTTGTATGACCTACTATGAACCGAGATAAGTTGTATGACCTACTATGAACCGAGATAGGTTGTATGACCTACTATGAACCGAGATATGTTGTATGGCCTACTTATGCAGTAAGGAGAAATAGAGACTAAGGAAAAGAAAATCTTTAAAAAAATCAAAGAAATTGTCAATGAGTTGATTATTATCATTGTATCGATTCACTTGAAATCAGCTCATGATCCACACTATAGACACAGTAACACTACGTCCAGTGACACACACTATAGACACAGTAACACTGTGCCCAGTGACCCACACTATAGACACAGTAACACTACGTCCAGTGACACACACTATAGACACAGTAACACTGCGCCCAGTGACCCACACTATAGACACAGTAACACTACGTCCAGTGACACACACTATAGACACAGTAACACTACGTCCAGTGACACACACTATAGACACAGTAACACTACGTCCAGTGACACACACTACAGACACAGTAACACTACGCCCAGTGACACACACTATAGACACAGTAACACTACGCCCAGTGACCCACACTATAGACACAGTAACACTACGCCCAGTGACCCACACTATAGACACAGTAACACTACGTCCAGTGACACACACACTATAGACACAGTAACACTACGCCCAGTGACACACACTATAGACACAGTAACACTGCGCCCAGTGACCCACACTATAGACACAGTAACACTACGTCCAGTGACACACACTATAGACACAGTAACACTGCGCCCAGTGACCCACACTATAGACACAGTAACAGTACGTCCAGTGACACACACACTATAGACACAGTAACACTGCGACCCACACAATAGACACAGTAACACTACGCCCAGTGACCCACACTATAGACACAGTAACACTACGTCCAGTGACACACACACTATAGACACAGTAACACTGCGACCCACACAGTAGACAGAGTAACACTACGCCCAGTGACCCACACTATAGACACAGTAACACTACGCCCAGTGACACACACTATAGACACAGTAACACTGCGCCCAGTGACCCACACTATAGACACAGTAACACTACGTCCAGTGACACATACTATAGACACAGTAACACTGCGCCCAGTGAACCACACTATAGACACAGTAACACTGCGCCCAGTGACCCACACTATAGACACAGTAACAGTACGTCCAGTGACACACACACTATAGACACAGTACTACTGCGACCCACACTATAGACAAAGTAACACTACGCCCAGTGACACACACTAAAGACACAGTAACACTGCGACCCACACTATAGACAAAGTAACACTACGCCCAGTGACACACACTATAGACACAGTAACACTGCGACCCACACTATAGACAAAGTAACACTACGCCCAGTGACACACATTAAAGACACAGTAACACTACGCCCAGTGACACACACTACAGACTTAGTAACACTACGTCCAGTGACACACACTATAGACACAGTAACACTGCGACCCACACAATAGACACAGTAACACTAAGCCCAGTGACACAAACTATAGACACAGTAACACTGCGCCCAGTGAACCACACTATAGACACAGTAACACTGCGCCCAGTGGCCCACACTATAGACACAGTAACACTACGCCCAGTGACACACACTACAGACTTAGTAACACTACGTCCAGTGACACACACTATAGACACAGTAACACTGCGACCCACACAATAGACACAGTAACACTAAGCCCAGTGACACAAACTATAGACACAGTAACACTGCGCCCAGTGAACCACACTATAGACACAGTAACACTGCGCCCAGTGGCCCACACTATAGACACAGTAACACTACGTCCAGTGACCCACTCTATAGACACAGAAACACTACGCCCAGTGACACACACTATAGACAAAGTAACACTACGCCCAGTGACACACACTACAGACACAGTAACACTACGTCCAGTGACACACACTACAGACACAGTAACACTACGTCCAGTGACACACACTATAGACACAGTAACACTACGCCCAGTGACCCAAACTATAGACACAGTAACACTACGCCCAGTGACCCACACTATAGACACAGTAACACTACGCCCAGTGACACACACTATAGACACAGTAACACTGCGCCCAGTGACCCACACTATAGACACAGTAACACTACGTCCAGTGACACACACTATAGACACAGTAACACTGCGCCCAGTGACCAACACTTTAGACACAGTAACACTACGTCCAGTGACACACACTATAGACACAGTAACACTACGCCCAGTGACACACACACTATAGACACAGTAACACTGCGCCCAGTGACCCACACTATAGACACAGTAACACTACGCCCAGTGACCCACACTATAGACACAGTAACAGTACGTCCAGTGACACACACACTATAGACACAGTAACACTGCGACCCACACTATAGACAAAGTAACACTACGCCCAGTGACACACACTAAAGACACAGTAACACTGCGCCCAGTGACCCACACTATAGACACAGTAACACTACGCCCAGTGACCCACACTATAGACACAGTAACAGTACGTCCAGTGACACACACACTATAGACACAGTAACACTGCGACCCACACTATAGACAAAGTAACACTACGCCCAGTGACACACACTAAAGACACAGTAACACTACGCCCAGTGACACACACTACAGACTTAGTAACACTACGTCCAGTGACACACACTATAGACACAGTAACACTGCGACCCACACTATAGACACAGTAACACTAAGCCCAGTGACACACACCATAGACACAGTAACACTGCGCCCAGTGAACCACACTATAGACACAGTAACAGTACGTCCAGTGACACACACACTATAGACACAGTAACACTGCGACCCACACTATAGACACAGTAACACTACGCCCAGTGACACACACTATAGACAAAGTAACACTACGCTCAGTGACACACACTACAGACACAGTAACACTACGCCCAGTGACACACACTATAGACACAGTAACACTACGCCCAGTGACACACTATAGACACAGTAACATTACGCCCAGTGTCTAACGACCTCTATGGACTAACTGAAATCTAATATTTTTTCAAAAGAAATGTTTAAAAGTAAAGATATTTTTTTTTGCGAATAAAAAAAATAAAATTCAGATATTTGTAAAATTAAATAACTTAGATATTAATTTATAAGGACAAACGAAAACATTTTATGCCTAAGGCTGAGACTAACCTAATATTTACACATACAACTTGATTTTAAGTTTGATGGAGAGGGAGATATTATACATATATATATATATATATATATATATATATATGTGTGTGTGTGTGTGTGTGTATAAATTTGTGTGTGTATATATTTATGTGTGTGTATATATGTATATATGTGTGTGTGTATATATATTTATGTGTTCGTATATATCTATATGTGTGTGTATACAAGTATATATAAATGTATATATATGATTATGTGTTTATATATGTGTTTATATATGTATATATATGTATTTGTGTGTGTATAGTGGTAGCTATATAAATTACCACCCCCTTTGATTTTGTTACGTAATTTCGAAAAAGAAAAATGTATCTTAAGTGCCAAATATTGTATGAAAACATTATATATCAGAATGTAAAGAAACTAACTGTTTTAATAAGTGTATTTACTTGGAAGTTAGTCTACTTGATCGTATGAAAAATGCTGGTTGATAGATAGATAGATAGATAGATAGATAGATAGATAGATAGATAGATAGATAGATAGATAGATAGATAGATAGATAAATAGATAGATAGATAGATAGATAGATAGAGTGTGTCTGTGTGTATGTGTGTGTGCGTGTCTGTTTGTGTGCGTGTCTGTGTGTGAGTGTGTCTGTGTGTGTGTCTGTGTGTGTGTTTGTGTGTATGTGTGTGTGTGAGTTTGTCTGTGTGTATGTGTGTCTGTGTGAGTGTGTCTGTGTGTGAGAGTGTGTCTGTGTGTGAGAGTGTGTCTGTGTGTATGTGTGTGTGTGTCTGTGTGTGTTTGTGTGTGAGTGTGCCTGTGTGTGTGTCTGTGTTTGTCTGTGTGTGTGGGTGTGTGTGTGATAGGTACATGTGTATGTATTTTAAACCCCATGATTGCCAAGTACTAACTAGGTCAATGAGAGACACGCCCTGGCTGTTAAATGTAAAAATATTTTTAAGAGTCGCATTAAAGTCACTTCATAAAATTTATTGAATAAAAGTAAATTTTAAAAACAACAAAACACCTTTTTTTAAATTAATGTACATATACACACATATATATACACACACATATACATACACACACACATATACACACATATACATACACACACACATATACACACATATACATACACACACATATACATACACACACATATACATACACACATATACATACAAACACATATACATACACACACATATACATACACACACATATACATACACACACACATATACATACACACTAGGTATATGACTTCAGAACAACACTTGTATGGCATACCATCAACAGATGACTTTTTATTGTAGAAACACAAAACCATATCAAATTTATTTAAAAAATTGAAAAATGTCACCCACCAAACATTTTGAAGTTTTAGAAAAATTGACATTTGTTAATAATTTCAAGTATTGTTTCATAAACTTTTATTTGTAAAAATAAAACGTAAATTCAGTTTCTCTGGTGAGTGGCAAAGGGGAATAATATTTTGCAGAACTTTTATTGCTCTTTCTGCACAAACATTGCTACGTGGAAAGAGTATTGGAGATGGACTTTGAGACCAATGATTTCGAAGACAGCGCAACCCTTTTGGATAATCATCAACAGCATGGAAAAGAAGTTCATATTGTTCAGCTTTGTAATGATGATCACTAAACGAGGCATCACTCCAATGTCCGCACAGTTTCTGAAGGTTCTTTCGTTCATCTGGCAATAATATGAAAGCCAACAATGCAAAAATTGCTCGAGAGTTCCATCGAGCGCAATATATGTATATATTGCTGAGGCCAGGCAGAGAGCTAAAATTAACTTTTGGCATTTGTTGAGAACTCTTAATATGCTCAAAACGCAAATTAGATGGTGCAAAAATTTCATATCATCTCTCCAACCTATGTCCTGTTTTTCTAAAATTGGAGCACATTTCTTTGTTTTACTTTCAAAATCTTTTTTTAATATTTCATAATCTTTAAGTATCTTATTTACAAATGGATAATTTATGTTAGGAGACTCAGTTGAATCACCGAGCAATGCATCACACACGTGTCTAAGAACACTATCAAGTATATGGTGCTGACAACCTATAAAGACTGGTGCAGACTCACCATGTTGAACAAACAGTTTCTGAAGTTTCACCACAACACCAGACTTCGACCCTGTATTAACATTTGTAGTGTCTGACACTATCATCTTTAGAGCTGACCATAAGTTACATTCATCTAAAACTTTTTGAATGGCAGATCCAATCGTAGCAGCTTTGCCATCAGGTAAAACTAAGACGGATAGCCTCACTTCTTTTGCTTCATTTTTTAATACAACTACTTGGTGTTCTTTTTTCTTCATAATTTTACCATCAAAATGTTAACTCCATAAGCTATTACGCAAAGTATTTATTAATGTTTCTTTTAGTTTACTTGCTTCTCTGAATACAGCTCGATAGACACCTGACTGAGAAGGAAGGACTTATGCAAAATTTTGCTTACTAATGCTGCTCTTCGACTGGTAGTTTTCCAGATTGAACTAATGAAACTGCACTAGAAGTAGATTGCTGTGATTGTTTCTTATGTGTGCTTTGATCCAAGCTTTCTGTGGATGACTGTATTGCATCAGCACCAGCAGAGCTACTTTGAGAATTCTCATCACTAGAATCACTGGAACTTTCAAAACTGCTTTGTTGTTGTTGTGCCTCATTAATTTTGCAAACAATTTTCTGTTTTGATGGACGAATTGTACTTTGCCTAGCAATTTTAGTTGTAGTATATCCCGTCTTACATCCACTTTGAATTTGTATTTCGTAAAGTTTTTTGTCCTCAGCACATAACCATTGACCAGTTTTGTTTGTGACGTCAAATAACTTATCAAACTGCTCCCGTATGTCACCCACATGTTTTTTCAAATGAACATCATACCTTTTAATTAAAGTTTCAATTTTTCTGCTCACTGATCGCAAAGACAGTATTGGGAAATGTAAAAAGCTCCATAATAACTCTACTTCTTTCCTGAGTGCTGCAACTCTTTTCAATCTGGATTTTTCCATAGAGGCCAAGCCCATGTAGCGACCAATTATCATCTACTCTTTTGGCATTCTAGAAGGTGAATGCAATGGCTCGATCTCATTCCAATTTTGTTTCTTTTCTTAAGAGTGTTTTGAATTTTTTTCAAATTACTCGCCCATTTGTCCTTATTTTTAGCAATAGAAAGTGATGATTTTTTGTAAGACATTTTTAAGAATAAAATTAAGCAAAATTAAAATAATTATTCAAACTCAAGTATAATTGAAAAATCTAATATGGAGAACAGGAAATAGAATTTTAATGGTAAACAACTGGAGTAAAAGTAAACTTCAGTAAAAAGAGCCAAATGGATTATTTTTAAACTAAAAAATGTTTTGGTGGGTGAACTTTTTCAACAAAATTGATGATTTTTTGTTGTATTTATTTTTTTTTATATAAAGCTCATCAAAATCTGGCACGCCACTTGTAAAATTACAATTTTTTTTTCAAGTCATATACCTAATACACACACATATATACATCCACACACATATGCATCCACACACATATACATCCACACACATATACATCCACACACATATATACATACACACACATATACATACACACACATATACATCCACACACATATACATACACACGCATATATACATACACACACACATATACATCCACACACATATACATCCACACACATGAATACATACACACACATATACATCCACACACATATACATCCACACACATATACATACACACACACATATACATACACACACATATACATACACTTATACATATACACACACACACAATGTAACAGAGTTTTTGTCCATGTCCATTCATCAATTCTCTGTGAAAACTGAAATTGTTTTATGTGTATTAACTTCAACATATATCATCCATAGTGTACATATTAACTTCAACATATATCATCCATAGTATACATATTAACTTCAACATATATCATCCAGAGTATACATATTAACTTCAACATATATCATCCATATTATACATATGAACTTCAACATATATCATCCATATTATACATTCAGATAAAAGATATTCTTCCTCTATCGATCAATAGAAATGGGGGGGGGGGGGTTAGAAAGAATATTTAATTGTAATCATCAAATTTTCGTCAGTCTCATGAAATTACAAAGAAGAATTCAATTTTTTTGAGGTCATTATTTTTAAGGCCTATAGGATTTTTCTTTCTTTTTGTTATTAATGACTTGAATTAAGTGGAATCTAAAATAAGGTTTTCATGAAAACACGTCAATATAGAAGAGTTTAGCTTTTTTTACTTCCCATCAATATAGAAGAGTTAAGCTTTTTTTTACTTCCCATCAATATTGAAGAGTTTAGCTTTTTTTTACTTCCCATCAATATAGTAGAGTTTAGCTTTTTTTACTTCCCATCAATATAGAAGAGTTTAGCTTTTTTTACTTCCCATCAATATAGAAGAGTTTAGCTTTTTTTACTTCCCATCAATATTGAAGAGTTTAGCTTTTTTTACTACCCATCAATATAGAAGAGTTTAGCTTTTTTATTAATAACTACCCACAATTATTCAGTAGCGGCCTATGATAGTGACGTCTATGTGTCGGTTCAGGCCCCGCGCCTAATTAGGGCCTCACTATTGACCCTCACCCAAGGCCTCTCGAATTCGACCACAATGCACGCTCTCCCCCCCCCCCACATGCACGCTAACACATTATGTGTATCTACTAACAAATTCACATACATGTCAAAGAACTGCAAGCTAACATACGAACCTCCACAAGAAATGCATTCAAACCTTTTAATCCCAACTTGAAAAACGAAGTGGCTACGGATACAGCCAACGCGCATGCGCTCTAGCGCTTAGACGGACTATTTTTTGTGCGCATTAGGGTTAGGGATAGGGTTAGGGATAGGGTTATGCATGGATATCTAGATACCAGGATAGACAACCAAACAAAATTTCATTTTAGCTGTGTACGGTTTAGGCTGACGCAAGGATTTTTTCTTCTTTGTGTTTGTGGATTGTTTAATTTATTTATTTTTTTTTCTGAATATAATGTCTTCAAAATTATCCTACACACAGAGAATTGAATGTAGTTTAATAAAAAGTAACTTTTATTGAAATGAATCATAATGATTTTTTTTTCTTCTTTTTGTTTGTGAATTGTTTAATTTATTTGTTTTTGTTTATTTTTTTCATCTAAACTTTTTAAAAATAATAAAATACTTGCATAATAATATCACTTTGAAACATATATTGTTAAAAAGCCCTTTCAATTTACTACATTTTCATATATATACTATAATAACATAATTTTTAAAATAAAAGCTTTAGAGAAATATTAGTCGATAAAAATTTTAAAGACATTGACGAATTAAGATTGAAAAAGCTGGATGTTTTTTTAACAATGTCAACAGAGGAGGGCTATTGAACCCATCTGAGTACTCCTTCTCTACTTGCCTACTAAATTGGAAAGTATTCAATTCATTGAAAAGATCAGCAAGTAGTCTGAAACTATTTCTAGGACAAACAAACAAAAAAAATTGTTTAAATTAGTGATAGAGTAACAATTGATGAGTCATTGCTGATTGAAGAAATTATTTTTTTATTTCAATCATAATTTAAAAGAACTTATTTATGTTAATTTTTTTAATTGTTCGTCTAAAAATTATGTTAAGCAATTGAATGAGACGTTCATGAAAAACCAATGAAAAAACGAAAAATAATTAAATTGACAAAATAAAGATTTTAAATTAAAAAATTTGTTATTAAAAGTTTTCAAACTTTAATTGCGTTTGTGTTTATTTCATAAAAACATAAGTACCAAATATACAAAACTGCTATTAAACATGAAGACTAACGCTAAACACTTGTGTCAGCCAAAAACGTATTTTTTAAAATATTGGTTGTCCTTCCTGATGCTATATTTAGATTTCCATGGGTTATGGATAGGGCTAGGGATAGGGTTATGGATATGGTTAGGGATAGGAGCAATATCTATAGCTGGACCCCGAAAAAAAATAATTTGGAATCCAGCAATCGCGCATGAAAAATAGTCCGTCTAACCGCTAGAGCGCATGCGCCTTGGCTGTATCCGTAGCCACTGCGTTCCTAAAATTAGTTCAAAATCCGAATGGCCTCAGATTCAAGTCTGTGTTTATTTTATACATCCCAATTAAAGCGTTCCCTCTCTTTTTTTTCATTTATTTTTTTTATATACATTTTTAAAAATAATTTTTAGATAAGTTGCGTTCGATTATTGACAAACTTGTTGAATAATATAATTACGAATACACCGGTCAGTATAATTATTATCATAAGTGTGTGCAAGTATTTGTTTCGTTGGTCAGTACGGCACATTTCATTGACCAATGGAACTAGGACTTTAGTTTTCAATTCTATTTCATAAAAAGTCCTCTCCCATCCACGAGATGTGGGATGTCCTCAGTAATGTAACCTTCTGGATGTCTCCCATCCACGAGATGTGGGATGTCCTCAGTAATGTAACCTTCTGAATGTCTCCCATCCACGAGATGTGGGATGTCCTCAGTAATGTAACCTGCTGAATGTTTCATAGACTTGTTTCCCGTGGTTTCTTTCAATGATTTTTGCTGAGATCATTTTTTACAACTTTAATTATTATTAGATCTTAAAATGTAACAAAGACAATATAAGAGCAATGACAAAACTACATCCAAAATAATGAAAAATACCACACGTGATGTGTGTCCAATGAGTCAGACTACTTGTCACGTGATGTGTGTCCAATGAGTCAGACTACTTGTCACGTGATGTGTGTCCAATGAGTCAGACTACTTGTCACGTGATGTGTGTCCAATGAGTCAGACTACTTGTCACGTGATGTGTGTCCAATGAGTCAGACTATTTGTCACGTGATTAGACTTATATTTTTTTATTAAAAGTTGACGTTATTATTTAAAAACATTGTCTGAGACTTTGAGTATAAAATAATGATGGACTATTGTTCTATCTGATTCAGTGTACTGGTTGAATATAACGGTGATGGACTATTATTCTATCTGATCCCGACGCGTGTCCAGTCAGCTACCTAATCTCCTGTGGTGCCTCCTTTTGCATTGCACTATTGGCTTAAAAGTATTTAAAAAAGAAGGGCATTAACATATAAACATATCACTGTTCAGGGACTTGACAAGAAAGATGTTAACAAGTTGAGGGAAGCGAAATGCGGGGAGATTTAAAAAGCCAAACATATCTTACTTGTCTCGCCAACGTTAATTTGCAAAGACGATATATGACAATGTTGACTTGTTTTTTAAGGTAATATGACCAACATCACCGTTATCTATGACATTTGACAAGGTTAACTAGGTATTTGATTTTATCGTTAGGAACACTAGGCATGAAACTGGTGGCAGATGACGTCATTCGGCCATTGGTTTTTTTCATGGAAGTCTCGAAAATAATACATATACATATTGTATTTTTTACATTTCTAAAACCGTTTCATTTTCTAGTTTCTAAACGCTTGTTTAATCAAAAGACTGGCCTACTCTAAATGCTGGTTTTTTTCTCTAAACACTGATTTTTCTCGAAACACTGGTCTACTCTAAACACTTGTCTATTCTACACACTAGTTTACTCCACACACTTGTTTTGTCTAAATACTGGTTTTCTCTAAACACCAGTTTAATCTAAGTCTAAATAATCTAATCCTTGTTCAATGATAAAGTATGTCTGTGGAGAAGAGTTGAGGCTAAGTTGAAAGATGGACATTGAGACCTTTAGTTAAAAATATTCTGCCTTTTGTTTACCGAGTCGATGAATTCATAGCCTGTAGGCTGCAACACAAACACTTGTACAGGGTACCACAGTATAGTTAGCTGGTTGACAGCAACACAAACACTTGTATAGGGTACCACAGTATAATTAGACATTAGATTTATTTGTGACTGGGATAGTTGGTTGTGGATGTCAGTTGCCCAATTAGCTGGTTGCAACCTGTGATATTGCATACCATTGTCAGTGGCCGAATTAGCTGTGTGATAGGTACCTGTGTATGTATTTTAAACCTCATGATTGCCAAGTACTAACTTGGTCAATGAGAGATATTGTGATATTGCATACATTTGTTCGTGGCCCAACCAGGCTTGCAGAGCCGCTAATTTTTTTCCGGCTCCAGCTCCCACAAATTTGACGACTCCGGCTCTGGTACGGCTCCGGCTCCCTATTAAGAGAGTATCACACGAGACAATTTTTTTTGTAATTGCGCCACGCAAACATGCCGCTGATAAAAAGTTATGCAAATTTTGTCGCGTTCACCCCCATAGCAAGCCCGTAGCGTGCGGGGGGGGGCTGCATTTTGTCTGGCCCCCTCTGCTTATTAGTTCTACTTAGTAAAATGTATTACCTGCCCCCCCCCTGCTATTGCCTGGCCCATGCTGTAGAATGCCTGGTCCCTGCGGTAGAATATAATGTTACCCCCACAAACAATGGACTCTGTCGAATGGAAAAAACACATAATATAGTGAAAATACTTTACACAAACACACACAACTGAAGAGGAAAAGTAACAGGAAGACAAAGAAAATATAAACAAGCAATTAAGCCTGTTCCATTCTGGACACAGGACGTGTTAGCGCATTTTCATGTTATGTATCAGTACGTTTGTTAGCTTTCAGTAAATATTTGTAAATTTTGGAAATGTTTATAAATTCAATTGTGTAATGCATATATCTGTAAAAAAAATATTATAAAGACGTTTCTTTATATTTGAAAAAAAAATTATTTTCTCTTAAATCTAACTACAAGTGGTTTGTGGTTACTGAAATAGGACTCATAATTGAAAACATTCGAAATTGTAGTCATTTAATCGTCCGAAAACTACGTCAATTGTTGCATAGCTCTGATACTTTCAATTAAACTCAGAACACAAGCTTACTATTTCATTTGATGAGTTTCTTAACAAATCTTGGTGAAACTACGTGCTGCAGTATTTCGCACCAAATGAATGGGTTATTGAACGTACAAGGTGTATATATAATATATAAGCCCCTTAGGAGCCCTGAAGCCCGGCCCTCGGAGGTCCTATCGCGAAATGGACTTTTGATGTACACTTGGCAGGCCAAGACCTACACAAAGATATATACATCATGGGTCTAGGACTTATGGTTGCTGAGATATAGGGCGGTCCATATTAATATAGCTTATATAGTAAACAAGCAATTAAGCCTGTTCCATTCTGGACACAGGACGTGTTAGCGCATTTTCGTATTATGTATCAGTACGTATGCTATCTTTCAGTAAATATTTGTAAATTTTGGAAATGTTTACAAATTCAATTGTGTAATGCATATATCTGAAAAAAGATATTAAAAAGACGTTTCTTTATAATTGAAAACAAAATTATTTTCTCTTAAATCTAACTACAAGTGGTTTGTGGTCACTGAATCAGGACTCATAATTGAAACATTCTAAATTGTAGTCATTTAATCGTCCGAAAACTCCGTCAATTGTTGTTTTATATAAAGTACGGGAAGTAAGTCATGTTGAATAACTGTTACAAAAATAAATAATGATTACGCCCCTTTGATTAGCTTTTATTATTTATATATAAAATATAAGCAAAACGGTACATAAAAAACTCTTATATTTTGGCCCTGAGAGGTCAAATCGCAAAATGGACTTTTGATGTACACTTGGCAGGCCAAGACCTACACAATGATATATACATCATGGGTCTAGGACTTATGATTGCTGAGATATAGGGCGGTCCATTATTAATATAGCTTATATAGTAAAAAAAAACGGTACTTTATAAGGCCCCTTTTACGGCCCTCAGACGGACGGACGGACGGACAGACAGACAGACATACAGACAAAACGGGGACAATAGAGCATTTTTTTTCGAAAATGCTTTAAAAACGGTACTTTATAAGGCCCCTTTTACGGCCCTGAGAGGTCAGAACGCGAAATGGAAAAAAAGTCATTTCTTGGCAGGCCAAGACCTACAAAATGATATATACATCATGGGTCTAGGACTTATGGTTGTTGAGGTCTAGGGTGATGATGGACGGACGGACGGACAGACAGACAGACAGACAAAACGGGGACAATATAGCATTTTTTTTTCGAAAATGCTCTAAAAATGGAACAAACAACATTGAAGAATGAACAGACAAACTACTAGTGACCACTACAGATGAAAGACATTGGCTCTTAGTATGTCACAAATCAAAGGTTTCAGTCATCACGTCTATCGGAAAATTAGATTCTTACTATGACTGTTAGGTAGATAGACAGTTCTTACATTGAAAAAGATAACTGATGGGCTCCCACGCTTTGGCATTGAAATATTTTAAGTATTATGAAAGGTAATCTTTCCTTTAAAAAACATAATATCTACATAAATATTTTCTCTAGTGTATGTGCATTTAATTAAAAACGAATTTTTATAACATTTTATTTTGATGACAGCCGGATAGGCCGTAGATCTACACATAATAATTAACGCCTTTACATTTACAAATAGCATAAACCCTTTTTATTACTGAAATTGTTTCATTATTGCTAAAACTATCTATAATCACTCGTTTGATTGCGAATGTTGTTTACTGGACCGGATAATGTTGTGGCCGGATGACTGCGAACTGAATAGTCAAGGATCTACTGTATATATATAATATGCACACATACGTATGTTCAACTACACATTGAGAGACAAATAAAACTCCCTACAGAGCCGCACGGTGTTTACATAATATTTCAGGGTGTGAGATAAGTTCCGGTATCTATATATATAATTCTCTTTGTCGCCCAACCATGCGGGACACCACCACGTAGACGCAAGTCTATATATAGATAGACTAGTGTTGCGTTTGCGCAATCCCGGATACGTCATAGCAAGCGCAAAGCACTCAACAACGTTCAACAACTCGCGTTGTTTTCTGATTTCTTTGTGCTGCTGTTTTGGGGGAAATCCCGAATAAGTAAATGTTATAAGATACTAAAAAAATATCACAATGTTTAATGAGCAATTAAGAATGAATGATAAAATATATTTTGTTTGATAGCTTATTTAAAAAATAATTACAGTAATTATATTGATAGGGCGGCGTATGCTACGTCTGTGATGACTAGTTTGATATAAAAACGTTCAATAAGAAAGGAGACTCCTTAGGTAAATCAGATTTCAGTTATTAAAATACGGTGGCGAAGTTTGGTATTTGACACTAATTTTGGGAAGGGAGTTTTTTTTTATAAGATAGTATTTTTAAGGGAAGGGGACGTAATTTTACTAGGGAAGGTAAGTCACCGAAAGTTTTACACTTATTAACAAATGTTAGAAGGGGGTCAAAAATGGACGACCCCTTACTACTCTCCCATTTCTTTCTACGTCAAGCTATTATAAATGACCGAAAATGGAATAATTTAGCCTGTATTTGTTCACCCATTATCAATAGAGCTTGTATTTTCTCCATGACACTTTTTACAAATTTTCGAGACAATCAATTAACATTTTCTTGATATCCATAACATGCTACATTTTAGTTTATAACAAAATTAATATGGAAGCACAATCTGATATGTTTGCATACTTTTACATTTATTTTTTTTTATTTTACCGTCTTACCTTAACACACTGGTGGTGTATTGAAAACTCTACACTAGTCTAGTGTGAGTAAAACTATTTGTATACACTAGTCTAGTGTGAGTAAAACTATTTATATACACTAGTCTAGTGTGAGTAAAACTATTTGTATACACTAGTCTAGTGTGAGTAAAACTATTTGTATACACTAGTCTAGTGTGAGTAAAACTATTTGTATACACTAGTCTAGTGTGAGCAAAACTATTTATAAAAATTACACAAAAATCACAACAAGAAATTATTTTTAAAAAAAATGAAAAAAAAAAAAAAAGAAATAATTTTAAAAGTCTTTTATTATAATGAATTAAAAGTAAAAAAAAAAATAATTCCTTTTATCATACAAATAGTTACGGAAATTTGATTGATAAATAAAAATGTCTATTAATTTACATTGGAAGTTAATTGACGAAAACATGATAAAATGTTGCACTGTCGTAGATAATTTTAAAATCCTCTCCAGTTAATTTGATTTACAAGACCTGACTGAGTCATACCAACATATTTACAAGACCTGACTGAGTCATACCAACATATTTACAAGACCTGACTGAGTCATACCAACATATTTACAAGACCTGACTGAGTCATACCAACATATTTAAAGACCTGACTGAGTCATATCAACATATTTACAAGACCTGACTGAGTCATACCAACATATTTACAAGACCTGACTGAGTTATACCGACATATTTACAAGACCTGACTGAGTCATACCGACATATTTACAAGACCTGAGTCAAACCAACATATTTACAAGACCTGACTGAGTCATACCGACATATTTACAAGACCTGACTGAGTCATACCGACATATTTACAAGACCTGACTGAGTCATACCGACATATTTACAAGACCTGACTGAGTTATACCGACATATTTACAAGACCTGACTGAGTCATACCGACATATTTACAAGACCTGACTGAGTCAAACCAACATATTTACAAGACCTGACTGAGTCATACCAACATATTTACAAGACATGACTGAGTCATAGCAACATATTTACAATTCTGCAATCGAAAAAAAAGCATTTATTAAAAAATTCATCAATATCCCAGAATTTCAAAATATGCGTAAAATAAAATTTTATGGCTTGAATTAACAATCGTTGACTTCAACTCTCCCCCCCCCCACGAGCTCCAATAGTTAGAAAATGGCTAATGTTCATTTCTCAAATAAAATAATTAATTATTCATATTTTATGCATTTGAACTGGTTGTTTATATTTGTTTACACTTAGATGTGTGAAATTATTATTTTTAACTGGTCTTACTATCAAATGTTGTCCATAATTTCTGTTTAAACTAATAAAGTTCTCGGTCATTTCTCCGTTTTTAATTCAACATTTCAGAAAATCTCTGCAGTTGCGACAGAGAGCAATCATATTTTTAGTCTCAGTGAGAGTGTATCAGAGACAGAAATCAATTGTCTCCAATAGTTTTACTTTTTGTCTTCTTCAAACGAAATGTCCAAGTGATTTTATTTTAAAACAATATGGAAACAAGAATTTTAGAATGTGTATTTTATATTTGTACATAATATCCCGTCCTCTTCATCCTGGTATAATTCACCCATCACGTTAGGTCTACCCTTGCCATCACGTTTGATGACTTTACGTTTTCTGGTGTCATCATCTGCTGCATACTTCTATCTAATATACTCCAGTGATATGTGGGTCTCAAAGATTTCTTAGTCCCTGATAATGATGATGCCGTCTTCAGATGAGACGATGACAATCGCCATGTTTTGCACGAAACTGACCCTGCTATCAGCGTGACCTATGAGCATATCTTTTGTCAGGCTGATGAGGTTGATTCTCACAAAGGTGTGGTCGGGGAAGATCGTGGTCGTCCCCGTAGCAACCTGGATGTTCACCAGGTAGGTCCTCTCGCAGGTGCAGACGTTCAGCCCTCTGGTCTTCTTGCATCTTTTGGCGTCCGGGATGCTGACCTCTCCGTTGATGAGGCCCAACACAATCAAGCTCTTGTTGATGCAGACAAACATGACGATGATGAAACACACGTTGTAGCAGTAACAAAATGTTTTGAAATCGACCATTCTTTCTGTGTGACTTCATAACCACAAGGGATACGTCATTACCGAATATATTAACAGATATGGAATTCGCGAGGTCTTTAAATGCCAAACTTTCGGACAAGCTGTAGCTTTTCTTAAAAGCCACCATTTTGTGGAGACATTTTTTTACCAGTTTTTAGCAGTTGAGCACTTCAGTTGTAATATTAAAAGTACAGATACAGTATAAACAAACAGGGGTGGCCACACCACGAGAGCCGTACTTTATGAAGTAAACATTACACTGTCACACCATAGTTGAATTATGAAGTAAACATTACACTGTCACACCATAGTTGAATTATGAAGTAAACATTACACTGTCACACCATAGTTGAATTATGAAATAAACATTACACTGTCACACCATAGTTGATTTATGAAAAATGTTGTGAACGAAAATAGTTAAATAATATAGCAATATATGTTCATTAAACTTGCTAAAAACACTTTATTAAAGTTGGTGATAAACATATTGATGACAATAATACGAGAACGATGAGTTAATGTGATGTAAATGACCAATACTGTCACTCACATTGGCATATTGAGATATTAAATGATTTCCTTGTAAACGTCATGTTTCATTTTAAATGAACACATAATTTGCTAATACTTCACTTTCATTCATGATTTCTAGCACAAGACATTTCCTCCACTATCATCTTATGTTTGCTATCTGAATGTACGCTGTTGAACTCTGTATATGACACTAGTTACTCCCCTTTCTCTCAATTTTAAGCCTGTAGTTCATGTCCCACCTTTCTCTTTGTTTATCTCCCCTTTTACAAACGTTTGGTTCATTAAACGGGTGTCCACTTAGTGAATGTCCATCAGGCTACACTAGATTATACCCTGTGGCTAGAGAGAAACGTATGTCTCTCACGTTGCGTCACGTCTAGTACCTATGCTGTCTCACCATCATAATACTGTACTTCAGTCTCACCGTCTAGTACCTATGCTGTCATTCACACACTCAAATAATTCTAATCATCCCCGGTCATTTCTGGATAGACTTGAACCTCTCACTCGAGTACGTATTGATGAACTCGCGACTCTGAGAAATATTCTGCTCCAGGCTGTACAATATGTTTGGTTCTGTCTGTGTGGGTGTGGAGTAGGGGATGTCTGGCGAGTCACTGACAGACCAATATATTTTGTTCTTGACTCTTAAAGGAAGACGTTGAAATGTTTCAAGGTAACAGGATGAAGGGTGTATTGTGTCTATACCTAGATAAATAGGTAGACAGACACACAGAGAATATGAGCACATACAAAACATTTCAGTATATTGATCTGTCGTCTAGACCTAATCCTTTTGAAACTTAGTAAAATAAAAAAGAAAATGTTCTACATATGTCAACAAACATATGTGATGAATTTGGAACAAATACTTTCTGTGATAAATGCTAAATATTATGGAATCACCATTGACTCAACTCATTGAATTAACTCATTTGGATCAGCTCACATTTTGTAATTCGCATTGTTCTCAAAAAGGAAAATCCGGTTGAAGTAAACCGTGTCTAATTTGACTTCAGTAGAGAAGTTCAGAAGAAGTAAACAACTTTAATAACATAAAATCAAATTATTATTGTTCAACACTATTCCAGAGAGAATCAAATTATTATTGTTCAACACTATTCCAGAGAGAATCAAATTATTATTGTTCAACACTATTCCAGAGAGAATCAAATTATTATTGTTCAGCACTACTCCAGAGAGAATCAAATTATTATTATTCAACACTTTTCCAGAGAGAATCAAATTATTATTGTTCAACACTATTCCAGAGAGAATCAAATTATCATTGTTCAACACTATTCCAGAGAGAATCAAATTATTATTGTTCAACACTATTCCAGAGAGATGGATTAAGTAACGCGTATATGAAAACGGAAACACTCATTAGTTCTACAAAGAAACAATTTGGCCTGCTCGAAGTGATGTTACAAGAGCTTTGAATGCCAATTACTTTGACTTTTGTCTAGCATTGTGTGATGTTAGCTAACATCAGCTACCTGTGTTGATGTGTCTGACTTCAAAAGATGGAAAGTATCAATAAATCAGGGTATTGAGCTGTGCACCATCATAATACTGTACTCCAGTCTCACCATCATAATACTTTACTTCAGCCTCACCATCATAATACTGTACTTCAGTCTCACCATCATAATACTTTACTTCAGTCTCACCATCATAATACTGTACTTCAGTCTCACCATCAAAATACTGTACTTCAGTTTCACCATCATAATACTGTACTTCAGTCTCACCATCATAATACTGTACATCAGTCTTACCATCATAATACTGTACTTCAGTCTCACCATCATAATACTGTACATCAGTCTCACCATCATAATACTGTACTTCAGTCTCACCATCATAATACTGTACATCAGTCTCACCATCATAATACTGTACTTCAGTCTCACCATCATAATTCTGTACTTCAGTCTCACCATCATAATACTGTATATACTTTCATGATGAACGCAGATGCTTCGACACATTGGAAAGCCATGCACAAGATATTAGAGAGAAACTGCATAACACAAGTGAATTACACAGTTATGGAAAAAAACTGATTACAATGTATTATTTGATTGCTAGAGTTAATTTCCGTTTGACGTTATCACAAATAAATAGTTAGATGGGAAAAAAACGGAAAGCATACTGCAAAATATTGTACGAAAAGTTCCACTTTTGCCTCAAAATGTATGTCTTAAATAAAAACAAACGCAGATGTCATCATCATTGCCCGTCACTCCTATCGGGGTATGGGCCACCAGCTAAAGTTCTCCAGCGACTTCTATCCTGAGCCATTCTCTCCAGCTGCTTCCAGTCGAACCCCATCCTGGTGATGTCCACTTCAAATTCTCGCCTCCAGGTGTTTCTAGGCCGACCTCTCTTTCTTTTTCCTTGAGGATTCCAACTCAATGCTTGCCTAGTGATGTTGCTTGCAGGCTTTCGTAATGTGTGGCCTATCCATCCCCACCTTCTCTTCCTGATCTCCTCTTCTATTGAAGCTTGGCCGGTTCGTTCTAAGAGGCTGGCATTGGCGATGGTGTCAGGCCATCGTATTTGGAACACTTTCCTAAGGCAGCTGTTGATAAAGGCCTGGACTCTCTTAGTGGTGGTCTTCGTAATCCTCCATGTCTCAGCTCCATATAATAGGACTGACTTTACATTGGCATTGAACAGGCGAATTTTGGTGTTCAGAGACAGCTCTTTGGAATTCCAGATGTTCTTGAGCTGGATAAAGGCGGCTCTTGCTTTTCCGATCCTTGCTTTGACATCTGCATCTGTTCCACCCTGCTGATCTATGATGCTACCCAGATAAGTAAAGGACTCTACTTCCTCCAGTTTACTTCCGTTTAGGGTCACTGCATTCATGCTGGTGGAGTTAATTTTTAGGATCTTGGTTTTAGATGCGTGTATGCTAAGGCCGACCTCCTTTGCAGTGGCATTCACAAGATTTGTTTTCTCTTGTATCTGTTGATAGCTATGTGTAAGGAGAGCAAGGTCATCTGCAAAGTCCAGGTCGTCCAGCTGTTTTAGCAAAGTCCATTGGATTCCATTTCTTCTTTCCCTGGTGGATTTCTTCATAATCCAGTCTATAGCCAGTAGGAAAAGGAATGGGGAAAACAAACAAGCATCCTTGTCTGACTCCTGTTCGTATCTGGAAGCTGTCTGTTAGCTGCCCTCCATGGATAACTCTGCAGGACATACCCTCATATGATTTCTCGATCAGTTTAACTATTTTTAAGGGGACACCATAATGTCGAAGAAGTTTCCAGAGGATTTCTCGATCTACACTGTCGAACGCTTTCTCAAAGCGGCGAATTCCACTCCATGGACTGCTCAACTATGATGCGGAGCGTTGCGATCTGGTCTGTGCATGACCTGTTTTGACGGAAACCTGCCTGTTCGTCTCTCAGCTGTGGGTCGACTGTGTCTTTTATCCTCTCCAAAAGGACTCGGTTGAAGACTTTGCCTGGCACTGATAGCAATGTGATGCCCCTGTAGTTGTTTCAGTCGCTAAGGTCACCTTTTTTGGGAAGCTTGATGAGATATCCTTCCTTCCAGTTTGTTGGTACGTCTTCTTCCTCCCATATCCTTTCAAAGAGTGGGTACAACATCTCCACTGTCGTATTGAGGTCTGCCTTTAGTGCCTCTGCTGGGATGTCATCTGGTCCAGCTGCTTTCCCATTTTTTATCAGAGTGATGGCTTTTCTGATCTCCTCTTTGGTTGGCTTGTCACAGTTGATTGGCAGATCTGCTATGGCTGGTTCAATGACAGGGGGGTTCAGTGGTTCTGGTCTGTTCAGGAGTTCCTCAAAGTGCTCAGCCCATCTATTCAACTGCTGATCTAATTCATTAATAGCTTTCCCTTGCTTGTCTTTGACAGGTCTTTCTGGTTTGTTGGTCCTCCCTGAAAGTCTCTTTGTTATGTCATATAACATTTTCATGTTTCCACTGTAAGCTGCCTGTTCTGCTTCAGCTGCCAATCCATCCACATAGTCTTTCTTGTCCTTCCTAATACTTCTCTTCACTTTGTTGTGTGCTTCCGTGTATTCTTCTTGAGCTTTGCCTTTAGCTGATCTAGTTTTACTGTTGTTGACTGTTGCTTTCTTCTTCCTCCTGTCCTCTATCTTATTCAGGGTATCAGTTGTGATCCACGCTTTTTGATGGTGTTTCATTGGCCCCAGTACCTCTTGGCATGCTGATCTTAATGACTCTTTCACTTTCTGCCACTCATTTGATACACTGTACTCCTCTTCCACCAGCTCATGGAGCACTTCATATTTGTTCTTCAGCACCAAGTTGAACTGTTCTTTTATCTTAGGATCTTTCAGAAGGTTAATGTTGTACTTTACTCTTCTGTCTGCCGTGCTTGTCTCATATCTCTTCAGCTTCAGTTTCAATTTCGCTACAACCAGATGGTGATCAGATGCTACATCCGCCCCTCTTCTCACTTTTACATCTTGTAGGGATCTTCTAAATTTCCTGTTAATGCAAAAATGATATCTGATTCTCTGTCACTTTATCCGGGGATATCCATGTATTCTTGTGGATTCTTTTATGGGGAAATATGCTCCCTCCTATGACCATGTTATTGAGTGCACACAGGTCTGCAAATCTCTCCCCATTCTCGTTCATCGTTCCCAGAGCATGTGTGTCCATGACTTGCTCATAACCTGTGTTTTCGGACCCAATCTTTGCATTGAAATCTCCCATGAGGATGGTTACATCTTTTCCAGGGAAGGTCTCAAGTATCTTCTGTATTCTGCTGTAGAACTGGTCTTTGTCGTCTTCATCACTGTCGTTTGTTGGTGCATAACATTGGACTATATTAGTTTTGATCTTCTTCTTGGTACGGAAGGAGGCAGTAATGATCCTCGGACCGTGTGCTTCCCATCCAATCAGTGCCCCCTGTGCTTTCTTGGACAGCATGAGGCCAACTCCCTGTGAGTGTGGTGCATCATTCTCTTCGTATCCGGAGTATAGCAGCATCTCCCCTGATAACAGTCGTCTCTGTCCAGCTTGTGTCCACCTTGTCTCGCTAATGCCTAAAATGGTCAGTTTGTTTCTCTCCATCTCTGCTGCTATCTGAGCCATCTTTCCTGACTCATACATGGTCCTGACATTCCATGTGCCGATAGTGGTTTTCCTGGTTGTCAGAAGGGTAGTCGGCTTTGTGGCTTCCTTTCGGCTTTCACCACAACTAAGCTTCATGAGTCTTCTGCCAGGACTGAAATATCTGTTTTTTCTTTAGTTCGTGTTTCTGTAGCAAAGGGTTTTTTAACAGGGTAGGGTTGCTAGCCGCACGCCCAACCCTCCTCCTTTTTCAGCCGGGCTTGGGACCGTCCTTGGCGGAGTTAAACGCAGATGTAGGTATGTCTTAAATAAAGACATACAAAGATGTATTTATCAGACCTCGAATTCATAAATTAGTTTTTTGATGTTTTTTCATATAGTTGAGACAAATAATTTTTAAAAAATCGATGTACAGTTCAGATTGACATCTCTTGTATATGTACAGTTCAGACTGACATCTCTTGTACTACTACAGTTCAGACTGACATCTCTTGTGCAGGTACAGTTCAGACTGACATCTCTTGTGCAGGTACAGTTCAGACTGACATCTCTTGTATTAGTACAGTTAAGACTGACATCTTTTGTATATGTACAGTTCAGACTGACATCTCTTGTACTACTACAGTTCAGACTGACATCTCTTGTGCAGGTACAGTTCAGACTGACATCTCTTGTGCAGGTACAGTTCAGACTGACATCTCTTGCATTAGTACAGTTAAGACTGACATCTTTTGTATATGTACAGTTCAGACTGACATCTCTTGCACAGGTACAGTTCAGACTGACATCTCTTGTACTACAGTTCAGACTGACATCTCTTGTGCAGGTGCAGTTCAGACCGACATCTCTTGTACTAGTACAGTTCAGACTGACATCTCTTGTACTAGTACAGTTCAGACTGACATCTCTTGTACTAGTACAGTTCAGACTGACATCTCTTGTATATGTACAGTTCAGACTGACATCTCTTGTATATGTACAGTTCAGACTGACATCTCTTGTATATGTACAGTTCAGACTGACACGTCAATGGCACACAGTAGATTGTACACGTCAATGGCACACAGTAGATTGTACACGTCAATGGCACACAGTAGATTGTACACGTCGATGACACACAGTAGATAGTACACGTCAATGTCACACAGTAGATTTTACACGTCAATGGCACACAGTACATTGTACACGTTAATGGCACACAGTACATTGTACACGTCGATGACACACAGTAGATTGTACACGTCATCGGCACACAGTAGATTGTACACAATGGCACACAGTAGATTGTACACGTCAATGGCACACAGTAGATTGTACACGTCGATGATACACAGTAGATTGTACACAATGCCAAACAGTAGATTGTGCACGTCATTGGCACACAGTAGATTGTACACGCCATAGGTACACAATAGATTGTACGCGTCGATGACATACAGTAGATTGTACACGTCAATGGCACACAGTAGATTGTACACGTCAATGGCACACAGTAGATTGTACACGTCAATGGCACACAGTAGATTGTACACGTCAATGGCACACAGTAGATTGTACACGTCAATGGCACACAGTAGATTGTACACGTCGATGGCATACAGTAGATTGTACACGTCCATGGCACACAGTAGATTGTACACGTTAATGGCACACAGTAGATTGTACACGTCAATGGCACACAGTAGATTGTACACGTCAATGGCACACAGTAGATTGAACACGTCATTGGCACACAGTAGATTGTACACGTCTATGGCACAAAGTAGATTGTACACGTCATTAGCACACAGTAGATTGTACACGTCAATGGCACACAGTAGATTGTACACGTCAATGGCACACAGTAGATTGTACACGTCATCGGCCCACAGTAGATTGTACACAATGACACACAGTAGATTGTACACGTCAATGGCACACAGTAGATTGTACACAATGGCACACAGTAGATTGTACACGTCAATGGCAGACAGTAGATTGTACACAATGGCACACAGTAGATTGTACACGTCAATGTCACACAGTAGATTGTACACGTCAATGGCACACAGTAGATTGAATCGTCATCGGCCCACAGTAGATTGTACACAATGGCACACGGTAGATTGTACACGTCAATGGCACACAGTAGATTGTACACGTCAATGGTACACAGTAGATTGTACACGTCGATGACATACAGTAGATTGTACACGTCAATGACATACAGTAGATTGTACACGTCAATGGCACACAGTAGATTGTACACGTCAATGGCACACAGTAGATTGTACACGTCAATGGCACACAGTAGATTATACACGTCAATGGCACACAGTAGATTGTACACGTCAATGGCACACAGTAGATTGTACACGTCAATGGTACACAGTAGGTTGTACACGTCAATGGCACACAGTAGATTGTACACGTCAATGGCACACAGTAGATTGTACACGTCAATGGCACACAGTAGATTGTACACGTCAATGGCACACATTAGATTGTACACGTCAATGGCACACAGTAGATTGTACACGTCAATGGCACACAGTAGACTTTACACGTCAATGGCACACAGTAGATTGTACACGTCAAGTGCACACAGTATATTGTACACGTCAATGGAACACAGTACATTGTACACGTCGATGACATACAGTACATTGTACACGTCAATGGTACATAGTAGATTGTACACGTCATCGGCACACAGTAGATTGTACACAATGGCACACAGTAGATTATACACGTCAATCGCACACAGTAGATTGTACACGTCGATGGTACACAGTAGATTGTACACAATGCCACACAGTAGATTGTGCACGTCATTGGCACACAGTAGATTGTACACGTCGATGGTACACATTAGATTGTACACGTCGATGACATACAGTAGATTGTACACGTCAATGGCACACAGTAGATTGTACACGTCAATGGTACACAGTAGATTGTACACGTCAATGGCACAAAGTAGATTGTACACGTCAATGGTACACAGTAGATTGTACACAATGGCACACAGTAGATTGTACACGTCAATGGCACACAGTAGATTGTACACGTCAATGGCACACAGTAGATTGTACACGTCAATGGCACACAGTAGAGTGTACACGTTAATGGCACACAGTAGATTGTACACGTCAATGGCACACAGTAGATTGTACACGTCAATGGCACACAGTAGACTGTACACGTCATCGGCCCACAGTAGATTGTACACAATGGCACACAGTAGATTGTACACGTCAATGGCACACAGTAGATTGTACACAAGGGCACACAGTAGATTGTACACGTCAATGGCACACGGTAGATTGTACACAATGGCACACAGAAGTTTATACACGTCAATGGCACACAGTAGATTGTACACAATGGCACACAGTAGATTGTACACGTCAATGGCACACAGTAGATTGTACACGTCAATGGCACACAGTAGATTGTACACGTCAATGGCACACAGTAGATTGTACACGTCATCGGCCCACAGTAGATTGTACACAATGGCACACAGTAGATTGTACACGTCAATGACACACAGTAGATTGTACACAATGGCACACAGTAGATTGTACATGTCAGTGGCACACAGTAGATTGTACACGTCAATGGCACACAGTAGATTGTACACGTCAATGGCACACAGTAGATTGTACACGTCAATGGCACACAGTAGAGTGTACACGTTAATGGCACACAGTAGATTGTGCACGTCAATGGCACACAGTAGATTGTACACGTCAATGGCACACAGTAGACTGTACACGTCATCGGCCCACAGTAGATTGTACACTATGGCACACAGTAGATTGTACACGTCAATGGCACACAGTAGATTGTACACAAGGGCACACAGTAGATTGTACACGTCAATGGCACACAGTAGATTGTACACAATGGCACACAGTAGATTGTATACGTCAATGGCACACAGTAGATTGTACACGTCAATGGCACACAGTAGATTGTACACGTCATCGGCCCACAGTAGATTGTACACAATGGCACACAGTAGATTGTACACGTCAATGACACACAGTAGATTGTACACAATGGCACACAGTAGATTGTACATGTCAGTGGCACACAGTAGATTGTACACGTCAATGGCACACAGTAGATTGTACACGTCAATGGCACACAGTAGATTGTACACGTCAATGGTACACAGTAGATTGTACACAATGGCACACAGTAGATTGTACACGTCAATGGCACACAGTAGATTGTACACGTCAATGGCACACAGTAGATTGTACACGTCAATGGCACACAGTAGAGTGTACACGTTAATGGCACACAGTAGATTGTACACGTCAATGGCACACAGTAGATTGTACACGTCAATGGCACACAGTAGACTGTACACGTCATCGGCCCACAGTAGATTGTACACAATGGCACACAGTAGATTGTACACGTCAATGGCACACGGTAGATTGTACACAATGGCACACAGAAGTTTATACACGTCAATGGCACACAGTAGATTGTACACAATGGCACACAGTAGATTGTACACGTCAATGGCACACAGTAGATTGTACACGTCAATGGCACACAGTAGATTGTACACGTCAATGGCACACAGTAGATTGTACACGTCATCGGCCCACAGTAGATTGTACACAATGGCACACAGTAGATTGTACACGTCAATGACACACAGTAGATTGTACACAATGGCACACAGTAGATTGTACATGTCAGTGGCACACAGTAGATTTTACACGTCATTGGCACACAGTAGATTGTACACGTTGATGGCATACAGTAGATTGTACACGTCCATGGCACACAGTAGATTGTACACGTCAATGGCACACAGTAGATTGTACACGTCAATGGCACACAGTAGATTGTACACGTCAATTGCACATGGTAGATTGTACACGTCAATGGCACACGGTAGATTGTACACGTCAATGGCATACGGTAGATTGTACACGTCAATGGCATACGGTAGATTGTACACGTCAATGGCATACAGTAGATTGTACACGTCAATGGCATACAGTAGATTGTACACGTCAATGGCACACAGTAGATTGTACACGTCAATGGCACACAGTAGATTGTACACGTCAATGGCACACAGTAGATTGTACACGTCAATGGCACACAGTAGATTGTACACGTCAATTGCACATGGTAGATTGTACACGTCAATGGCACACGGTAGATTGTACACGTCAATGGCATACGGTAGATTGTACACATCAATGGCATACGGTAGATTGTACACGTCAATGGCATACAGTAGATTGTACACGTCAATGGCATACAGTAGATTGTACACGTCAATGGCATACAGTAGATTGTACACGTCAATGGCATACAGTAGATTGTACACGTCAATGGCATACAGTAGATTGTACACGTCAATGACATACAGTAGATTGTACACGTCAATGGCATACAGTAGATTGTACACGTCAATGGCACACAGAAGATTGTACACGTCAATTACACTGTACATGAAATGACACATAATAAATGTGTTCAGAAAAACATTTAAAGATTGTGGACTTCAACCAATCTAAATGCTGATGAAAAACATTTTTTTATAATTTCTTATTTTTTATTTGAAGTAAAGTTAATTACGTTCCCTTAGCCCTAAAGGGTCCTCGGGGCAGATGAAGTGTAGAATTAATCTGTTTAATTATTAGATTTTTTTGTGGTTAGCAAAACGCCGAACCACCTTTACTTAACCACTTAAAACAGGTGCACATTGAAAATTGTGTGTGTGGTATCAATATCAGACTTGTTTACAAATATCACACTGTGGTGTGTGTGGTATCAATATCAGACTTGTTTACTAATATCACACTGTGGTGTGTGTGGTATCAATATCAGACTTTTTTACTAATATCACACTGTGGTGTGTGTGGTATCAATATCAGACTTGTTTACTAATATCACACTGTGGTTTATATGGAATCAATGTCAGATCCACTGTTGTCTGGCTGTTGACATTTTTAGAAAATATTAACAAGATAGATTATGTTGTTTGTTTTAAACTAAACACCCAACTGAAGGGCCAGATTTACTGCTAGACAAAGAAGACTAAAGTGTTTCAAATCAGAATATACTGTTTCAGATCAGAATATACTGTTTCAAATCAGACTATACTGTTTCAAATCAGACTATACTGTTTCAAATCAGAAAATATTGTTTCAAATCTGACTATACTGTTTCAAATCAGAATATGCTGTTTCAAATCAGAATATAGTGTTTCAAATCAGAATATAAGGTTTCAAATCAGAATATAGTGTTTCAAATCAGAATATAGTGTTTCAAATCAGAATATAGTGTTTCAAATCAGAATATAGTGTTTCAAATCAGAATATACTGTTTCAAATCAGAATATAGTGTTTCAAATCAGAATATAGTGTTTCAAATCAGAATATAGTGTTTCAAATCAGAATATACTGTTTCAAATCAGAATATACTGTTTTAAATCAGAATATAGTGTTTCAAATCAGAATATACTGTTTCAAATCAGAATATACTGTTTCAAATCAGAATATACTGTTTCAAATCAGAATATAGTGTTTCAAATCAGAATATAGTGTTTCAAATCAGACTATACTGTTTCAAATCAGACTATACTGTTTCAAATCAGAATATACTGTTTCAAAACAGACTATACTGTTTCAAATCAGAATATGCTGTTTCAAATCAGAATATAGTGTTTCAAATCAGAATATAGTGTTTCAAATCAGAATATAGTGTTTCAAATCAGAATATACTGTTTCAAATCAGAATATAGTGTTTCAAATCAGAATATACTGTTTCAGATCAGAATATACTGTTTCAAATCAGACTATACTGTTTCAAATCAGAAAATACTGTTTCAAATCTGACTATACTGTTTCAAATCAGAATATGCTGTTTCAAATCAGAATATAGTGTTTCAAATCAGAATATAATGTTTCAAATCAGAATATAGTGTTTCAAATCAGAATATAGTGTTTCAAATCAGAATATACTGTTTCAAATCAGAATATAGTGTTTCAAATCAGAATATACTGTTTCAAATCAGAATATAGTGTTTCAAATCAGAATATACTGTTTCAAATCAGAATATAGTGTTTCAAATCAGAATATAGTGTTTCAAATCAGAATATACTGTTTCAAATCAGAATATAGTGTTTCAAATCAGAATATAGTGTTTCAGTCAAATCAGAATATAGTGTTTCAAATCAGAATATAGTGTTTCAGTCAAATCAGAATATAGTGTTTCAAATCAGAATAAAGCGTTTCAAATCAGAATATAGCGTTTCAAATCAGAATATTGTGTTTCAAATCAGAATATTGTGTTTCAAATCAGAATATAGCGTTTCAAATCAGAATATAGTGTTTCAAATCAGAATATAATGTTTCAAATCAGAATATAGTGTTTCAAATCAGAATATAGTGTTTCAAATCAGAATATAGTGTTTCAAATCTGACTATACTGTTTCAAATCAGAATATAGTGTTTCAAATCAGAATATACTGTTTCAAATCAGAATATAGTGTTTCAAATCAGAATATAGTGTTTCAAATCAGAATATACTGTTTCAAATCAGAATATAGTGTTTCAAATCAGAATATAGTGTTTCAGTCAAATCAGAATATAGTGTTTCAAATCAGAATATAGTGTTTCAGTCAAATCAGAATATAGTGTTTCAAATCAGAATATAGCGTTTCAAATCAGAATATAGCGTTTCAAATCAGAATATTGTGTTTCAAATCAGAATATTGTGTTTCAAATCAGAATATAGCGTTTCAAATCAGAATATAGTGTTTCAAATCAGAATATAATGTTTCAAATCAGAATATAGTGTTTCAAATCAGAATATAGTGTTTCAAATCAGAATATAGTGTTTCAAATCAGAATATACTGTTTCAAATCAGAATATAGTGTTTCAAATCAGAATATACTGTTTCAAATCAGAATATAGTGTTTCAAATCAGAATATAGTGTTTCAAATCAGAATATACTGTTTCAAATCAGAATATAGTGTTTCAAATCAGAATATAGTGTTTCAAATCAGAATATAGTGTTTCAGTCAAATCAGAATATAGTGTTTCAAATCAGAATATAGTGTTTCAGTCAAATCAGAATATAGTGTTTCAAATCAGAATATAGCGTTTCAAATCAGAATATAGCGTTTCAAATCAGAATATTGTGTTTCAAATCAGAATATAGCGTTTCAAATCAGAATATAGCGTTTCAAATCAGAATATAGTGTTTCAAATCAGAATATAGCGTTTCATCTTAACTACTTGAATATTTACTTTATCATATTTGACATTGTGTTATTCGTTACATGTTAGATGATTAAACATGATATGAGACATGAAGTATCGCAGTTGTTATAAACAATGAAGTATCGCAGTTGTTATGAACCATGAAGTATCGCAGTCATATATATCTTGCTTACATAACAGCTCGAACACTCTACAAACAGCTACATTAGAACAAAGAGCCCATCATAATTTCTATGTTTACAATTCGACCACGACACACACACACAGGACCTGTGCGCGTAAACAACCCAACCAAACTATGTGGCAATCACACAGAACCATTCTTAGGCGTACGCCAACTAGGAGAACGTGAAGGATCCTACTCTCTGAGCATCCAACTCCTAAAGGATCTCCCATCCAAAAGATCCCAATCCCAAAATATCCCACTCACAAAGTACACCCACCTAACAGGCTTCACTCCCAAGTGATCCTGCTCTCAAAAGATCCCATTCACATAGGACCAGCACTTCAAAAATATAACTCCCATAGGTTCCCCCACACAAAAGATAGCCCACCCTGAATATATCACTCACAAAGTAAACCCCACACAAAAGATAGCCCACCCTGAATATATCACTCACAAAGTAAACTCCATTCAGAAGGTCTCACTAACAAAGGAAACCCCACACAAAAAAAGATATGGATCTTCCTTCCAAATTAGTTTGTAATCAAATGATATACTATCTTGTAGGGCTGCTGATTAAACTGCATTAACGCGCGATTAACGCGTCAAAATAAAATTGCGATTAAAATTTTTAACGCAACACCTAAGTGCGTTAATTTGACCAAAATGTTGAAAGCTTAGAGTAGCGCCACATCGATAAATAAACGAGTTTCACTCTACAATTTGAAATTAAGGTCCATTCACTTAATACGTAGCTATTCCCACCTCCCACCCGGTCGCCATTCGCACACACACCCTCACTCCCATGTATGCGAACAAAAGCCCAACTTTTAATATAAAATGAATAGGTTTTTGTAGGGCTGTTTATTTACTGCAATTAATGAGTTATTAATGAGTTCAAAATTATGCGATTACATTTTAACGCAAGTACCTAAATGCATAAATTGTACTCAAATGCGGTTATTTCAGAGTTGCGGAAAAAACCATGAAATAAAATCAGTAAATAACCCAATTCTATAAATAGAAATAGATCACACAATATTAAAAAAAAGCAAGAAAAAATACCCGAACACAGAAAATGTCACGTTAACATAAAATTATAGCAGACATATGACCTTGAAACAATAGGATTGTCATTTCTTAATTCTGATTTATGATACAGTTAGTGAACATCTGCTTGCTACTGCTTTGATTGACAGGTGCCATGGGTTTGAATCAATGGAACTTGTGTCAACTTGTTTTGGGTACGGTGGTTGGGTAAGCCACAAGTAACGTCATCTTTGTGGGGAGAGAGGCTGTGAAGTGTGTCAAAAATGTAACAGGGCTGGGAAAGGGGGTAAAATCAATTTTAAAAAATGCGTTAATAATAAGTGAGCGAGTACTTTCTGGCTATTTTATTCTTTTATGAAAGGATAGGCACATATGAGATAGAAATGACATGTATTTTTTGGGATGGGAAGTGGAGCGTAGGTACTGTAGTGGAGGGTAGGGTAAAAAGACTTACGTGGGGGCGAAGCGAAGCAAAATATGATAGGGATGGAGGGGAGAGGGGTTGAAATACGTCACTAGTTCGGAACCTACGTGACGAGAAAAATACATATTTTTCATTGTTTTGATTAAAAAGAAATTCGCATCCCTTCACGTGATTGATACATGTCAATAAACTTTTCTCACTAACTAATTCAATAGACATATGCCTGTATGTTAATGCTTAGTAGATCTGTTACATTTATTTTAACTCTTTCATAAATTAAACTGACTTGTTTAACATTGCAGCAAACAAATGTACATGTATTATATTGTGTCGATTCAATTGTGCGTTAATTTCGATCGATTTTTTAATCGAACAGCATTTCTACTATCTTGAAATGAAAAACTGGTATCCTAAATCATATCATCAATGACACAGATGAAATGATTATACGTAAGTCTTTTGGAGACATATGGGCCATTTAATGTACTTTTTGCCTCTGGCTTCTCATGGCATTAGTACAGTTCTTATCAACAAAAACTTCAGCTGATGAAGTATTTCACCGTTCTAATACTTCAAACCAGAAATGAACAAAAATTATAATTTGCCGGACAGAAGCCAATGAAGTTACTCAACATATTATGAATTGGCCGGACAGTAGCCAATGAAGTTACTCAACATACTATGATACTTCTTTTATATCAATATAAAAGGATACCAATCATTATTCGTGATTTTTAAGTAAAAAAATTTAATGGGCTTATGGAAAATAAATCAGGAACTTTTTTTTAAGTTTTCTAGTAAAATTATGCAAATAAATCTAAATGATAATCATAGCAGTCAGTTCCGATAAACTAGTCTAATAGGTGGTATTTGTATTTCTGCTTTCTTCTTTTGACTTATCATAAAGACCTTCGTAAATATATCCGATATTATAGGGAACAGGATTAAATAGCTTGAATCGTCTTTCCAGTCTTTAACTATAGAGGAGGACATTCAGTGTGGGTGATTGGTGGGGGAGGGAGGGGGATAGGAGGCAACGTATAGATCTAGAAATGAAGGGTGGTTCAAATCTCAATTGTTTCAACTGTCACAGTCAGTTACATGAAGGGTGGTTCAAATCTCAATTATTTCAACTGTCACAGTCAGTCACATGAAGGGTGGTTCAAATCTCATGTGTTTCAACTGTCACAGTCAGTTACATGAAGGGTGGTTCAAATCTCATGTGTTTCAACTGTCACAGTCAGTTACATGAAGGGTGGTTCAAATCTCATGTGTTTCAACTGTCACAGTCAGTTACATGAAGGGTGGTTCAAATCTCATGTGTTTCAACTGTCACAGTCAGTCATATGAAGGGTGGTTCAAATCTCATGTGTTTCAACTGTCACAGTCAGTCATATGAAGGGTGGTTCAAATCTCATGTGTTTCAACTGTCACAGTCAGTCATATGAAGGGTGGTTCAAATCTCATGTGTTTCAACTGTCACAGTCAGTCATATGAAGGGTGGTTCAAATCTCATGTGTTTCAACTGTCACAGTCAGTCATATGAAGGGTGGTTCAAATCTCATGTGTTTCAACTGTCACAGTCAGTCTCGACTGTTTTCTTGTAGAACTTTGTTTTAAACAATGTCTCCTAGCAGTCTGCTGCCACCAGGTACAATGCACCCCGTGTACCATAGGGCGGGGCGGATCTGCTCTAGATAATTACACTTCATCCAGTGTCACTATCATGGCTTGGTATCTGATATGATTATTTAATATACAAACTATACGACAATATGAATATTCTAGAACTAAACTCAACGACAATATTCATATGTTTGTAATCTGTTCTAGAACTAAACATTTTAAACAGAGCGAAAATATTCACATTTAGACAGACCTTAATATAATACAATTCAAAGGTAACCAGTTAAAACAAAATTTATAATTTTATGTTTTTTAATCTAAATTTGAACATTCATTGATACAAAGTTTTCAGCTAAAGTTAAAATATTTTCTTTTAAATCAACAGTGACAATCATTATTTTTGGATAGACATAAAAATTTAATGACGTGTTTTATGACCTTCATTTCTATTTTGTTTTTATAAATCAACGTATTTTTAAAAAAAATGTATTTTTAGTTACTCTACCCGGAACTGACAAAATCATGCATTTTTTTATTTTAAATGTATATCTTTTTGGAGGATTAAGTTTGTCACTGTGTCCAGCTGGTAAGCTGAGTTCAAAAGTTCATTTTTAGAGAAGTTGAATTGGTGTGACCTTTTCAAAGACATTATTACGTGCCCTTTCTAAAAGGATAGCCGAACTTTGTGAGTGAAACATCCAGGGAGATAACTTTAGAAGGGGAGACTAATCAGGTTGTGTGCTAGCCACTGTGCTGTTTCCCCTTTCTTATAATAAATGACGACACATGTTTAGCTAGGCCTAAGTTAAAGATGTGCTATCTATTTGCTCGACAGTGGAAATAAAGTCTGTTTGACCTATATAATTATATAAAATAATAAAAACAGAAGCTGTGAAAGTGATCCACACTGTCAGCACTCATCGTGGATGTAACAAGACGAAGTAGTTTGGTAAAAGGAATGAAACCTTGACAATGGTCACTCTATAATGAATGAAACCTAGACAGTTGTCCGTTTGTGACAAGTGGGTTGTGAGATTACAGAACTTGGTCACTGTTGTCCAAACGTCGGTCACTGAATATATTTTCTGAGCACACACACACACACAGATATATATATACATAAAAATTGTCTCTCACCCACACAGAAACCTACACGCACAAATTATGTCACACACACACACACAAACACACTCAGACAGGGACAGACACACACCGACAGACAAACACACAGACAGACACACACAGAGACAGATGCACACACCGACAGACAAACACACACACCGACAGACAAACATACAGACAGACACACACAGAGACAGATACACACAGAGAGACAGATACACACACCGACAGACAAACACATAGACAGACACACACAGAGACAGACACACACACCGACAGACACACACACAGACAGACACACACAGAGACAGACACACACACCGACAGACAAACACACAGACAGACACACACAGAGACAGATACACACACCGACAGACAAACACACAGACAGACAAACACAGAGACAGACACACACACCGACAGACAAACACACAGATAGACACACACAGACAGACACACAGAGACAGACACACACATCGACAGACAAACACACAGACAGACACACACAGAGACAGATACACACACCGACAGACAAACACAGAGACAGACATACACACCGACAGACAAACACACAGATAGACACACACAGATAGACAGACAGAGACAGACACACACACCGACAGACAAACACACAGATAGACACACACAGAGACAGACACACACACCGACAGACAAACACACAGATAGACACACACAGATAGACACACACAGAGACAGACACACACACACACAACGACACGCTGCTATGTACATAGAGAATATAGAGACAAGCCCCCATGCGTGATAAACAACGAAATCCCCTGCACCAGTTATAGAAAAACTTTTTTGCACCAAGCACGTACTGCAGCTGATGTCCAATTTGAACTGATTGATACGTTATATATATATTGGTTTCTCCCATACACACACATACACAAACACACACACACACACTATTATCGTTAATTGTCAAATAAAATATGAGTCAGAAGATGCAGCTACTGCCAATTGAAGTTATTGTCACTACATTATACCATGTCATTTAGTCACTGCATAATGTCATTTAGTCACTGCATAATGTCATTTAGTCACTGCATAATGTCATTTCACGATCGTTGCGTTGTACATTTACTGTACAGTTATATTCACTCGTTAATGTAATTATTATTTGATATTATTTGATATCTCAACTAAAACTCGTATTCTGTTCAGTAAAAATATGAAAGGGAGACTACAATCCCAGTCATTAAAACCGATGATGACAGAAAAATACAGCAACTATTGACTGGGTGAGAGATATATTGTCATCATTAACAGAAGGGAACATCTCCATCACCTCCAGCCATTCTTAACGCGACTTCCGGTTTATCAGATCTGCTAAATGTGGTAAATTACTAGTGTCTTCCTACACAGAGGGACAGGGGGATTCTAATGACAATCATAGAATTACAGCCTTTGGTAAAGAGGGAAATAGAATTAAACCGACTCAAACACATACAAGAGAACAATACAACATTCAAATACAACAAACAAATACAACAGACAAATACAACAGTCAAATACAACAGTCAAATACAACATTCAAATACAACAGACACGTACAACAGTCAAATACAACAGTCAAAGCGAACATACAAAACCAGCAGACAAATACGCCAGACAAATACACCAGACAAATACAACAGACAAATACAACAGACACGTACAACAGACAAATACAACAGACAAATACAACAGCCAAATACAACAGACACGTACAACAGACAAATAAAACAGATACATCCAACAGACACAGATAGTGTACATCAAACAATTAATATGATCAATAAACATTTTATATAGACAATGTATTATTGGTAGTGTACAATAAACCATAGGTTGTGTGCAACAAACATTGGTAATAAAATATATACTTTGTATGTACTCTAAACATTGGTAATAAAATATATACTTTTTATCTACACCAAACATTGGTAATAAAATATATACTTTGTATGTACACTACACATTGGTAATAAAATATATACTTTGTATGTACACTGAACATTGTTAATAAAATATATACTTTGTATGTACACTAAACATTTGTTACATGCAATGACCAACTACAATAAACACCTTTATAAGTGGTGGCAAACCGTTTTGGGGCCGCGTACCCAAACTTCAAACCCAAGCTATATACAGACTAAATGCTGACATAATAAATACATCACAGTTTTAAAAACAATGCCCAGATTTTGGATTTTATTTTGATTCCTGCAATGATATTCCCTTCATTTCTGGTTCAGTCTAGTCTATTACATTCTTTGTGGGTTTTACTCAAGGCTCTGTCTATTTAAAATGTATCAACAAACAGAGTTTTGTTACGTTCAGAAACTATTTTCATCAGCTGCTGTTTTGTTCATTTAATGAGACATCCCCTGTAATTGAAATGATTGAAAGATGTGTGTGGTCTGTAGCACTATAATCCAGGACCCCCTGGCTGCACAACGTAACAATGTATGCTCCGCCTTCCGCCAGTTTAACAATGTATACTACGAATGGCTCCAGTTTTTCCCAGCTGTAACTTCCCATATTCTATTTTATAACAGAACTATACGAGTATTTTTTTTATTGTTTCCTTGACCTTAATTGGATAATACTGAACTCTAATTTTAGAGAACATTTATTGCTCACATTCTGCGCGTTCGATTGTGCTATCTAAATTTAGCGCGGTAGAGGAGTCATTCTACGCACACTCTTGCGTAGATTTAACGATTCCAGATCCATTGAGTAGCTTCTCCTTCAATTCTAGCTGCATCTTTCCTGGGTAATTTCCCTCTAGTAATACGATATGTCAAGTTATTACCAGGCTTGAAACTTCATCACAAGTTGCTGTATAAACTATAGTGCCTTGTTATGCAATCTTATATTGATCTTTTTACTTTAATCACTAGAAATAATTGTTTGTGTAGCATCATGATTACAAAATATTTGAAGGTAAACTTGTTTGTGTACAGCTTGTTTGTGTGCACAACTTGTTTGTGTACAACTTGTTTGTGTACAACTTGTTTGTGTACAACTTGTTTGTGTACAGCTTGTTTGTGTATTTAGTTTGTAATTATTATTATAACCACTAACTTATTTTATTATTACAACCACTGACAGTATTTAGTTTGTAATTATTATTACAAACACTGACAGTATTTAGTTTGTAATTATTATTACAAACACTGACTGTATTTGGTTTGAAATGATATTAAAATACTTTAAATAATGTTTGAAAATGTCCATGTATAGACAGGTGACAAGATCACACCTAGTTTACCTGGGACACTGTAAAGTTTGAAAATGTCTATGTATAGACAGGTGACAAGATCACCTAGTTTACCTGGGACACTGTAATGTTTGAAAATGTTCATGTATAGACAGGTGACAAGATCACCTAGTTTACCTGGGACACTGTAAAGTGGTAAAGCGCTCGACGGTTGACCTGAGGGTCACTGGTTCGATCCTCTGCTAGAACAAATTTTTAGGTCATGGTTGACGTTCCCTCCATGTATCCCCTCGTGTCTCCATGGCCATTACACCCCCGGCTGTGGTGGGGATCAAAAAAGGGCACTAAAATATATAAAAACTGTCCCATTTAGGTGGGCAATTTTTTTTGATGGTGGTGGAAGGTTGTGTGATAAAGCACTGTACTGTCTACCTGCGAGTTTCTAGTTCGATCTCCGGTGATGACCAAAGAATATTTCAGATCGTGGTTACAGTCCACGTTATATCTTCCGTGGTGCCTCCAACGCCATTGCACCAAAGAAGCGCACCATAAAAAATAGTCCCATTTGTGGCTTTTAGGATCTAAGAAAATTCATCTCATCCTTACAGGGACTTTGCATTACGTCACAAGCATGGAACACGTCCAAATTTCGCCCTGTTCCGATGTCCCGTATTCTGACAAATATTTCCCTACACCTGTAAATTATGAATTAAAACTCCAGTATATTTCCCTACACCTGTAAATTATGAATTACGATTCCAGTATATTTCCCTACACCTGTAAATTATGAATTAAAACTCCAGTATATTTACCTACACGATTCCAGTTTAGATACTTTCAAATTTGACTTTATTTATATATTCTCTTACAAAAACTATTGATTATGCACTGAAGAACAGATGCACCTTTTATAAACATTGAAAATGTAAACATGTTTTAGTAAATTATAAAACTCTACTTGTTCTACTTGCCCCATAAACTGTACAGGGATGGGCGTGGTCCACCACAGCAGACACTTCATTTTCGAAATTTATTTTGTGGTAAGGGAATGGGGCGGCATTTTTAGAGTTCGCCCCGGGCGGCAGTAACACTTTATGTTCTACTGCCAATATACTCTCTACCAGTAACGCTTTATGTTCTACTGACACTATATTCTCTACCAGGGACTGTCGTGCATTAGGTGGATGAGAGCCGCCACTATAGTCAATTTAAAAAAGGTTGAATGGGAAAAACAAATAATTCAATTTGCCAAGAGCAGACTCACTCGGAGCTGTCAATGACATGCCGCGTGCGGCCACCCGTGGTGGATGACATACCTGAATGAATTAAATCATTCAATCATTCTTTTTTTTAATACATGTCTTAGAGCCTTATTATTTCCCTTCCTTTCACGTAGTGTCGTCTCCCGCCCCTCTGCCCCCTTGCACCTTACATCAACATCTCCCCCCGTCCAAGGTTGACTTCATTACAATCTCGTCACCGTTACTAAAGAAACATAACATGAAAACAATTTGAAAATATTAAAACAGTTTGAAATAAAGCAGTTTGCAATTAGTAAAAACCGTTTGCAATTAGTAAAACAGTTTGCAATTAGTAAAACCGTTTGCAATTAGTAAAACAGTTTGCAATTAGTAAAACAGTTTGCAATTAGTAAAACAATTTGCCATCAGTGTAATTAAGCATCATATTCATTGGTCACGTTTATCCTTCAGGACTAGTACAATTAAATTACGTCAGTCGATTCCAAATAAAGAAATTCCTTGGTATGTACCTTGTGTAAATAAAGCTGAAGTACAGAAAAACTAAAATTTACTGAGAGATCAATTGAAAAAAACACAACTTTCTTGAAATAGACAGTGAAAAATGTAAATGAATGAGTTCTCATATTTTAAAAGTACGAAATAAATTGTCAATTAGGCCTGTAATGGCTTATAATGTATTTCATATTAACTTTAAATAGCTAGAAAATATTTTGGGTGTGTGTGTGTGGAAGGATGGGTGAATGTTGGATAGATAGATAGATAGATAGATAGATAGATAGATAGATAGATAGATAGATAGATAGATAGATAGATAGATAGATAGATAGATAGATAGATAGATAGATAGATAGATAGATAGATAGATAGATAGATAGATAGATAGATAGATAGATAGATAGATAGATAGATAGATAGATAGATAGATAGATAGATAGATAGATAGATAGATAGATAGATAGATAGATAGATAGATAGATAGATAGATAGATAGATAGATAGATAGATAGATAGATAGATAGATAGATAGATAGATAGATAGATAGATAGATAGATAGATAGATAGATAGAAGTTCTATGTGAATATTTGTATATAAATGTTGTTCTAGACTCCAGGGCTATCTAAAAAAAGCCACAGAGCAATGCCATATCTACAAACACCCCCATTTCTACATATATTAAGATGGCAGCTTGTAACGTGAAACCTCCAAGACAACGACCTATGTTAAATAAGACATGATTCATTGCGTATACACTCTACTCATTGTCCACATCAATAGTCAATGTCTACATCAATAGCCCATGTCTACATAAATACGCAATGTTTACTAATTTTCTTCATGCTCAACAAACCGCTGACTTGCGCTGATTCAATGCGAGAAACGTATAGTTCATGACATAATCAAACATTGTTCAAGTTGGCTAGATCTAAGTCAATTAATTGAGTGGTTGGCGATACATTAGACCTCATGAACAACTGTATTCATTAATCAAACTTCCACGGACCACTATATATATTCTTTAAAAATTTGAATAGACCACTATATTCATTAGTGAAACTTACATGTACCTATATTAATTGATTAAATTTACACGAACCATTATATTCATAAATATAGCTTCTATTTCTATGGACCATTATATTCATAAATATAGCTTCTATGAACCATTATATTCTTAAATATAGCTTCTATGAACCATTATATTCATAAATATAGCTTCTATGGACCACTATATTCATAAATATAGCTTCTATGGACCACTATATTCATAAATATAGCTTCTATGGGCCACTATATTCATAAATATAGCTTCTATGGACCACTATATTCATAAATATAGCTTCTATGGACCATTATATTCATAAATATAGCTTCTATGGACCACTATATTCATAAATATAGCTTCTATGGGTCACTATATTCATAAATATAGCTTCTATGGACCACTATATTCATAAATATAGCTTCTATGGACCATTATATTCATAAATATAGCTTCTATGGACCACTATATTCATAAATATAGCTTCTATGGGTCACTATATTCATAAATATAGCTTCTATGGACCACTAGATTTATCCAATAAAAATTTCACGGAAGTGAGAAAGGTGAGCTACCTAGATACGAATGCTCTCAATAATTATAAGAATTATGTACTTGTTTATTTATCTACAAACACCAGCAGTGTGATATTTTATTCCCAGTTGGGGCCAAGTCATCTTTACGCCCCCCCCCCCCACCCTTTCAGTACATGATTTTTTTTAACATTTACTGCTAATGGTTTCCACCTTACCCAAAACTTTCTGGTCCAGTGCTCTGCACCAACCGGCCAGCCGTTCATTATTTATTTTGTAAGGTAAAATGAGTTCTTGACAGACATGGCTTCATTAAGGTGTGGGTCAGACAATGGACAAATTGTAGGTCAGACAATGGACAAATTGTAGGTCAGACAATGGACAAATTGTAGGTCAGACAATGGACAAATTGTGGGTCAGACAATGGACAAATTGTGGACATGGGTCAAGATGTAGATTCCAACTGTTTAGTAAATAAACATTTCAGTTTCTAGTTGAAAAAAACCGCGGATTCTTCTCGTGTGGTGGTCGTGTGTATGTGTGTGTGTGTGTGTGTGTGTGTGTGTGTGTGTGTGGTGATCCGGCACTCATGGGATTCAATATTTTGGAAAATAAAAATTAAGTCTATAATAATTCTTTAAAATCGTCACTCTGCCGCTTTGTCTGATTGTGTGTTTGTATGTATAAATGTCTACTGATATATTACTTTAATTTTACTTTATCCTTTTAACACAAAATAGCTACATGTATACAGTAAGATCCTGCTTAACGCGGGGTATACGTTCCATCAAAGTAGAGCGTAATATGAAACAGCGTTAAACGAGGTTATTTCATCATGTAAATAACGGTTAGGAAGATGGGTAGAGTACTATAAGTATTTTACCATTAAATGGTTTAATTCATCGTATCACCACTTGCAGCTTCTTCTGTAATCTGTATGTTATGTAGATTATTTCGTTGTTTAAATCTATTAAATAATTGCTGCTTGTCCTGTAATCTGTATGTTATGAAGATTATTTCGATGATTAAATTTATTAAAACATCCTCGACTTTCAACGAAAGTTTCCCTTGTGTCACTTGACTCAACGAGAATGTAATTAAAAATTCTTCTTGCTTTTTCCATTATAATACATTGGCTTAATGGCATATTGCGTTTACTTTCGTCGTCAATCCATATAGAAAGCCGTTTTTCCATTCCCTCTATTGTATTATTTCTAGAACAGGTAATTCTAGTTGCAGTCACCGATGACAGTATTTTTTTTCTTTATTTTTTAAATTTGTCCTTCTTGTTGAAGTTACCAAACGCAATGCAAAACCAATTTGAGATTGACGTCTCTCCAATATTATAATCTTCACTCGTCAAATTTTTAATTGCAGAGTGAGAAATTCCTTTTTTTTTTTGTTGCTATATTTTCGTGTTTTTTTATTATCCCCAAAGATAAAAACTATATCATTCGTTATATTATATAAGTGTATACAGAACTTACAATAACGTCAACAAATGTTTGAAACGATAAAAATACGTTCTTATAACACCGCAGGAATGAAGAAACACAGATAAACTGCTTCGGATATAGGGAAGTCTTAACGCCGCGCGTGCAAATTCGGGGAATCCCACAATCCAAATAAAAGAGCGTTAAACGGAAACAGCGCTAAACGAAACAACGTTAAGCGGGGTCTTACTGTACTTCCTTCAGTTTTCAGTCGTCAAACACCAGTTATTTAGACTAGATTAGCTCCCCGTAATGTAAGGCTTGTAGATAAAGACCATTTATCACCCCCTCCCCACCCCCTACAATTAATGTATTATCTTTGTTAACTTTTTAATTAAACTACCTGACGTTTGAAACCAACTCAAAACTATCTCGGTTGTTCTGTATGATAGATAAATACAGATTCTAATTCCTTAAAAGTCCTTAAAATACTATTTTTCAAAGCAGCTTTTTCAACTGACTATCCCTGTTACGTTTCCACGTCACTTAAATATTTCAAAAGTGTAGCGCGTTGTAAAACAATTAGTAACTCATCACAACCTATTTATTTCAACAATTCTGAATGAATAAATTGCTATTCATATCTATATGTGTGTGCAGACCAATATAATTTGTTTGCGATCCAACTCCATAGCACCATTGGTCTTATTATCAATCATGGCAATGATCTCAATCAAAGTGCCGGTGACAAATGATTGGATGGAAGTTATCACGAGGTTCCACTTATAAAAGTTTAAACATTATTTATTGAATCTGAGAAAATAAAGAGAGAGAGATTTATATTTAAAATGAAGAACATATTCATTCTCTTCTTTCAAAGTTTGACTGTTTTTGTAGGTCGCTTAAAACCAGTGGGTCTCATATTGCAAAAGATGTAGATCCCCTGCACGACAATAAAGTTGAAGACTCAATTTAATTCTACGTTGTTTGTTTGTTTATTTTCTTCTTCATTTCAGTGAAGACCGGGATGACGAAAGTAAAAGTCTCTATGGCTTTGTTTGTAATTGAATATTTCCTAAACATCAAAATATTTTAAATAATAAAAGTTAATTAAAATATTACAACCTAACAAATATATACAGTTTTTTTTTTAATTTACATTACCAAGTTTTCTTCTCCTATCCAATTTAAGTTGAACTTTACAAAATATTTCAATAGGCTATAAAACATTGCCCAAAAAAATCTTCGATTGGCTGCTTTAAATGTATCCAAACAAGCAAACATTTTTGCGATTCCCAAGGCGTTTTACACACTGGCTTAGTTAATTCTCTCTTCTATCAGTACGCACTGTCTTAGTTAAGAGTCTCTTATATCGGTACACCCTGGCTTAGTTAACAGTCTCTTCTATTTGTACACACTAGTTTAGTTAACAGTCTCTTCTATCGGTACACCCTGGTTTAGTTAACAGTCTCTTCTATCGGTACAACCTGGTTTAGTTAACAGTCTCTTCAATCGGTACACCCTGACTTAGTTAACAGTCAATTCTAACGGTACAATAGATTTAGTCTGATCATTTTTATTAATCGGCGACGTCAAATTAAGGAGCGTCGATCCTGTCATAGTTTTCTACTGTTAATTTACTTTACTGCCCCACACAGAACATGTAGCATAACACTTGTTCCTTGCTCCCACACAGAACATGAGTATAACACTAGTCTCGCCCTGTTCATTCAGGAACATAATGCAACACTTCAACTCCCGCCTCCCATACAGAACATCATATTATAACACTGGTCAACATTGCTCCCATTGCTGTTAATGATAGATACAGTAATACCTTGTCACTGCTCCAAGAAATGATGTCTATAATGTCGTCTCGCTCCCATTAAAAGAATATGTCTTTATAATACTTTGTCTCTTCTGAAAATTCATGCCATAAGAATTGCAAAGCTTTTGTTATTTTTTATTTCTCTGTTCCAGCGAGGCAATGATTTAAAAATAGCACTCAGACAAGACCATAGCTGATGGGGACACCAACTTCAATATATCGCGCACACTTACTCCTGTGTGGGCTTCAGTAACGCAAAAATATAGCTTTGAGTATCAAAATAGTTTTACATGTATGTTAAATTCATAAAGTAAAATGCCAACAGTCGCAATTCATTTGATTCACCAACTCAAGCGACTTTACATTTTAACTCATCTTAATTACTTAATGGAAGTTTCTAATTAGTATGACTTATATCACTTACCTTGACCATATTTCACACATGTTTAGATTACAATTTAACTAGCAAACATCATATTCCACCACTGTTGTAGTAGAGAATACATTTGGACATGGCAACACCTGGCTTAATTTGAAATTTAATGTATAATCAAGTGGTCATTTTTTATTGTAATTGCCATGTAGAATCTAAACCATGTTACGTTTAGAACATCCCACCTTTCCTTAGCCTTCTGTATAAATTATAAGGTGTAACTCCCACCCCCTTCCAAAATATACATAATCAAGTTCAACCTATGCGCATGTCGATAGATTCACACCGCAAGGTGTTATGTTTCGATAATAGATAAAAGCCAATAAGTTTTACAGTTAAAAATACACGGGCACCGTACGAGTTGAAAGCTTACATCGCTAAAAAAAAGTCTAGTTCAGCCAGTCACACCTTTTGCGGAGTGAAAAAAAATAGTGCGTGTCATCGACCATCTCTATAAAAATAGTCTGGGAATTAGAGTATGGTTACAGGCATTTTTGACTTATCAAATAATCTTGAATAAATGTAGAATTCAAACACAAGATTTTATTATAAATTAAAGTTAAAATGGGGGTTGTCTTGTTAAGTTTCTGAACACAATGAGGATTATTTATAAATTATATAAAGTATTTTTTAGGTATAGACTGATTGTTGTCGCACCATATAGAGTTGGTTGGATAGTGGAATAAACCAAAAGCATATGGTGGGAGAGTTATGATGATTCGATATAACACGCTACGCGACTCCCACTACTTTTTTAAATATGTCAGTTAAACATGATAATATAAAATTATAAAGAACTATGAATGTATAAGAATGTAGAAAATACGCTAACGTATGTATATGGTCATACGGTGAATGTTAATATAAATAGACATGAAGTTATAATGCCTCTTTATACTTTTACATTGAGGACTGTTAACATGATCTTGTAGAAAATTCTTATAAGAGGGGTGGCAAGAGGATGATATGGAAGATGAGTGTGATACCAAGCAATCGATAACTTATAAAAATAACTTATTGATAGAGGTCCTTAAAAATGACACAACAATCGAAGATGATCAACGATATAAAAGGAGCGTACAGTTACGGTCTTACAATAAAGATACTGGGTAGAAGGTAATAACATTGGGAGAACAATAAATCACGTAGTTAACCCAGAAGTAACATCACCAACACGACTTCAAATATAACCATAGAAGGTAATCGAGAGATAATAAGTAAACAAATCATGTAATCATCGCAGATAGATTGTATCAAATGACGTATACACGAAAGTTCCCAATATTTACACTCAAGATGGCGAAATGACGCCATAGATACTTTGGTGGGCGGAGCCTACCAAATTGCGTCATCAAGCTTAGGATATACTATTTCTCCACAGAGCGCATCACCATTTTCAACTCCAACTGCGTGTCTCATGTGACTTACACTTTATGACAGATACACATAGACTGTTTCATTGTCTCAAGTGACTTACATTTTATGACAGATACACATAGATTGTTTCATTGTCTCAAGCGACTTACATTTTATGACAGATACACATAGATTGTTTCATTGTGTCGAGTGACTTACATTTTATGACAGATACACATAGAATGTTTCATTGTCTCAGGTGACTTACATTTTATGACAGATACACATAGATTGTTTCATTGTCTCAAGTGACTTACATTTTATGACAGATACACATAGATTGTTTCATTGTCTCAAGTGACTTACATTTTATGACAGATACACATAGATTGTTTCATTGTGTCGAGTGACTTACATTTTATGACAGATACACATAGAGTTTCATTGTCTCAAGTGACTTACATTTTATGACAGATACACATAGATTGTTTCATTGTGTCGAGTGACTTACATTTTATGACAGATACACATAGATTGTTTCATTGTCTCAAGTGACTTACATTTTATGACAGATACACATAGATTGTTTCATTGTGTCGAGTGACTTACATTTTATGACAGATACACTTAGATTGTTTCATTGTCTCAGGTGACTTACATTTTATGACAGATACACATAGATTGTTTCATTGTGTCGAGTGACTTACATTTTATGACAGATACACATAGATTGTTTCATTGTGTCGAGTGACTTACATTTTATGACAGATACACATAGAGTTTCATTGTCTCAAGTGACTTACATTTTATGACAGATACGCATAGATTGTTTCATTGTGTCGAGTGACTTACATTTTATGACAGATACACTTAGATTGTTTCATTGTCTCAGGTGACTTACGTATTTTATGACAGATACAAATAGATTGTTTCATTGTGTCAGAGTGACTTACATTTTATGACAGATACACATAGATTGTTTCATTGTCTCAGGTGACTTAGCATTTTATGACAGATACACATAGATTGTTTCATTGTCTCAAGTGACTTACATTTTATGACAGATACACATAGATTGTTTCATTGTCTCAAGTGACTTACATTTTATGACAGATACACATAGATTGTTTCATTGTCTCAAGTGACTTACATTTTATGACAGATACACATAGAGTTCTCCATTGTCTCAAGTGACTTACATTTTATGACAGATACACATAGATTGTTTCTATTGTGTCGAGTGACTTACATTTTATGACAGATACACATAGAGTTTCATTGTCTCAAGTGACTTACATTTTATGACAGATACGCATAGATTGTTTCATTGTGTCGAGTGACTTACATTTTATGACAGATACACTTAGATTGTTTCATTGTCTCAGGTGACTTACATTTTATGACAGATACAAATAGATTGTTTCATTGTGTCGAGTGACTTACATTTTATGACAGATACACATAGATTGTTTCATTGTCTCAGGTGACTTACATTTTATGACAGATACACATAGATTGTTTTATTGTGTCGAGTGACTTAATTTTATGACAGATACACATAGATTGTTTCATTGTGTCTAGTGACTTACATTTTATGACAGATACACATAGATTGTTTCATTGTGTCGAGTGACTTACATTTTATGACAGATACACATAGAGTTTCATTGTCTCAAGTGACTTACATTTTATGACAGATACGCATAGATTGTTTCATTGTGTCGAGTGACTTACATTTTATGACAGATACACATAGATTGTTTCATTGTCTCAAGTGACTTACATTTTATGACAGATACACATAGATTGTTTCATAAGCTCAAATTAATTACTTATAGGCTGTCATAATTAAAATATTTTTGCCATGTCCAAGTCAAAAGTGGACATCGTTCACTCATACTCTTTATCCCAACATACTGAGATTTACATCTATGTCTTTATGTTGTTGATATTACCTCTTTATTTCGTTGATATTACCTCTTTATTTATTAAATTATAACTAATGATAAACATTACTTTTTTATCTCATGTAGCCATTCCAACAAGATAGGACTTTGTAGAATAATTATAATTAGAACCACTACAAGACAATACGTTTTTTTTTTCTTTTGCTTGATCTTACATCTTGACATGATATTCCAATATAATAGAACCATTGAATAATATTAACGTTTTTTTTTTCATTCACAGCTTCTATCATGACATTCCAACAGAATTAGAACAACTAACTGACATTTATGTTTTTATCATTCACAGCTTCTATCATGACATTCCAACATAATTAGAACCACTAACTGACATTTATGTTTTAATCATCGACAGCTTCTATCATGCCATTCCAACAGAATTAGAACCACTAACTGACGTTTATGTTTTTCTCATTCACAGCTTCCATCATGACGTCATGCTCCAGTGACCCATCCAGGGCTCCAGTCCGCAGCCACCTGCTCCGTAAAGCCAAACGGAAGTCCCTGAGGATGTCCTTCGTGATAGTCCTGGCGTCCATCGTGTGCTGGACTCCCTACTACATCATCTTCATCATCACCACATTCCTCAATACCGTCATCGACCCGCAGATCTTCAACTGTTTTGCCATCTTCGGTCTGTCCAACTCTCTGCTCAACCCGATCATCTACGGAGCATTCCAGCTGTGCAAGGTGCAATATTATACCAGCAGGTTTGTCTCTGTGGTTCTCACTCTCTCACTCAACGGCTACATTCATCGAAAATTGCACACTACAGTCGTAATCAGTGGTCTTCGATGGGGATTAGAGAAGGGGCTGTGGATATCGCCACATTTGGGAGATAGCACATAGGGAAGGGAGCAAGTAAAGCTAATGTCTAGCAGCAATAGAAATAATATATGGTGATGTATCGAAGACCACTGGACTAAATTAACACTCGGTACATCTTTGAAACTCTTAAAAATAAAAATGAAATATCTATTATCTGGAAGTATAGTGTGTATTATAAATAGTAAATAAAATACGCCCAAAGAGTGAGAGGGTGAGGGTATTTTGCTTGGGTTTTAAAGGAGTAGCTCGGCAACACACTGGACACTTTAGTCGATCTAATCCTACCTATTGGACTATCAGAGGCTTTTATTTATTTGTCAGTGTCAATATCAGCAGTTCTCAATATTTTTTACTATTATACCTTAAAGGTTGTGAAAGTATGTCCTCTCACGCGTAAGTTCGCGAATTAAAGTATTTATTTTCATAATGGAATGTGCTTACCTTTCAGGTGCAATACTTGGTCACGTGGTTTGTTGTTGTGTCACACAGCAAACTTGACACCTTATTCAAACTTGGTTGTATTAAACGACAATCATATGTCGCTGCCTACCCCTGCATGACATGTCCTGTCACCCTCGGGGTACCCGTATCACCGGTTGAGAACCGCGGGTATATATCGTCCATACAGTGTCCATACAGTGTCCATACAGTGTCCATACAGCGTCCATACAGTGTCCATACAATGTCCATACAGCGTCCATACAGCGTCCATACAGTGTCCATACAGTGTCCATACAGTGTTCATACAGTGTCCATACAGTGTCCATACAGCGTCCATACAGTGTCCATACAGTGTCCATACAGTGTCCATACAGTGTCCGTAAATAACTGTGTGATTGTTCGATAATTTTAACGGTCTTTTCAATCAAGTGAATGCATGATTGATCGATAATTTTAACGGTCTTTTCAATCAAGTGAATGCATGATTGATCAATAATTTTAACGGTATTTTCAATCAAATGAATGCATGATTGTTCGATAATTTTAACGGTCTTTTCAATCAAGTGAATGCATGATTGATCGATAATTTTAACGGTATTTTTAATCAAATGAATGCATGATTGTTCGATAATTTTAACGGTATTTTCAATCAAGTGACTGCATGATTGATCGATAATTTTAACGGTCTTTTCAATCAAATGAATGCATGATTGATCGATAATTTTAACGGTCTTTTCAATCAAGCGAATGCATGATTGATCGATAATTTTAACGGTATTTTCAATCAAATGAATACATGATTGTTCGATAATGTTAACGGTATTTTCAATCAAGTGACTGCATGATTGATCGATAATTTTAACGGTCTTTTCAATCAAGTGAATGCATGATTGTTCGATAATTTTAACGGTCTTTTCAATCAAGTATATGCATGATTGTTCGATACAGTAAAATACAGGACAATAAAATACAGTACAATACAGTACAGTACAGTACAATCCAGTTCGATACGGTACAATACAGTACAATGTTGTATTTTCTAATTCAATACAGTCCAGGGCAGTACAATACAGTGAAATACAGTACAAAACTATACCATAAGTTCAGTACTGCACAGTACAATGCAGTGCAGTACAAAACAGTGCAATGAAGTACAGTACATTGATGTTCCGTGCACTACAGTACACTACAGATCAATACTATACAATACTGTACAGTACAGTGCAATACAATACAATTTAGTACTGTACCGTAACCGTATAGTAACTCGCGCTCGGGACACAAAACCATTTATTGCCCCCTCCCATTCGAAACTAATATGTTATATGTTCTGCGGACCAATTGGCGCCCCTTTGTGAGCAGTGCTATGGGCATGATGCCCCCTCCCCCTCACTATGCCACTGTACAGTACAGTACAATACAGTACAGTACAGTAAAATACAATACCGTACAATATAATACAATACAATACGGTACAATGCAGTACAATACAGTACAGTCCAAAGCAGAACAATACAGTGCCACACCGTACAGTACACAACAGTACAATATAATACAGCCCGTGTCGTACAGTACAATACAAATAAATACAGTGTAATGCAAAATAACACAGTACAGTACAGTTCATTTAATACATTACAATACAATACATTTCAGTAAATAAAACACAATTCAATCGACTACAATACAGTACAATACAATACATACAATACAATACAGTACAATACAATACTTTACAATACAATACAATACAACACAACACGATACAGTACAGTACAGTACAGTACAGTACAATACAATACAATAAACATAAAAGCAATACAATACAATACAATACAGTACAGTACAGTACAATACAATACAATACATATAGTACAATACAATACAATACAATACAATACAATACAATACAGTAGTACAATACAATACAATACAATACAATACAATACAATACAATACAATACAATACAATACAATACAATACAGTACAGTACAATACAATACAATACAGTACAATACAATACAGTACAATACAATACAATACAATACAGTACAATACAATACAATACAATACAATAAAATCTGTATATTACCCAGTGATTGTTTACTTTTATCTAGGAACTTTTTTTGTTTTTTGTTTTGGTTTTTTTGTTTTTATTTTTTTACCAATAATTTATTTTATCCTGTATTTTATTCATTTTATTTTGAATGGAGTAATTTAAAATAAAAGCCTCTATGTAAATTGACTTCATTAACTAAACCTCCTCTACTCCACGTCCAAGCTAAACTCATCTGATCTCCTCCTTTACACCCTGCGAGAAGCGAAATGAAATTAGCGTATTAGTTGTTTGAAGGGCAAAGGTTGTTAGAAGGTGAAGGTCAATTCAACTGCTTTTGCCCATAAAAAGAAAAAATTAATTGTTGTTGGTGTTGTAATACTTGTTTAATTTGCTTAAAATATTTAAAAGATTTTAAGTAAAACCCTTAGCACCTTAACTGTCTAGACTGTTACTTAACATTTTCTTTAACTAGGAAATTACTATTACAGTACTATTACAGTACTATTACAGTACTATTACCTTACTAGCTGGGATATTGCATGGGATTATTAAAATAGAAGTTACGTTTTTCTCATTAACTGTGACCACATACTGTATAATTAACTGTGACCACATACTGTATAATTAACTATGATCACATACTGTATAATTAACTGTGACCACATACTGTATAATTAACTGTGACCACATACTGTATAATTAACTGTGACCACATACTGTATAATCAACTGTGACCACATACTGTATAATTAACTGTGACCACGTACTATATAATTAACTGTGATCACATACTGTATTATTAACTGTGACCACATACTGTATTATTAACTGTGACCACATACTGTATAATTAACTGTGACCACATACTGTATAATTAACTGTGATTACATACTGTATAATTAACTGTGACCACATATTGTAACTGTGACCACATACTGTCTTATTAACTGTGACTACATGCGCCTACTGTCCTTCATGTTCTTGTTTGTTTATGTCATGAAAATAAACCCATTAATATAACAAGCCCAATGTAAACATCCAGTAAGAAATCAAACGTAACTCAAGACAGCTGGTAACTAACCCGAGACAACCTCCCTTTGTTAACCCTTTCTTTTTCTACTAGTCAACACTTATTATTGGGCCCGACGGTGAAATAAAACTGGACATACGTTGACAGATTGGACATCACTGACCAACTCGAAAAGAATGAACTGGCCACGACAACCAGGAGAGCTGTTCAACTTGTTTACTACATATATATTTGTTTATTGGAAAATATACATACGTAGAGGGTAGATAAGTTGACTGGCCAGTGTACATACATGTGGTAAATATGTTGACTGGCTAGTGTACATATATCTGGTAAATATGTTGACTGGCCAGTGTACATATATCTGGTAAATATGTTGACTGGCCAGTGTACATATATCTGGTAAATATGTTGACTGGCCAGTGTACATATATCTGGTAAATATGTTGACTGACCAGTGTACATATATCTGGTAAATATGTTTACTGGCCAGTGTACATATATTTGGTAAATATGTTGACTGGCCAGTGTACATATATCTGGTAAATATGTTGACTGACCAGTGTACATATATCTGGTAAATATGTTGACTGGCCAGTGTACATATATCTGGTAAATATGTTGATAGCCAGTGTACATAAAACTGGTAAATAAGTAGTTGAATGGTCAGTGTACACACATCAGGTAAATAATTGCGATGGATAATGTATATAATCTGAGTTGCCGTGGTTACATTTCTTATAAAAATGTAATAAGTCAACATATTTACGAGCAGATATTATAAATTTAATATGTTGTTTAGTTTTTTGTAATCTTTCAAAATACATTGGGGAAAGGGGGGAGGGGGGTATTCCTGAAATGTTTTAGAAATAGCAACAGTTTAAAAAAAAAAATAAACTTTTAAAATCTAGTTTAAGTTAAGTTTTGAGAAATGTATAAATGATTATGTTTCTGCCCATGCTGGGAGAATCAGATTTCAATATGTGTGTGGGGGGGGGGGGGGTTAAGCAGATATATATAAATACATAGGACGTGTAGGGGGTTCATTCAAACTATGAGGGGGTGGGTAGAGTCGGGTATAATTGAATACCTCGTGAGCTCCCAACTTGAGACATCAATGGATTATATGATGGCATCAATGTCTTATATTTACAAAAATGTATATAGTCTTTATTGCATCTATGTATTCTGAGTATCTCTGTTTTAGTTCACATAAATAACCATAACATTTGGTTGTACTGAAACGATCCAACTTTTTTATTTTTCTTCATTCTGTAAAAATGCGAATGTTAAAAAGAAAGGAATAAGGGGGGAAAAATCTGATAGGCTGAATGTAAAGATATATGTTCACACTTAGACAACCTCTCTTGCTTGAAAGGAGAGAAAACAATTGCATGTCACTTAATGTGAAGCGTGGATTCAAAAAAAATGGAAAGCAGACGGCTAGATTGTAATATTGTAATGTACGATTATAAACACTTTATAAATAACGTACATTTTAAACCAATGTTGCGAAAATCGCAGATGTTTAATAGGAATTAGTTATACATATTTCTTTTAGTGTCGATTAGTAAAGAACAGAAGCAGAATTATTTTAAAATAAATCACTTATTTATTTAATTTAACATAAAAACTTACATTTTACGAAAGTAAAAATATTCATTTTTTATTTGTATTGAACATACAAAATAAGTGCTTGTTATGTAGGTTATGGTCAGGTAATTTGTTTAATGAATTTGGTTTATTAAATTTAGCAATAACCATTTTGAAATTTTTATTTTACAAACTAAGATCAAAAAGACTAATCTGGTTATATTAAGAATTTATTAACTTAGAGATTTTTTCTATCTTATAACCTACGTAACCAGTTGTTTTAGAGAATGAATCTTTATAACTGTCTATTTAACCAGTTGTTTTAGAGAATGAATCTTTATTACTGTCTATGTAACCAGTTGTTTTAGAGAATGAATCTTTATTATTGTCTATGTAACCAGTTGTTTTAGAGAATTTATCTTTTTCCTGTCGATGAAACCAGTTGATTTTGAGATATTTCTCTGTGTCCTAGTCTATGTAACCTAGTGTTTTATAGTTTCTCTGTCTTCTAGTTTGAGTAACAAGGGGGGTCTAGAAAGTTCGGTTCTATGTCTACTAGTTTGTCTGTGTAACCAAGTGGTCGGAAACTGTGAAATTCTCTGGAATGTTCTGTCTCTCTAGCCAGCCCTCCTCTCTCCTCTATTACTAATGTAGGAGGTAAAGAACCCAGCTCAATGTACATAACGCTGGTTGGAGAGTAATCACCGAAAGCTGTCTGTGTGTGTGTGCGTGTCTATGTGTATGCGCATGTCTAGGACACATTACTTGTCAAAATCACTGAAGCGAGATCACACAAGTCGTCTAAATTACTGGACAAGTTAATTTCCCAAACGTGCCTCCAGTTATACAATGTCTAGATGTTGGGATGACTTGTATGCTAGCCTCATGTAATGTCTAAACATCTGGACAATAACAGCTACATCTTCACATCTTCACCATTCATATTGTGTGTGTGTGTGTATTTATAGATGTGTATCTGTGTACACTGTCTAGATGTTTGTATAGATGTGTATCTGTGTACACTGTCTAGATGTTTGTATAGATGTGTATCTGTGTACACTGTCTAGATGTTTGTATAGATGTGTATCTGTGTACACTGTCTAGATGTTTGTATAGATGTGTATCTGTGTACACTGTCTAGATGTTTGGGGAGTGGGGGAGACATTTATCTTAAAGTCACGTTTTCTCTAAACATGTGGGACAATCACAGATAAATATATAATCTTACAGCACATAGATATATATATATTATCTTACAACACATAGATATATTATCTTACAACACATAGATTTATATATATATATATATTATCTTACAACACATAGATACATATATTACACTGGGCAACAGCCAAAAAATCTTCAGGGGTTTCTCAACTGATTTAGACTAATTTTGGTGTTCTAAGTCCGAATATCACATTGATTTTGCTCGGTCAGGTACAACTTCTTGAGATACAGCCATACAAATAGAACTACCTGACGAGCTATACTTATTCTAATATCAGGGGTTTTGAGTTCAATCATTTCTCTAAATTAGCTGCACAAAAATTAGCAGCAAAATAATCACAATTATAAAAACAGAGATAATTATATTTCATTTATAAATCATCAATCTGGATTTTCACTTGATTATTTAATGCACCAGCACTTGATTGGGCACAGCCTCCAATACCCCGACCTTTCATCTGCCCGTCGTCCAGCTGCTCACTGCGAAGAAATTCCTGTACCAGCGTTCAGAGGTCTTCCTGACAGCGACGATGAAGCCACCACTTTAGACGAGGGAGGAGATAGAGAAGAGGAGTATGAATCACAAGATGGTCCGCAGGCGTTCTCGCAATGTGAGCTTAATGATCTGGCTCGGGATCTCAGCTAATCGAATAATTCCTCCGAGCTGTTGGCCTCCAGACTCAAAGAGAAAAATCTACTTGGCAAGGACGCGCGTATCACTTCTTCCGTAGAAGGCATGAGGACTACATGGGCTACTTCTGCCAGGAGGAAGACCTTGTGTACTGCCGAGATGTCGCTGGTCTTCTTGATAAACTCGGCGGTCCTCAATACGATCCGAGAGATTGGCGACTCTTAAATGACAGCTGCAAGCGCTCTTTAAAGTGTGTACTTCTCCTCAACGGGAGCCAGTTCGCCTCAATCCCTCTTACGCACTCCACAACTCTTGCAGAGAAATATGAAGCAGTGAAGTATGTGATCGACAAAATCCAATATGAGCAGCACCAAAGGAACATCTGCGTCGACTTGAAGATGGTGAGCTTTCTACTTGGTCAGCAGTCCGGGTTCACGAAGTACCTATGCTTTATATGTATGTGGGACAGTCGTGACAGATCCCAGCACTATGTAAAGAAAGAGTGACCGGCACCAGAGCATTAGTACCTGGGCCGAGAAACATTGTAAACGAACCTCTTGGGTTAATGAAACAGTTTACGCGCGCTCTGGACAAGGATGGGATGTGCTTCAACTACATGTGCCGAGCATTTCCTCAACTGACCATTGAGAAGCTGAAGGCCGGCATTTTCGACGGCCAATAGATACAGCTCATAAAGGACACAGAGTTCCAAAACTCCATGAACACGCTTGAGTGCGCCGCCTGGAAATCGTTTGTGCAGGTGGTGAACAACTACCTGGCGAACACGAAGGCAGCAAACCACGCCAGACTCATCAGCAGCATGATAGAGGACTTCCAAAAACTCGGGTGTTTGATGAGTATAAAGATGTACTTCCTGTTCTCATACATGGAGAAGTTTCCTGAAAACGTTGGGGCGATGAGCAATGAGCAGGGAGAAAGGTTCCATCAGGACATCCGCCTAATGGAGGAAAGGTACCAGGGGAGGTGGGAAGCAGTCATTCTGGCGGACAACTGCTGGTCGCTGAAGAGAGACAGCCCAGCAGCTGCTCACACACGGGAATCGAAGAAACGCCGATTTATGCCTTGAACTGTGAACTTTTGTTTGACGTAACGCTCATTGTTATACTAATATTATAATAATTATGCTTATCAAATTCGGTGGAGTAGATAAAAACGGAATGAATTTGAACAGGTTGACTTTTATTTCTTGAGTAAAACGGAAAAGATCGTCAGCTGATGATCCGCAAAAATGTGTTTTTTTTTTTACAAAAAACCGATTTTTTTAAAATTTCTGTAGCGAAAAATCCTGACCTGATTGAGCAAAACCAAGGTCATTTTTGGACTCAGAGCACTAAAATTAGTCTAATTCAACTGGAAAACCTTGGACGATTTTCAAAAAATATTTTTTGTTGCCCAGTGTTATCTTACAATACAAAGATATATATATTATCTTACAACACATAGATACATATATCATCTTACAACACATAGATGCATATATCATCTTACAACACATAGATACACATATCATCTTACATCACATAGATACATATGTCATCTTACAACACATAGATACATATATCATCTTACAACACATAGATACACATATCATCTTACAACACATAGATACATCTCTATACTTATAAGAGGCATTTGCTGTCTGTCTGTCTGTCTGTTCCCTTATAACTCAAGATCCAGACAACCAAATAACGTGAAATTTGTTACACATACACATAATTACATAGGGAAGGTTATAGAACAGGTTTCGTTTCATCTCGATGGGTAGTTTAATTGTAATTAATCTTTTTTTTTATTTTAGTATTTTACTATTTAAAGTAATATCGACGGCGCCATAAATAAAAATCCTCTGTGACGTCATTTCCCGATGATCGAATAGAACTTGCGCGCTGGTGCTGTATTGTGCCTTTGTGATGCGAAGAATTGTTGATGTTTTTTCATGCTCTCTGATGTGTACAGTTTGAGGAAGGTAAAGGAATGAAGAAGGATTTTAGAAGAAGGGTGAAACCATAATAATAAGTATATATATATATATATAGAGAGAGAGAGAGAGAGGGGGGGCAGGGGGAGAGAGGAAAGGAAGGGAGGGAGAGAGGGGGAGGGAGGGAGAGAGGGGAGGGAAGGAGAGAGGGAGAGAATGGAAGAAATGGGAGGAAGGGATAAAGAGAAAGAGGGGGAGGGAGGGAGGGAAAGGGAGAGAGGGGGTAGGGAGAAAACAAAAGGTAAACAGAAAACCTTATTTTAAACCCGGGCAAAGCCGGGTACTTGCAACTAGTATATATATATATGTGTGTGTGTGTGTGTGTGTGTGTATGTGTGTGTGTGTGTGTGTGTGTGTGTGTAGACCAGGAGTGTCCTAATGCCGCTCATCGTTTTTTTTTTAAATATAAAACTTTTGTTTACTGAATCTTATCGTAGTGATTAATCATGTTTTATTTTGTTGTGTGTAATTTGATTATTCATCTAACAATTAGTCACATATAGTTTAATTTGTCATGTAATATTTTGTTGTATATAGTTTGATTCATCATTTCGACGAGTCTACAGACATTTAAGGGTATTTCTTATATGCTGTACTTCTGTTTCAGATGATACCGTAAATATTATGACATTGAAATAGAGGCGCGAGAGATTGGAGATTAATACATAGAATGTGTTGTAAATAAATGTCAACTTAAAATTTCGTGAAAATTCTAAATTATATTATAAAACATGGACATGGATAATCGTGCGGTAGAGCCTACATTTACCCTGATGGAGATGACAGAGGGAAACACAGCAAGTCTGATCTCACGGGCTCTAAGAGACTAAGTCTCAGCCCGCAGTTTCACTGAGAGAGTTCAGAGAGGGGGGGGGGAATGCAAAAACCGATTAACATCTCATCCTCACTGTAACATCACAGATCAAAAAATGTATAAAAAGAAAAGTAGAAAATTTACCCAGAATCTGAAATTGAGCCTTGACTTTTTTGTACTAAACTATCATTACAGACGTTCTAGAACATTTGTACTAAACTATCTTTACAGACGTTCTAGAACATTTGTACTTAACTATCTTTACAGACATTCTATAACATTTGTACTAAACTATCTTTACAGACGTTCTAGAACATTTGTACTAAACTATCTTTACAGACATTCTAGAAAATTTGTACTAAACTATCTTTACAGACATTCTAGAAAATTTGTACTAAACTATCTTTACAGACATTCTAGAAAATTTGTACTTAACTATCTTTACAGACGTTCTAGAACATTTGAAAACTCCCAATGTAGAAAATAAAACTATTGATTTCTCATAACCTTTTTTAATAATTTAATGAGCTAAACTTCAGTTTTTGTGAACAATGTGAGGAAGAATTATATAAATAATAGCGGTCTCAAGCAGGGCCGTTTTGAGGTCATCGTAGGCCCTGGGCACTTTCAAAGTCTTAGGCCCTCCCCATCTTCATTTTAAATATTTTTTCAAGAATGCACCCGCACTTCTTTGCGATTTGAAATCTAAATAAACTTTGAGAACGTCATATGTGACTTTGCTAAGACAAAGAGACGAAAAGTTAACTTACTGTAATTTACAGATCTACAGCAATGCAGCTTGACTTGCTCAGGTGCTCATCTCACACGGTTATATATAGTTACTTTAATACAAACATTATTAAATTGTATTGGCATTCTGAACTTGTTTTCACTTTATGTTCTGGCTTTCGTAGGCCCTTGAAAAGTCCGTAGGCCCTATGCTCAGTGCCTAGTTGATAAAGCGGCCCTGGTCTCACGTTTATGGCATTTCCAAAGTAGAAGTTAAGAATTCAAAATGGAGTAATGAAAGCGTCTCGATTCGATAAATGTTTTTTTTTAATCTACAGTTTTGAATAGTTTCTGCGTTTTTAAAAGATGTAACTTATAGGCCAAAATGTAAAATAATTCCATTTAAATGATTGTTTGTTTGTTTGTATTTCTACTACATATTGCGGTGGGACGGGTGGCCGAGTGGTGTAGATACTCGACTGTCGACCTGAGAGTCCTGGGTTTGATCCTCGGTGAAGCCCATGGAATTTTTCCAGGTTAAATTTGGTACGAAGTCGTCCCACAAGTCCACCCAGCTTTAAATGGATACCTGACTTAAGTTGGAGAAGTAAAGGTGGCTGGGCGTTGGGCTAACCCGACAATCCCTTCATATGCCGAGGTTATAGAAACAGATGAATTCTACACTTTATCTGCCCCTATGGAACTTTACTACATATTGCATCTTTAAATTGTAATAACATCATGAAAAAAATCATATTTGTCTGAAACCAAAAATAACCTAGCCAACTGATCAAACCTTATAACTTTATGCAAAGGTTTTGCAGAGTACAGCTAGGGTACAGATTTAAAGAACAGCATTGGACATTGGACATTAGTTGGACATTTTTATATATTTTGAAAATTCGTTCATTTGCGATACTGTTGAAAATTGATTGGAAATTTCTCAAAAATTCTTTTTTGAAAATCGGGTTAAGAAGGAGGTTTATGATCAGTCATTGGAAATTGCCCACAAATGACCTCTGGTAAACAAATTATGGTAGCTGGTGCCTAAATCTAAAGATCTCACTTAAAGAAAGCTACCGGTAGTTCAGTTTTTCGATACAACAAATTGCTGTGGATCTTTTCACTCAACAATGATGTTTACAATTGGCCTTCTGTCGGAATTACAGCGAAGACAATTGGCCATTCATTATCTGTCGGAATTACAGCAAATGGCTTTAACCATATCTGACCACATCAGAAAGCGTTGACCAGATTTGAAAGAGCTGACCAAATTTGAAAGACCTTACCAAATTTGAAAGGGTTGACCAGATATCTTAATTAAATCTTTTTTACGAATGCATTTTTATTTTTGAATTTAGAAATATGAATGTGAATTAGTCAAACTTAGTTTGTGTTGCTCGCATTTATCTAGTGCAGACAAACAATCTGAACTAAGACATATATTTTTAGTGTCTTTCTTTCCAACAGACAGCAAAGTGCATTCCCCATTTATATGATATTCTCAAAAGGCGGCATATGATCGGCACACAACTCCTTTCCATCTCCCCCACTCCATCACACTGTCTCAGTCTGCCATTTCTGGCAGAGGCACACTACACCTTTCCAATGTATCCGTAGAGGAAGATTAAAACGTCACCGATGGCTCTACACTCGACACCGTGCTGCTCTGGCCTGTCTGGGCAAGTACTAAAAACCCTTATTTTATTCTGCCATGCCGATGGATGAATTGGATGGATAGATAGAAATATAGATTGGGTGGATGGATTTGATCGATAGATTAGATCGATAGATAAGATCGATAGATGAGATCGATGGATAGAAAGATATCAGCAAGTGAACGTGGTGCTGCGCGAGAAAACAATATTCACAATTATTTTGATTATAGAACTTTTTTTAAAGAAACTGATTCTAGTGAAGACAATAAAAAACAGGTGACATATACAGAATTTTTTTATCATCCCGCTTACAGCTCGTTATGTTATTCGAGAACAAACACATAGGCCATTAAATAAAAGAGCAAAGTTTAAAGAGTACACTTTAGAATGATTGGGCTGAATGTTTTTGTGTGGAATATACTTTTTGTTTAATTTATAATCTGATCAACTTCACTTTCTGACAGACCATCAGGTTCATATCTTGTAACTTGATATCAGACCTGTTGTCTTTTAGAGTACACCTATCCCCCGATTTACACGGAACATGTTTGACACGTTTTCGTGTAATAAACTACCTTTGGTTTTATTTTTAGACATAGACATTTTGTCCCCGTTTTGTCTGTCTGTCTGTCCGTCATCACCCTAGATCTCAACAACCATAAGTCCTAGACCCATGATGTATATATCATTTTGTAGGTCTTGGCCTGCCAAGTAAACACCTTGGTCCATTTCGCGATCTGACCTCTGAGGGCCGAAAAAGGGGGCGTTTTAAGTACCGTTTTGCTTATATTTTAAATATAAATAATAAAAGCTAATCAAAGGGGCGTAATCATTATTTATTTTTGTAACAGTTATTCAACATGATTGCTTCCCTCTCTATTTATCAAAATTCAGCAAAATCTATGGCTGTCACCCGACAAAAAAATACGGATTTCGTCCGGCGTAACCAAAAAGGCTCTAAAATGTCCTTTGTCCTAAACGGAAAAGACTTAAATTGCTTGTTTGTTCTTCTGTTTAATGTATTGTAATTAAATAAAAAAATAGTGTTTGCGTAATATATTACATATTTTAGCCTGTCAATGCATTTTATTTTTATTTCTGTATACACCTAAAAATATTGAAAAAAAAATCACAACTGTTAAATAGCGAAATTATGCATTTTCTGCAAGCTTTTCGATTTACACGGTTTTGACTTGAAAATTTTTAATTTTCGATTTACACGTTTTTCTCAGGAACGTATCTATGGTGTAAATCGTGGGATAGGTGTACTTAAGATGTAAACACTTTTGTATTATCGATAAGTATACATCATTAGTTTATTTCGAGTCCATAAATTAATTTCTTGTTAAATTACGAAGTTAATTACTTTTTAGCAATGTCTATAATGTGCAAGTGACGGAAGAATATTACAAAGTTACTGTAGATACTAGAGTACAGCAACGGTGAGCAAAATAGAGAAACTGTTTTTTTTTTGCCTAGATATGGACTAGTCTTATTTATCTTAACTTGAATTCTTTGAAACAAAAAAAACAAAAACGTTGTATAGGCTAGTCAATGAGCCTTTTTTTTTTTTTGATAATACACTACATTTTTTTTTAATTCCCCAGATCATACAAATATACACATTTAAAGAAATTATCATTACTCAAATTTAAAGCTTGAGTGTATTGGACAAAATGTGTAGTTTCCCTTGTTGATAGCAATAAAAAATGTTGGTAATATATTTATCTAGATTAGTTCACATGCTTGTATTTTTAGTTATAAATATTAATATAAATATTTGTATGATCTAAAGAATTTTTTTTTTACTTTTTAGTGCATTTTAGTAAATGCTTACTTTTAAAAATGGGTTTGAATTTTTTTTTCCGCTACTATTTTGATGGCATTTTCTTTATTGTTGTTTTTATTTGAATCATGGCGTGACATAATTTAGCCCTTGATTTGAAGATTAGTGGCTGAAAGTTGGCACGTTCTAACATAATCCATTCATGGTTAGCTTCTTTGTATTTCATACGCCTCTTTTTCACTTCTGTATTGCCTTTCATTATAAAAAATTAACTTTTTGATTTAACACGGTGGTAGGTTTTTAGCTGCATTTGTGCAGTTACATATAATGACTTAAACTTCACTAAGTGTGTTTACTATATTTTTTTTAATTTATGTATGTACATGTATTTATATTTTCTACGTGTAACTTCATTTGACGCTACGATGTAGTATGGTGTAGAAAGAGAGATACAACTGTGTTTAAAGTGTGCATGTCAATATATGTTGTCTTTATTTCGCTCAATTTCAAAGAGCGATATGATTAAACAAAATATTTTTTCTACATTTATAGAGAGAGACATAATTATGTGCTGAACAAAATGTTGAAAGCTTTATCTATAGCATATTATGAAACATTATTAGAATTAAAAACATTTTGTCCCCTCCACAAATTCAAATTTTCTTTTATAATTTCAAATTAAAGTCGAATTATTTTTACTATATACTTTAAGTCAAACTTAAGTGTTTCCGAAATATGTATGATTCCCAATAATAAGTATGATTCCTAAAAAATATGTATGATCTTGACAATGTATATGATTCTTGACAACATGTATGATTCCTGACAATGTGTATGATCTCTGACAATGTGTGTGATTCCTGACAATATGTATGATTCTTGACAATGTGTATGATTCCTGACAATGTGTATGATTCCTGACAATGTGTATGATTCTTGACAATGTGTATGATTCCTGACAATGTGTATGATTCCTGACAATGTGTATGATCTCTGACAATGTGTGTGATTCCTGACAATATGTATGATTCTTGACAATGTGTATGATTCCTGACAATGTGTATGATTCCTAAAAATATGTATGATCTTGACAATGTATATGATTCCTGACAACATGTATGATTCCTGACAATGTGTATGATCTCTGACAATGTGTATGATTCCTGACAATGTGTATGATTCCTGACAATGTGTATGATTCTTGACAATGTGTATGATTCCTGACAATGTGTATGATTCCTGACAATGTGTATGATTCTTGACAATGTGTATGATTCCTAACAATGTGTATGATTCCTGACAATATGTATGGTTACTGACAATGTGTGTGATTCCTGACAATGTGTGTGATTCTTGACAATGTGTATGATTCCTGACAATGTGTATGATTCCTGACAATGTGTGTGATTCCTGACAATGTGTATGATTCCTGTCAATATGTATGGTTACTGACAATGTGTATGATTCCTGACAATATGTATGATTTCTGACAATGTGTATGATTCCTGACAATATTATGGTTACTGACAATGTGTGTGATTCCTGACAACATGTATGATTTTTGACAATATTTATGATCACTGACAATGTAGGTATATGATGCCTGACAATATTATGATTTCTGGCAATGTGTATGATGTCTGACAATATGTATGGTTCCTGACAGTGTGTATGATTCATGACAATGTGTATGATTCTTGACAATATTTATGAATATTGACAATGTTTATGATTCCATACAGATAAAAAGGGAGACAAATTTTGTGAAAAAGATGACTGTGAGTGCCTATTGACATTAATAATTGATTGTGTTGGGTAGAAAATAGTCACTATGTTAAATGAACACATTCGTAGATTCCCTGTTGATTTACATTTTAGCTTAACATTAACACATTATAGCTTAACATGAACACATTTTATATTAACATGAACACATTATAGCTTAACATGAACACATTTTATATTAACATAAACACATTTTAGCGAAATATAAAACACATTAGAGCTTAACATGAACACATTTTATATTAACATGAACACATTATAGCTTAACATGAACACATTTTAGTGGAATATAAACACATTATAGCTAAACATGAACATATTTTATATTAACATGAACACATTACAGCTTAACATGAACACATTTTAGCGGAATATAAACACATTATAGCTTAACATGAACACATTTTAAGCTGAACATGAACAAATGTTTTTTTTTAAACAAAGTATGACATATTCTGTTCAAACAACAACGCTTCTCGTAGTAAAGTATAACTTACAAAAAAGAGAAATAAATCATTAGCTTACCAAACATAAATAAAACAATCTTACAGACTCGTCACTTCTATTCAATCAGTTTAATTTCTTTATTTAAAAAAAACCATATTCAATATTTCTTATCAATTTCTGAAGTCAACAAGCTCTATTTTGAAAAACTTGCAAGAAATCCCTCACATTATAAAATTTTACTCTGAAATAAATCAAGACAATCTGATTTAGAAATTTAAAAAAAAATGTCTGGATGTCATCGGAAAGAGAGTTCAAAGAAGAAAAAAATTAAAGATTTTTTTTATGTAAGAAGTCTTGGATTCGTAGTCTGGCTTTCCTGTTGGGCCATAGCTGGCTAGAGATGAAATCAACAGCTACATAAAATAAATTCTCAACAAAAACATAAAAAGAGATGGAAGTAAAAACCTAGGATCATTATAGTAATGAGTTATAACAACCATCTTGTTGCTTCTATCTATACGTAAAAAAACAAAACATTAAATAATTTATTTTTGAAGAAAAATGGAAAGGCTTAAACTGTACAAAAATCTGTCAAATATTTTCTCAGAGATGTGAGATTGACATATAACAATGTGTTTTATTTCTTTATCTGTCTCTCATTTCTTTATATGTCTCATTTCTTTATCTGTTCCTGTCTCATTTCTTTATCTGTCTCAATTCTTTATTTGTCTCTGTCTGATTTCTTTATCTGTCTTTGTCTCATTTCTTTATATGTCTCTGTCTCATTACTTTATGTCTCATTTCTTTATCTGTCTCTGTCTCATTTCTTATCTGTATCATTTCTGTCTGACTCATTTCTTTATCTGTCTAATTTCTTTATCTGTCTCTGTCTCATTTCTTTATCTGTCTAATTTCTTTATCTGTCTCATTTCTTTATCTGTCTCTGTCTCATTTCTTTATCTGTCTCTGTCTCATTTCTTTTATTTCATGATGTCCGGTAGTCTTTGTCGTTGTTTGCTATATTTTTTTAAAAAAAAGGTATTAGTTGTTGAATTTCTTTTTTATATTGATAAATAGATAGATAGATAGACAGTCAGACAGACAGACCGACAGACAGACAGACAGATAGATAGATGATAGATAGATAGATAGATAGATGATAGATAGATAGATAGATAGATAGATAGATAGATAGATAGATAGATAGATAGATAGATAGATAGATAGATAGATAGATAGATAGATAGATAGATAGAGTCAACTATATTTTATTTGGATGTAATATGTTAACTTTGTTTATCCATTATGTTCATGGGCGTAGTCGGGGAGGGGGGCAAGGGGGGCATTCGCCCCCTCCCCCCACCCCCCAACCCTACATTTTGGAAAAAATGTCATAAAGTTGTCACTATAAATGTCATAAAGTTGTCACTATAAATGTCATAAAGTTGTCACTATAAATGTCATAAAGTTGTCACTATAAATGTCATAAAGTTGTCACTATAAATGTCATAAAGTTGTCACTATAAATGTCATAAAGTTGTCACTATAAATGTCATAAAGTTGTCACTATAAATGTCATAAAGTTGTCACTATAAATGTCATAAAGTTGTCACTATACATGTCATAAAGTTGTCACTATAAATGTCATAAAGTTGTCACTATACATGTCATAAAGTTGTCACTATAAATGTCATAAAGTTATCACTATAATGTCATAAAGTTGTCACTATAAATGTCATAAAGTTGTCACTATAAATGTCATAAAGTTGTCACTATAATGTCATAAAGTTGTCACTATACATGTCATAAAGTTGTCACTATACATGTCATAAAGTTATCACTATAAATGTCATAAAGTTGTCACTATAAATGTCATAAAGTTGTCACTATAAATGTCATAAAGTTGTCACTATAAATGTCATAAAGTTGTCGCTATAAATGTCATAAAGTTGTCACTATAAATGTCATAAAGTTGTCACTATAAATGTCATAAAGTTGTCACTATAAATGTCATAAAGTTGTCACTATACATGTCATAAAGTTGTCATTATACATGTCATAAAGTTGTCGCTATAAATGTCATAAAGTTGTCGCTATAAATGTCATAAAGTTGTCACTATACATGTCATAAAGTTGTCACTATACATGTCATAAAGTTGTCACTATACATGTCATAAAGTTGTCACTATAAATGTCATAAAGTTGTCACTATAAATGTCATAAAGTTGTCACTATAAATGTCATAAAGTTGTCACTATAAATGTCATAAAGTTGTCACTATAAATGTCATAAAGTTGTCACTATAAATGTCATAAAGTTGTCACTATACATGTCATAAAGTTGTCACTATAAATGTCATAAAGTTGTCACTATAAATGTCATAAAGTTGTCACTATAAATGTCATAAAGTTGTCACTATAAATGTTATAAAGTTGTCACTATAAATGTCATAAAGTTGTCACTATAAATGTCATAAAGTTGTCACTATAAATGTCATAAAGTTGTCGCTATAAATGTCATAAAGTTGTCACTATAAATGTCATAAAGTTGTCGCTATAAATGTCATAAAGTTGTCGCTATAAATGTCATAAAGTTGTCACTATAAATGTCATAAAGTTGTCACTATAAATGTCATAAAGTTGTCACTATAAATGTCTAAAAGTTGTCGCTATAAATGTCATAAAGTTGTCGCTATAAATGTCATAAAGTTGTCACTATAAATGTCATAAAGTTGTCGCTATAAATGTCATAAAGTTGTCGCTATAAATGTCATAAAGTTGTCACTATAAATGTCATAAAGTTGTCACTATAAATGTCATAAAGTTGTCGCTATAGATGTCATAAAGTTGTCGCTATAAATGTCATAAAGTTGTCGCTATAAATGTCATAAAGTTGTCAATATAAATGTCATAAAGTTGTCACTATAAATGTCATAAAGTTGTCACTATAAATGTCATAAAGTTGTCAATATAAATGTCATAAAGTTGTCACTATAAATGTCATAAAGTTGTCACTATAAATGTCATAAAGTTGTCACTATAAATGTCATTAAGTTGTCACTATAAATGTCATAAAGTTGTCACTATAAATGTCATAAAGTTGTCACTATAAATGTCATAAAGTTGTCAATATAAATGTCATAAAGTTGTCACTATAAATGTCATAAAGTTGTCACTATAAATGTCATAAAGTTGTCACTATAAATGTCATAAAGTTGTCACTATAAATGTCATAAAGTTGTCACTATAAATGTCATAAAGTTGTCACTATAAATGTCATAAAGTTGTCACTATAAATGTCATAAAGTTGTCACTATAAATGTCATAAAGTTGTCACTATACATGTCATAAAGTTGTCACTATACATGTCATAAAGTTGTCACTATAAATGTCATAAAGTTGTCACTATAAATGTCATAAAGTTGTCACTATAAATGTCATAAAGTTGTCACTATAAATGTCATAAAGTTGTCACTATAAATGACATAAAGTTGTCACTATAAATGTCATAAAGTTGTCACTATAAATGTCATAAAGTTGTCACTATAAATGTCATAAAGTTGTCGCTATAAATGTCATAAAGTTGTCACTATAAATGTCATAAAGTTGTCACTATAAATGTCATAAAGTTGTCACTATAAATGTCATAAAGTTGTCACTATAAATGTCATAAAGTTGTCACTATAAATGTCATAAAGTTGTCACTATAAATGTCATAAAGTTGTCACTATAAATGTCATAAAGTTGTCACTATACATGTCATAAAGTTGTCACTATAAATGTCATAAAGTTGTCACTATAAATGTCATAAAGTTGTCACTATAAATGTCATAAAGTTGTCGCTATAGATGTCATAAAGTTGTCGCTATAGATGTCATAAAGTTGTCGCTATAAATGTCATAAAGTTGTCAATATAAATGTCATAAAGTTGTCACTATAAATGTCATAAAGTTGTCACTATAAATGTCATAAAGTTGTCACTATAAATGTCATAAAGTTGTCACTATAAATGTCATAAAGTTGTCACTATAAATGTCATAAAGTTGTCACTATAAATGTCATTAAGTTGTCACTATAAATGTCATTAAGTTGTCACTATAAATGTCATAAAGTTGTCACTATAAATGTCATAAAGTTGTCACTATAAATGTCATAAAGTTGTCACTATAAATGTCATAAAGTTGTCACTATAAATGTCATAAAGTTGTCACTATAAATGTCATAAAGTTGTCACTATAAATGTCATAAAGTTGTCACTATAAATGTCATAAAGTTGTCACTATAAATGTCATAAAGTTGTCACTATAAATGTCATAAAGTTGTCACTATAATGTCATAAAGTTGTCACTATACATGTCATAAAGTTGTCACTATAAATGTCATAAAGTTGTCACTATAAATGTCATAAAGTTGTCACTATAAATGTCATAAAGTTGTCACTATAAATGTCATAAAGTTGTCACTATAAATGACATAAAGTTGTCACTATAAATGTCATAAAGTTGTCGCTATAAATGTCATAAAGTTGTCACTATAAATGTCATAAAGTTGTCGCTATAAATGTCTTAAAGTTGTCACTATAAATGTCATAAAGTTGTCACTATAAATGTCATAAAGTTGTCACTATAAATGTCATAAAGTTGTCACTATACATGTCATAAAGTTGTCACTATAAATGTCATAAAGTTGTCACTATAAATGTCATAAAGTTGTCACTATAAATGTCATAAAGTTGTCACTATAAATGTCATAAAGTTGTCACTATAAATGTCATAAAGTTGTCACTATAAATGTCATAAAGTTGTCACTATAAATGTCATAAAGTTGTCACTATACATGTCATAAAGTTGTCACTATACATGTCATAAAGTTGTCACTATAAATGTCATAAAGTTGTCACTATAAATGTCATAAAGTTGTCACTATAAATGTCATAAAGTTGTCACTATAAATGTCATAAAGTTGTCACTATACATGTCATAAAGTTGTCACTATACATGTCATAAAGTTGTCACTATAAATGTCATAAAGTTGTCACTATAAATGTCATAAAGTTGTCACTATAAATGTCATAAAGTTGTCACTATAAATGTCATAAAGTTGTCACTATAAATGTCATAAAGTTGTCACTATAAATGTCATAAAGTTGTCACTATAAATGTCATAAAGTTGTCACTATACATGTCATAAAGTTGTCACTATAAATGTCATAAAGTTGTCGCTATAAATGTCATAAAGTTGTCACTATAAATGTCATAAAGTTGTCGCTATAAATGTCATAAAGTTGTCGCTATAAATGTCATAAAGTTGTCACTATAAATGTCATAAAGTTGTCGCTATAAATGTCATAAAGTTGTCGCTATAAATGTCATAAAGTTGTCACTATAAATGTCATAAAGTTGTCACTATAAATGTCATAAAGTTGTCACTATAAATGTCTAAAAGTTGTCGCTATAAATGTCATAAAGTTGTCGCTATAAATGTCATAAAGTTGTCACTATAAATGTCATAAAGTTGTCGCTATAAATGTCATAAAGTTGTCGCTATAAATGTCATAAAGTTGTCACTATAAATGTCATAAAGTTGTCGCTATAAATGTCATAAAGTTGTCGCTATAAATGTCATAAAGTTGTCGCTATAAATGTCATAAAGTTGTCACTATAAATGTCATAAAGTTGTCGCTATAAATGTCATAAAGTTGTCACTATAAATGTCATAAAGTTGTCACTATAAATGTCATAAAGTTGTCACTATAAATGTCATAAAGTTGTCACTATAAATGTCATAAAGTTGTCACTATAAATGTCATAAAGTTGTCACTATAAATGTCATAAAGTTGTCACTATAAATGTCATACAGTTGTCACTATAAATGTCATAAAGTTGTCACTATAAATGTCATAAAGTTGTCGCTATAAATGTCATAAAGTTGTCGCTATAAATGTCATAAAGTTGTCGCTATAAATGTCATAAAGTTGTCACTATAAATGTCATAAAGTTGTCGCTATAAATGTCATAAAGTTGTCACTATAAATGTCATAAAGTTGTCACTATAAATGTCATAAAGTTGTCACTATAAATGTCATAAAGTTGTCACTATAAATGTCATAAAGTTGTCACTATAAATGTCATAAAGTTGTCACTATAAATGTCATAAAGTTGTCACTATAAATGTCATACAGTTGTCACTATAAATGTCATAAAGTTGTCACTATAAATGTCATAAAGTTGTCACTATAAATGTCATAAAGTTGTCACTATAAATGTCATAAAGTTGTCACTATAAATGTCATAAAGTTGTCACTATAAATGTCATAAAGTTGTCACTATAAATGTCATAAAGTTGTCACTATAAATGTCATAAAGTTGTCACTATAAATGTCATAAAGTTGTCACTATAAATGTCATAAAGTTGTCACTATAAATGTCATAAAGTTGTCACTATAAATGTCATAAAGTTGTCACTATAAATGTCATAAAGTTGTCACTATAAATGTCATAAAGTTGTCACTATAAATGTCATAAAGTTGTCACTATACATGTCATAAAGTTGTCACTATAAATGTCATAAAGTTGTCACTATAAATGTCATAAAGTTTTTACTATACATGTCATAAAGTTGTCACTATAAATGTCATAAAGTTGTCACTATAAATGTCATAAAGTTGTCACTATAAATGTCATAAAGTTGTCACTATAAATGTCATAAAGTTGTCACTATAAATGTCATAAAGTTGTCGCTATAAATGTCATAAAGTTGTCACTATAAATGTCATAAAGTTGTCACTATAAATGTCATAAAGTTGTCACTATACATGTCATAAAGTTGTCGCTATAAATGTCATAAAGTTGTCGCTATAAATGTCATAAAGTTGTCACTATACATGTCATAAAGTTGTCACTATACATGTCATAAAGTTGTCACTATACATGTCATAAAGTTGTCACTATAAATGTCATAAAGTTGTCACTATAAATGTCATAAAGTTGTCACTATAAATGTCATAAAGTTGTCACTATAAATGTCATAAAGTTGTCACTATAAATGTCATAAAGTTGTCACTATAAATGTCATAAAGTTGTCACTATAAATGTCATAAAGTTGTCACTATAAATGTCATAAAGTTGTCACTATAAATGTCATAAAGTTGTCACTATAAATGTCATAAAGTTGTCACTATAAATGTCATAAAGTTGTCACTATAAATGTCATAAAGTTGTCACTATAAATGTCATAAAGTTGTCACTATAAATGTCATAAAGTTGTCACTATAAATGTCATAAAGTTGTCACTATAAATGTCATAAAGTTGTCACTATAAATGTCATAAAGTTGTCACTATAAATGTCATAAAGTTGTCACTATAAATGTCATAAAGTTGTCACTATACATGTCATAAAGTTGTCACTATAAATGTCATAAAGTTGTCACTATAAATGTCATAAAGTTGTCGCTATAAATGTCATAAAGTTGTCACTATAAATGTCATAAAGTTGTTACTATAAATGTCATAAAGTTGTCGCTATAAATGTCATAAAGTTTTCGCTATAAATGTCATAAAGTTGTCACTATAAATGTCATAAAGTTGTCACTATAAATGTCATAAAGTTGTCGCTATAAATGTCATAAAGTTGTCCCTATAAATGTCATAAAGTTGTCGCTATAAATGTCATAAAGTTGTCACTATAAATGTCATAAAGTTGTCGCTATAAATGTCATAAAGTTGTCGCTATAAATGTCATAAAGTTGTCGCTTTAAATGTCATAAAGTTGTCGCTATAAATGTCATAAAGTTGTCACTATAAATGTCATAAAGTTGTCGCTATAAATGTCATAAAGTTGTCACTATAAATGTCATAAAGTTATCACTATAAATGTCATAAAGTTGTCACTATAAATGTCATAAAGTTGTCACTATAAATGTCATAAAGTTGTCACTATAAATGTCATAAAGTTGTCACTATAAATGTCATAAAGTTGTCACTATAAATGTCATAAAGTTGTCACTATAAATGTCATAAAGTTGTCACTATAAATGTCATAAAGTTGTCACTATAAATGTCATAAAGTTGTCACTATACATGTCATAAAGTTGTCACTATACATGTCATAAAGTTGTCACTATAAATGTCATAAAGTTGTCACTATAAATGTCATAAAGTTGTCACTATAAATGTCATAAAGTTGTCGCTATAAATGTCATAAAGTTGTCACTATAAATGTCATAAAGTTGTCGCTATAAATGTCATAAAGTTGTCGCTATAAATGTCATAAAGTTGTCACTATAAATGTCATAAAGTTGTCACTATAAATGTCATAAAGTTGTCACTATAAATGTCTAAAAGTTGTCGCTATAAATGTCATAAAGTTGTCGCTATAAATGTCATAAAGTTGTCACTATAAATGTCATAAAGTTGTCGCTATAAATGTCATAAAGTTGTCGCTATAAATGTCATAAAGTTGTCACTATAAATGTCATAAAGTTGTCACTATAAATGTCATAAAGTTGTCGCTATAGATGTCATAAAGTTGTCGCTATAAATGTCATAAAGTTGTCGCTATAAATGTCATAAAGTTGTCAATATAAATGTCATAAAGTTGTCACTATAAATGTCATAAAGTTGTCACTATAAATGTCATAAAGTTGTCAATATAAATGTCATAAAGTTGTCACTATAAATGTCATAAAGTTGTCACTATAAATGTCATAAAGTTGTCACTATAAATGTCATCAAGTTGTCACTATAAATGTCATAAAGTTGTCACTATAAATGTCATAAAGTTGTCACTATAAATGTCATAAAGTTGTCAATATAAATGTCATAAAGTTGTCACTATAAATGTCATAAAGTTGTCACTATAAATGTCATAAAGTTGTCACTATAAATGTCATAAAGTTGTCACTATAAATGTCATAAAGTTGTCACTATAAATGTCATAAAGTTGTCACTATAAATGTCATAAAGTTGTCACTATAAATGTCATAAAGTTGTCACTATAAATGTCATAAAGTTGTCACTATAAATGTCATAAAGTTGTCACTATACATGTCATAAAGTTGTCACTATAAATGTCATAAAGTTGTCACTATAAATGTCATAAAGTTGTCACTATAAATGTCATAAAGTTGTCACTATAAATGTCATAAAGTTGTCACTATAAATGACATAAAGTTGTCACTATAAATGTCATAAAGTTGTCACTATAAATGTCATAAAGTTGTCACTATAAATGTCATAAAGTTGTCGCTATAAATGTCATAAAGTTGTCACTATAAATGTCATAAAGTTGTCACTATAAATGTCATAAAGTTGTCACTATAAATGTCATAAAGTTGTCACTATACATGTCATAAAGTTGTCACTATAAATGTCATAAAGTTGTCACTATAAATGTCATAAAGTTGTCACTATAAATGTCATAAAGTTGTCACTATAAATGTCATAAAGTTGTCACTATAAATGTCATAAAGTTGTCACTATAAATGTCATAAAGTTGTCACTATACATGTCATAAAGTTGTCACTATACATGTCATAAAGTTGTCACTATAAATGTCATAAAGTTGTCACTATAAATGTCATAAAGTTGTCACTATAAATGTCATAAAGTTGTCACTATAAATGTCATAAAGTTGTCACTATAAATGTCATAAAGTTGTCACTATAAATGTCATAAAGTTGTCACTATACATGTCATAAAGTTGTCACTATAAATGTCATAAAGTTGTCACTATAAATGTCATAAAGTTGTCACTATAAATGTCATAAAGTTGTCGCTATAGATGTCATAAAGTTGTCGCTATAGATGTCATAAAGTTGTCGCTATAAATGTCATAAAGTTGTCAATATAAATGTCATAAAGTTGTCACTATAAATGTCATAAAGTTGTCACTATAAATGTCATAAAGTTGTCACTATAAATGTCATAAAGTTGTCACTATAAATGTCATAAAGTTGTCACTATAAATGTCATAAAGTTGTCACTATAAATGTCATTAAGTTGTCACTATAAATGTCATTAAGTTGTCACTATAAATGTCATAAAGTTGTCACTATAAATGTCATAAAGTTGTCACTATAAATGTCATAAAGTTGTCACTATAAATGTCATAAAGTTGTCACTATAAATGTCATAAAGTTGTCACTATAAATGTCATAAAGTTGTCACTATAAATGTCATAAAGTTGTCACTATACATGTCATAAAGTTGTCACTATAAATGTCATAAAGTTGTCACTATAAATGTCATAAAGTTGTCACTATAAATGTCATAAAGTTGTCACTATAAATGTCATAAAGTTGTCACTATAAATGTCATAAAGTTGTCACTATAAATGACATAAAGTTGTCACTATAAATGTCATAAAGTTGTCGCTATAAATGTCATAATGTTGTCACTATAAATGTCATAAAGTTGTCGCTATAAATGTCTTAAAGTTGTCACTATAAATGTCATAAAGTTGTCACTATAAATGTCATAAAGTTGTCACTATAAATGTCATAAAGTTGTCACTATACATGTCATAAAGTTGTCACTATAAATGTCATAAAGTTGTCACTATAAATGTCATAAAGTTGTCACTATAAATGTCATAAAGTTGTCACTATAAATGTCATAAAGTTGTCACTATAAATGTCATAAAGTTGTCACTATAAATGTCATAAAGTTATCACTATAAATGTCATAAAGTTGTCACTATACATGTCATAAAGTTGTCACTATACATGTCATAAAGTTGTCACTATAAATGTCATAAAGTTGTCACTATAAATGTCATAAAGTTGTCACTATAAATGTCATAAAGTTGTCACTATAAATGTCATAAAGTTGTCACTATAAATGTCATAAAGTTGTCACTATACATGTCATAAAGTTGTCACTATACATGTCATAAAGTTGTCACTATAAATGTCATAAAGTTGTCACTATAAATGTCATAAAGTTGTCACTATAAATGTCATAAAGTTGTCACTATAAATGTCATAAAGTTGTCACTATAAATGTCATAAAGTTGTCACTATACATGTCATAAAGTTGTCACTATAAATGTCATAAAGTTGTCGCTATAAATGTCATAAAGTTGTCACTATAAATGTCATAAAGTTGTCGCTATAAATGTCATAAAGTTGTCGCTATAAATGTCATAAAGTTGTCACTATAAATGTCATAAAGTTGTCGCTATAAATGTCATAAAGTTGTCGCTATAAATGTCATAAAGTTGTCACTATAAATGTCATAAAGTTGTCACTATAAATGTCATAAAGTTGTCACTATAAATGTCTAAAAGTTGTCGCTATAAATGTCATAAAGTTGTCGCTATAAATGTCATAAAGTTGTCACTATAAATGTCATAAAGTTGTCGCTATAAATGTCATAAAGTTGTCGCTATAAATGTCATAAAGTTGTCACTATAAATGTCATAAAGTTGTCGCTATAAATGTCATAAAGTTGTCGCTATAAATGTCATAAAGTTGTCGCTATAAATGTCATAAAGTTGTCACTATAAATGTCATAAAGTTGTCGCTATAAATGTCATAAAGTTGTCACTATAAATGTCATAAAGTTGTCACTATAAATGTCATAAAGTTGTCACTATAAATGTCATAAAGTTGTCACTATAAATGTCATAAAGTTGTCACTATAAATGTCATAAAGTTGTCACTATAAATGTCATACAGTTGTCACTATAAATGTCATAAAGTTGTCACTATAAATGTCATAAAGTTGTCACTATAAATGTCATAAAGTTGTCACTATAAATGTCATAAAGTTGTCACTATAAATGTCATAAAGTTGTCACTATAAATGTCATAAAGTTGTCACTATAAATGTCATAAAGTTGTCACTATAAATGTCATAAAGTTGTCACTATAAATGTCATAAAGTTGTCACTATAAATGTCATAAAGTTGTCACTATAAATGTCATAAAGTTGTCACTATAAATGTCATAAAGTTGTCACTATAAATGTCATAAAGTTGTCACTATACATGTCATAAAGTTGTCGCTATAAATGTCATAAAGTTGTCGCTATAAATGTCATAAAGTTGTCACTATACATGTCATAAAGTTGTCACTATACATGTCATAAAGTTGTCACTATACATGTCATAAAGTTGTCACTATAAATGTCATAAAGTTGTCACTATAAATGTCATAAAGTTGTCACTATAAATGTCATAAAGTTGTCACTATAAATGTCATAAAGTTGTCACTATAAATGTCATAAAGTTGTCACTATAAATGTCATAAAGTTGTCACTATAAATGTCATAAGTTGTCACTATAAATGTCATAAAGTTGTCACTATAAATGTCATAAAGTTGTCACTATAAATGTCATAAAGTTGTCACTATAAATGTCATAAAGTTGTCACTATAAATGTCATAAAGTTGTCACTATAAATGTCATAAAGTTGTCACTATAAATGTCATAAAGTTGTCACTATAAATGTCACTAAAGTTGTCACTATAAATGTCATAAATTTGTCACTATAAATGTCATAAAGTTGTCACTATAAATGTCATAAAGTTGTCACTATAAATGTCATAAAGTTGTCACTATAAATGTCATAAAGTTGTCACTATAAATGTCATAAAGTTGTCACTATACATGTCATAAAGTTGTCACTATACATGTCATAAAGTTGTCACTATAAATGTCATAAAGTTGTCACTATAAATGTCATAAAGTTGTCGCTATAAATGTCATAAAGTTGTCACTATAAATGTCATAAAGTTGTTACTATAAATGTCATAAAGTTGTCGCTATAAATGTCATAAAGTTTTCGCTATAAATGTCATAAAGTTGTCACTATAAATGTCATAAAGTTGTCACTATAAATGTCATAAAGTTGTCGCTATAAATGTCATAAAGTTGTCGCTATAAATGTCATAAAGTTGTCACTATAAATGTCATAAAGTTGTCGCTATAAATGTCATAAAGTTGTCGCTATAAATGTCATAAAGTTGTCGCTTTAAATGTCATAAAGTTGTCGCTATAAATGTCATAAAGTTGTCACTATAAATGTCATAAAGTTGTCGCTATAAATGTCATAAAGTTGTCACTATAAATGTCATAAAGTTATCACTATAAATGTCATAAAGTTGTCACTATAAATGTCATAAAGTTGTCACTATAAATGTCATAAAGTTGTCACTATAAATGTCATAAAGTTGTCACTATAAATGTCATAAAGTTGTCACTATAAATGTCATAAAGTTGTCACTATAAATGTCATAAAGTTGTCACTATAAATGTCATAAAGTTGTCACTATAAATGTCATAAAGTTGTCACTATACATGTCATAAAGTTGTCACTATACATGTCATAAAGTTGTCACTATAAATGTCATAAAGTTGTCACTATAAATGTCATAAAGTTGTCACTATAAATGTCATAAAGTTGTCACTATAAATGTCATAAAGTTGTCACTATAAATGTCATAAAGTTGTCACTATACATGTCATAAAGTTGTCACTATAAATGTCATAAAGTTGTCACTATAAATGTCATAAAGTTTTTACTATACATGTCATAAAGTTGTCACTATAAATGTCATAAAGTTGTCACTATAAATGTCATAAAGTTGTCACTATAAATGTCATAAAGTTGTCACTATAAATGTCATAAAGTTGTCACTATAAATGTCATAAAGTTGTCGCTATAAATGTCATAAAGTTGTCACTATAAATGTCATAAAGTTGTCACTATAAATGTCATAAAGTTGTCACTATACATGTCATAAAGTTGTCGCTATAAATGTCATAAAGTTGTCGCTATAAATGTCATAAAGTTGTCACTATACATGTCATAAAGTTGTCACTATACATGTCATAAAGTTGTCACTATACATGTCATAAAGTTGTCACTATAAATGTCATAAAGTTGTCACTATAAATGTCATAAAGTTGTCACTATAAATGTCATAAAGTTGTCACTATAAATGTCATAAAGTTGTCACTATAAATGTCATAAAGTTGTCACTATAAATGTCATAAAGTTGTCACTATAAATGTCATAAAGTTGTCACTATAAATGTCATAAAGTTGTCACTATAAATGTCATAAAGTTGTCACTATAAATGTCATAAAGTTGTCACTATAAATGTCATAAAGTTGTCACTATAAATGTCATAAAGTTGTCACTATAAATGTCATAAAGTTGTCACTATAAATGTCATAAAGTTGTCACTATAAATGTCATAAAGTTGTCACTATAAATGTCATAAAGTTGTCACTATAAATGTCATAAAGTTGTCACTATAAATGTCATAAAGTTGTCACTATAAATGTCATAAAGTTGTCACTATAAATGTCATAAAGTTGTCACTATAAATGTCATAAAGTTGTCACTATAAATGTCATAAAGTTGTCACTATACATGTCATAAAGTTGTCACTATACATGTCATAAAGTTGTCACTATAAATGTCATAAAGTTGTCACTATAAATGTCATAAAGTTGTCGCTATAAATGTCATAAAGTTGTCACTATAAATGTCATAAAGTTGTTACTATAAATGTCATAAAGTTGTCGCTATAAATGTCATAAAGTTTTCGCTATAAATGTCATAAAGTTGTCACTATAAATGTCATAAAGTTGTCACTATAAATGTCATAAAGTTGTCGCTATAAATGTCATAAAGTTGTCCCTATAAATGTCATAAAGTTGTCGCTATAAATGTCATAAAGTTGTCACTATAAATGTCATAAAGTTGTCGCTATAAATGTCATAAAGTTGTCGCTATAAATGTCATAAAGTTGTCGCTTTAAATGTCATAAAGTTGTCGCTATAAATGTCATAAAGTTGTCACTATAAATGTCATAAAGTTGTCGCTATAAATGTCATAAAGTTGTCACTATAAATGTCATAAAGTTATCACTATAAATGTCATAAAGTTGTCACTATAAATGTCATAAAGTTGTCACTATAAATGTCATAAAGTTGTCACTATAAATGTCATAAAGTTGTCACTATAAATGTCATAAAGTTGTCACTATAAATGTCATAAAGTTGTCACTATAAATGTCATAAAGTTGTCACTATAAATGTCATAAAGTTGTCACTATAAATGTCATAAAGTTGTCACTATACATGTCATAAAGTTGTCACTATACATGTCATAAAGTTGTCACTATAAATGTCATAAAGTTGTCACTATAAATGTCATAAAGTTGTCTCTATAAATGTCATAAAGTTGTCGCTATAGATGTCATAAAGTTGTCGCTATAGATGTCATAAAGTTGTCGCTATAAATGTCATAAAGTTGTCAATATAAATGTCATAAAGTTGTCACTATAAATGTCATAAAGTTGTCACTATAAATGTCATAAAGTTGTCACTATAAATGTCATAAAGTTGTCACTATAAATGTCATAAAGTTGTCACTATAAATGTCATAAAGTTGTCACTATAAATGTCATTAAGTTGTCACTATAAATGTCATTAAGTTGTCACTATAAATGTCATAAAGTTGTCACTATAAATGTCATAAAGTTGTCACTATAAATGTCATAAAGTTGTCACTATAAATGTCATAAAGTTGTCACTATAAATGTCATAAAGTTGTCACTATAAATGTCATAAAGTTGTCACTATAAATGTCATAAAGTTGTCACTATACATGTCATAAAGTTGTCACTATACATGTCATAAAGTTGTCACTATAAATGTCATAAAGTTGTCACTATAAATGTCATAAAGTTGTCACTATAAATGTCATAAAGTTGTCACTATAAATGTCATAAAGTTGTCACTATAAATGACATAAAGTTGTCACTATAAATGTCATAAAGTTGTCGCTATAAATGTCATAAAGTTGTCACTATAAATGTCATAAAGTTGTCGCTATAAATGTCTTAAAGTTGTCACTATAAATGTCATAAAGTTGTCACTATAAATGTCATAAAGTTGTCACTATAAATGTCATAAAGTTGTCACTATACATGTCATAAAGTTGTCACTATAAATGTCATAAAGTTGTCACTATAAATGTCATAAAGTTGTCACTATAAATGTCTTAAAGTTGTCACTATAAATGTCATAAAGTTATCACTATAAATGTCATAAAGTTGTCACTATACATGTCATAAAGTTGTCACTATACATGTCATAAAGTTGTCACTATAAATGTCATAAAGTTGTCACTATAAATGTCATAAAGTTGTCACTATAAATGTCATAAAGTTGTCACTATAAATGTCATAAAGTTGTCACTATAAATGTCATAAAGTTGTCACTATACATGTCATAAAGTTGTCACTATACATGTCATAAAGTTGTCACTATAAATGTCATAAAGTTGTCACTATAAATGTCATAAAGTTGTCACTATAAATGTCATAAAGTTGTCACTATAAATGTCATAAAGTTGTCACTATAAATGTCATAAAGTTGTCACTATAAATGTCATAAAGTTGTCACTATACATGTCATAAAGTTGTCACTATACATGTCATAAAGTTGTCACTATAAATGTCATAAAGTTGTCACTATAAATGTCATAAAGTTGTCACTATAAATGTCATAAAGTTGTCGCTATAAATGTCATAAAGTTGTCGCTATAAATGTCATAAAGTTGTCACTATAAATGTCATAAAGTTGTCGCTATAAATGTCATAAAGTTGTCGCTATAAATGTCATAAAGTTGTCACTATAAATGTCATAAAGTTGTCACTATAAATGTCATAAAGTTGTCACTATAAATGTCTAAAAGTTGTCGCTATAAATGTCATAAAGTTGTCGCTATAAATGTCATAAAGTTGTCACTATAAATGTCATAAAGTTGTCGCTATAAATGTCATAAAGTTGTCGCTATAAATGTCATAAAGTTGTCACTATAAATGTCATAAAGTTGTCGCTATAAATGTCATAAAGTTGTCGCTATAAATGTCATAAAGTTGTCGCTATAAATGTCATAAAGTTGTCACTATAAATGTCATAAAGTTGTCGCTATAAAAATGTCATAAAGTTGTCACTATAAATGTCATAAAGTTGTCACTATAAATGTCATAAAGTTGTCACTATAAATGTCATAAAGTTGTCACTATAAATGTCATAAAGTTGTCACTATAAATGTCATAAAGTTGTCACTATAAATGTCATAAAGTTGTCACTATAAATGTCATATACAGTTGTCACTATAAATGTCATAAAGTTGTCACTATAAATGTCATAAAGTTGTCACTATATAAATGTCATAAAGTTGTCACTATAAATGTCATAAAGTTGTCACTATAAATGTCATAAAGTTGTCACTATAAATGTCATAAAGTTGTCACTATAAATGTCATAAAGTTGTCACTATAAATGTCATAAAGTTGTCACTATAAATGTCATAAAGTTGTCACTATAAATGTCATAAAGTTGTCACTATAAATGTCATAAAGTTGTCACTATAAATGTCATAAAGTTGTCACTATACATGTCATAAAGTTGTCGCTATAAATGTCATAAAGTTGTCGCTATAAATGTCATAAAGTTGTCACTATACATGTCATAAAGTTGTCACTATAAATGTCATAAAGTTGTCACTATAAATGTCATAAAGTTGTCACTATAAATGTCATAAAGTTGTCACTATAAATGTCATAAAGTTGTCACTATAAATGTCATAAAGTTGTCACTATAAATGTCATAAAGTTGTCACTATAAATGTCATAAAGTTGTCACTATAAATGTCATAAAGTTGTCACTATAAATGTCATAAAGTTGTCACTATAAATGTCATAAAGTTGTCACTATAAATGTCATAAAGTTGTCACTATAAATGTCATAAAGTTGTCACTATAAATGTCATAAAGTTGTCACTATAAATGTCATAAAGTTGTCACTATAAATGTCATAAAGTTGTCACTATAAATGTCATAAAGTTGTCACTATAAATGTCATAAAGTTGTCACTATAAATGTCATAAATTTGTCACTATAAATGTCATAAAGTTGTCACTATAAATGTCATAAAGTTGTCACTATAAATGTCATAAAGTTGTCACTATAAATGTCATAAAGTTGTCACTATAAATGTCATAAAAGTTGTCACTATACATGTCATAAAGTTGTCACTATAAATGTCATAAAGTTGTCGCTATAAATGTCATAAAGTTGTCACTATAAATGTCATAAAGTTGTCGCTATAAATGTCATAAAGTTGTCGCTATAAATGTCATAAAGTTGTCACTATAAATGTCATAAAGTTGTCGCTATAAATGTCATAAAGTTGTCGCTATAAATGTCATAAAGTTGTCACTATAAATGTCATAAAGTTGTCACTATAAATGTCATAAAGTTGTCACTATAAATGTCATAAAGTTGTCACTATAAATGTCTAAAAGTTGTCGCTATAAATGTCATAAAGTTGTCGCTATAAATGTCATAAAGTTGTCACTATAAATGTCATAAAGTTGTCGCTATAAATGTCATAAAGTTGTCGCTATAAATGTCATAAAGTTGTCACTATAAATGTCATAAAGTTGTCGCTATAAATGTCATAAAGTTGTCACTATAAATGTCATAAAGTTGTCGCTATAAATGTCATAAAGTTGTCACTATAAATGTCATAAAGTTGTCGCTATAAAATGTCATAAAGTTGTCACTATAAATGTCATAAAGTTGTCACTATAAATGTCATAAAGTTGTCACTATAAATGTCATAAAGTTGTCACTATAAATGTCATAAAGTTGTCACTATAAATGTCATAAAGTTGTCACTATAAATGTCATAAAGTTGTCACTATAAATGTCATACAGTTGTCACTATAAATGTCATAAAGTTGTCACTATAAATGTCATAAAGTTGTCACTATAAATGTCATAAAGTTGTCACTATAAATGTCATAAAGTTGTCACTATAAATGTCATAAAGTTGTCACTATAAATGTCATAAAGTTGTCACTATAAATGTCATAAAGTTGTCACTATAAATGTCATAAAGTTGTCACTATAAATGTCATAAAGTTGTCACTATAAATGTCATAAAGTTGTCACTATAAATGTCATAAAGTTGTCACTATAAATGTCATAAAGTTGTCACTATAAATGTCATAAAGTTGTCACTATACATGTCATAAAGTTGTCGCTATAAATGTCATAAAGTTGTCGCTATAAATGTCATAAAGTTGTCACTATACATGTCATAAAGTTGTCACTATAAATGTCATAAAGTTGTCACTATACATGTCATAAAGTTGTCACTATAAATGTCATAAAGTTGTCACTATAAATGTCATAAAGTTGTCACTATAAATGTCATAAAGTTGTCACTATAAATGTCATAAAGTTGTCACTATAAATGTCATAAAGTTGTCACTATAAATGTCATAAAGTTGTCACTATAAATGTCATAAAGTTGTCACTATAAATGTCATAAAGTTGTCACTATAAATGTCATAAAGTTGTCACTATAAATGTCATAAAGTTGTCACTATAAATGTCATAAAGTTGTCACTATAAATGTCATAAAGTTGTCACTATAAATGTCATAAAGTTGTCACTATAAATGTCATAAAGTTGTCACTATAAATGTCATAAAGTTGTCACTATAAATGTCATAAAGTTGTCACTATAAATGTCATAAAGTTGTCACTATAAATGTCATAAATTTGTCACTATAAATGTCATAAAGTTGTCACTATAAATGTCATAAAGTTGTCACTATAAATGTCATAAAGTTGTTACTATAAATGTCATAAAGTTGTCGCTATAAATGTCATAAAGTTTTCGCTATAAATGTCATAAAGTTGTCACTATAAATGTCATAAAGTTGTCACTATAAATGTCATAAAGTTGTCGCTATAAATGTCATAAAGTTGTCGCTATAAATGTCATAAAGTTGTCACTATAAGTGTCATAAAGTTGTCGCTATAAATGTCATAAAGTTGTCGCTATAAATGTCATAAAGTTGTCGCTATAAATGTCATAAAGTTGTCACTATAAGTGTCATAAAGTTGTCGCTATAAATGTCATAAAGTTGTCGCTATAAATGTCATAAAGTTGTCGCTTTAAATGTCATAAAGTTGTCGCTATAAATGTCATAAAGTTGTCACTATAAATGTCATAAAGTTGTCGCTATAAATGTCATAAAGTTGTCACTATAAATGTCATAAAGTTATCACTATAAATGTCATAAAGTTGTCACTATAAATGTCATAAAGTTGTCACTATAAATGTCATAAAGTTGTCACTATAAATGTCATAAAGTTGTCACTATAAATGTCATAAAGTTGTCACTATAAATGTCATAAAGTTGTCACTATAAATGTCATAAAGTTGTCACTATAAATGTCATAAAGTTGTCACTATAAATGTCATAAAGTTGTCACTATAAATGTCATAAAGTTGTCACTATAAATGTCATAAAGTTGTCACTATACATGTCATAAAGTTGTCACTATACATGTCATAAAGTTGTCACTATAAATGTCATAAAGTTGTCACTATAAATGTCATAAAGTTGTCACTATAAATGTCATAAAGTTGTCACTATAAATGTCATAAAGTTGTCACTATAAATGTCATAAAGTTGTCACTATAAATGTCATAAAGTTGTCGCTATAAATGTCATAAAGTTGTCACTATAAATGTCATAAAGTTGTCGCTATAAATGTCATAAAGTTGTCGCTATAAATGTCATAAAGTTGTCGCTATAAATGTCATAAAGTTGTCGCTATAAATGTCATAAAGTTGTCACTATAAATGTCATAAAGTTGTCGCTATAAATGTCATAAAGTTGTCGCTATAAATGTCATAAAGTTGTCGCTATAAATGTCATAAAGTTGTCGCTATAAATGTCATAAAGTTGTCGCTATAAATGTCATAAAGTTGTCGCTATATATGTCATAAAGTTGTCACTATAAATGTCATAAAGTTGTCGCTATCAATGTCATAAAGTTGTCACTATAAATGTCATAAAGTTGTCACTATAAATGTCATAAAGTTGTCACTATAAATGTCATAAAGTTGTCACTATAAATGTCATAAAGTTGTCACTATAAATGTCATAAAGTTGTCACTATAAATGTCATAAAGTTGTCACTATAAATGTCATAAAGTTGTCACTATAAATGTCATAAAGTTGTCACTATAAATGTCATAAAGTTGTCGCTATAAATGTCATAAAGTTGTCGCTATAAATGTCATAAAGTTGTCACTATAAATGTCATAAAGTTGTCGCTATAAATGTCATAAAGTTGTCGCAATAAATGTCATAAAGTTGTCGCTATAAATGTCATAAAGTTGTCACTATAAATGTCATAAAGTTGTCACTATAAATGTCATAAAGTTGTCACTATAAATGTCATAAAGTTGTCACTATAAATGTCATAAAGTTGTCACTATAAATGTCATAAAGTTGTCACTATAAATGTCATAAAGTTGTCACTATAAATGTCATAAAGTTGTCACTATAAATGTCATAAAGTTGTCACTATAAATGTCATAAAGTTGTCACTATAAATGTCATAAAGTTGTCACTATAAATGTCATAAAGTTGTCACTATAAATGTCATAAAGTTGTCACTATAAATGTCATAAAGTTGTCACTATAAATGTCATAAAGTTGTCACTATAAATGTCATAAAGTTGTCACTATAAATGTCATAAAGTTGTCACTATAAATGTCATAAAGTTGTCACTATAAATGTCATAAAGTTGTCACTATAAATGTCATAAAGTTGTCACTATAAATGTCATAAAGTTGTCACTATAAATGTCATAAAGTTGTCACTATAAATGTCATAAAGTTGTCACTATAAATGTCATAAAGTTGTCACTATAAATGTCATAAAGTTGTCACTATAAATGTCATAAAGTTGTCACTATAAATGTCATAAAGTTGTCACTATAAATGTCATAAAGTTGTCACTATAAAGGTCATAAAGTTGTCACTATAAATGTCATAAAGTTGTCACTATAAATGTCATAAAGTTGTCACTATAAATGTCATAAAGTTGTCACTATAAATGTCATAAAGTTGTCGCTATAAATGTCATAAAGTTGTCACTATAAATGTCATAAAGTTGTCGCTATAAATGTCATAAAGTTGTCACTATAAATGTCATAAAGTTGTCACTATAAATGTCATAAAGTTGTCACTATAAATGTCATAAAGTTGTCACTATACATGTCATAAAGTTGTCACTATACATGTCATAAAGTTGTCACTATAAATGTCATAAAGTTGTCACTATAAATGTCATAAAGTTGTCACTATAAATGTCATAAAGTTGTCACTATAAATGTCATAAAGTTGTCACTATAAATGTCATAAAGTTGTCACTATAAATGTCATAAAGTTGTCACTATAAATGTCATAAAGTTGTCACTATAAATGTCATAAAGTTGTCACTATAAATGTCATAAAGTTGTCACTATAAATGTCATAAAGTTGTCACTATAAATGTCATAAAGTTGTCACTATACATGTCATAAAGTTGTCACTATAAATGTCATAAAGTTGTCACTATAAATGTCATAAAGTTGTCACTATAAATGTCATAAAGTTGTCACTATAAATGTCATAAAGTTGTCACTATAAATGTCATAAAGTTGTCACTATAAATGTCATAAAGTTGTCACTATAAATGTCATAAAGTTGTCACTATACATGTCATAAAGTTGTCACTATAAATGTCATAAAGTTGTCACTATAAATGTCATAAAGTTGTCACTATAAATGTCATAAAGTTGTCACTATAAATGTCATAAAGTTGTCGCTATAAATGTCATAAAGTTGTCACTATAAATGTCATAAAGTTGTCACTATAAATGTCATAAAGTTGTCACTATACATGTCATAAAGTTGTCGCTATAAATGTCATAAAGTTGTCGCTATAAATGTCATAAAGTTGTCACTATACATGTCATAAAGTTGTCACTATACATGTCATAAAGTTGTCACTATACATGTCATAAAGTTGTCACTATAAATGTCATAAAGTTGTCACTATAAATGTCATAAAGTTGTCACTATAAATGTCATAAAGTTGTCACTATAAATGTCATAAAGTTGTCACTATAAGAGTCATAAAGTTGTCACTATAAATGTCATAAAGTTGTCACTATAAATGTCATAAAGTTTTCACTATAAATGTCATAAAGTTGTCACTATAAATGTCATAAAGTTGTCACTATAAATGTCATAAAGTTGTCACTATAAATGTCATAAAGTTGTCACTATAAATGTCATAAAGTTGTCACTATAAATGTCATAAAGTTGTCACTATAAATGTCATAAAGTTGTCACTATAAATGTCATAAAGTTGTCACTATAAATGTCATAAAGTTGTCACTATAAATGTCATAAAGTTGTCACTATAAATGTCATAAAGTTGTCACTATAAATGTCATAAAGTTGTCACTATAAATGTCATAAAGTTGTCACTATAAATGTCATAAAGTTGTCACTATAAATGTCATAAAGTTGTCACTATAAATGTCATAAAGTTGTCACTATAAATGTCATAAAGTTGTCACTATAAATGTCATAAAGTTGTCACTATAAATGTCATAAAGTTGTCACTATAAATGTCATAAAGTTGTCACTATAAATGTCATAAAGTTGTCACTATAAATGTCATAAAGTTGTCACTATAAATGTCATAAAGTTGTCACTATAAATGTCATAAAGTTGTCACTATAAATGTCATAAAGTTGTCACTATAAATGTCATAAAGTTGTCACTATAAATGTCATAAAGTTGTCACTATAAATGTCATAAAGTTGTCACTATAAATGTCATAAAGTTGTCACTATAAATGTCATAAAGTTGTCACTATAAATGTCATAAAGTTGTCACTATAAATGTCATAAAGTTGTCACTATAAATGTCATAAAGTACTCACTATAAATGTCATAAAGTTGTCACTATAAATGTCATAAAGTTGTCACTATAAATGTCATAAAGTTGTCGCTATAAATGTCATAAAGTTGTCACTATAAATGTCATAAAGTTGTCGCTATAAATGTCATAAAGTTGTCACTATAAATGTCATAAAGTTGTCGCTATAAATGTCATAAAGTTGTCGCTATAAATGTCATAAAGTTGTCACTATAAATGTCATAAAGTTGTCACTATAAATGTCATAAAGTTGTCACTATACATGTCATAAAGTTGTCACTATAAATGTCATAAAGTTGTCACTATAAATGTCATAAAGTTGTCACTATAAATGTCATAAAGTTGTCACTATAAATGTCATAAAGTTGTCACTATAAATGTCATAAAGTTGTCACTATAAATGTCATAAAGTTGTCACTATAAATGTCATAAAGTTGTCACTATAAATGTCATAAAGTTGTCACTATAAATGTCATAAAGTTGTCACTATAATGTCATAAAGTTGTCACTATAAATGTCATAAAGTTGTCACTATAAATGTCATAAAGTTGTCACTATAAATGTCATAAAGTTGTCACTATAAATGTCATAAAGTTGTCACTATAAATGTCATAAAGTTGTCACTATAAATGTCATAAAGTTGTCACTATAAATGTCATAAAGTTGTCGCTATAAATGTCATAAAGTTGTCACTATAAATGTCATAAAGTTGTCACTATAAATGTCATAAAGTTGTCACTATAAATGTCATAAAGTTGTCACTATAAATGTCATAAAGTTGTCACTATAAATGTCATAAAGTTGTCACTATAAATGTCATAAAGTTGTCACTATAAATGTCATAAAGTTGTCACTATAAATGTCATAAAGTTGTCACTATAAATGTCATAAAGTTGTCACTATAAATGTCATAAAGTTGTCACTATAAATGTCATAAAGTTGTCACTATAAATGTCATAAAGTTGTCACTATAAATGTCATAAAGTTGTCACTATAAATGTCATAAAGTTGTCACTATAAAACTGAACTAAAATTCCTGTAAGTTTAAAACATTGAAGACAATATACATATATCAAACATAAAAAAGAACTGTATCTGCAAGTGTAACTGATTACATTATTGTCATTTTTAAAAGAAAGGTTTCAGTGTCAAACAGTTTCAATACTAATAAAATAAAGTATAAAATTATAAATTACACTGATACAGAAATAATATTTTAATTTTAAACTATTTATTCTGGAATAAAAATTGTAAACGTTTTGGTATTTGTTCAAATCGATTGATAACATTTGCTTTAAAGTTTTGATACTCATCATACAAATACCAGATAAACGATCATCACCAATTGTTGAGCGTAGCCACGTTTTTACTCGTCTTAGAGTGCTAAATGATCTCTCGATTGTGCATGTTGTTACTGGAAGAGCCAGGGGGACGGATGGTCGTGTGATAAAGCACTCAACTGTCGACCTGACGGTCCCTGGTTCGATCTCCGGTGAGGACCAATGGATATTTCAGCTTAAGTCCCCGCTATATCTACCGTGGTGCCTCCATGACCATTGCACTATCGGCTATGGTGGTGATGAAAGAAGGGCACCATAAAAACCGTCCAATTAGTGGTTTAAAGGATCTAAGAGATTTCATCTCATCCTTACATGTGCTTCACACACTGGAAGAGCCAATGCTGTCAAAAAAGTCATCTTAATCATCGGGAAAAAATTGGTTCATCTAAAACCTCACATTGAGTCATTGTTTCTGTTTTTCCCCTTTACTACTTTTACATTTCCATATACCATACCAGGTTTCACTCCTCGATTGAATTGTCAAATGCGTAATAATCAGCAATAGCCCTGGCTTGATCCTTAAAATGCGAGTTTCTAGTTTTGTCATCAAAAAGGGATTCAAAACTAACAGGGAAAATGCTGGTTATTTCTACTCAAAAACACATTTTCAGCAATGATATAAAAGAATAAAGGTAGCGTATAAAAACAGTTATTCTAAAATAATCCTCAGGCAAATCAACTTTTGGATTTTCCATTTCATTTGTCTTCCAGCTTTTCATGCAGGTTGTATGTCGACATCAATGTCATCTACAACACCTTTTGTAACTCTAAAAATTTCCTTATACCTCTCATCACAATTCTGTCGATCAACAGTCAATGTAGTTAATAATTCTTCAATGTATTTTTGTACTGCCAGTAAATCTAAATGAACTGAATGTAATTTTTGGGTCACAGCTTTTACCTTTGATGAATATTTTTGTATAATAACTAAACAAACTACAAATATTGGAATATATCCAAGGAATTCTTCTGTGACCACCATTTTCCCATTTTGTTCTTTGACAAATCTAACACCAAGTGACATCTGCTCAATGCCTGAAATGTCACTTGTCTCGTTGGCAAGTGTAGAAAATGCAACTGAACTATTTGCTTCACGAACAATATTTTCACGCAAGAGAGACCTTCAAATTTCGATCATAGTGTTTAGAGTAGTCGCCGAGATTTACTTAGCACTACAAGAACCAATTGACAAATGATTACCAAGAACCAGGTTATAAAAATTACCAGAATTTGATTCTTTTCCACGAAGCGCTAAATCATGCATGCCGCAAAATAGGATTGTAGAAATGACGGAACCCAGTTAGTTACGATTTTCTTGAAATTGTCTTCTAATTGATGAGTTCAACTGCTCATCTATAGAAACTGCTTTGGATTCCAATCATGCAACAAAATTGCTTGCATCTTCATGAGTCTTTGCGCCATGTGCTTTGCATCTTGTTAATTGCATCTTCGTTGAAATCTTTACATTTTGTGCATGGTTTGATGACAAATGCCCCCTGATTGGCTCGAATTACTTTTTTGCGGAAACAACACGCAATATTTGCAAAATGCACCTTTCAACATACAAGCCACGGTGAAGAGTCTGATAACCATGCATATCTAAAAACTCTGTTTCCATCATTGTCAGCTCTAAAATCATACTTTTTATCAGGGGTCTGAATTAATTTAGCATTAATTAAAAAATTCACTCAGTGGCAGAAGATTATAAACCAACAAGAGTTGCCAGAAAAAAAAAAAACCTGAATGCCAAGAGCATTTCGAAGGCCTAATCAAGTTATAGAAGGCCCAAATTAACAACAACAAAAAATCGAAACCTTTATTGTGTTTGTTGTTAAAATATTTGAATTTTCAAATGCATTTATTTATGTCAATATACTTAACTTAAGTTTAATAGAAAAATGAACCGGTATGGCATCGACAGTTAAATTTTAAAAAGTTTATTTGTGCCCCCACCCCTGGAGAAATGTCTATCGTTTGTTTCGGCTGACCCAAGTTTTGTATTTCACGAAGACGATGTGACATTTTGATGGAAGTTGAGAAATGTACACAAATATACAGACATACACAGACATACATTTGTCATTACAGCACATACACCACACACACAGACATACATTGTCATTGCAGCACAGAGACATATACACACATACATAGACATACATTGACATTACAGCACAGAGACATATACACACATACACAGACATACATTGTCATAGCAGCACAGAGACATATACACACATACACAGACATACATTGTCATAGCAGCACAGAGACATATACACACATACACAGACATACATTGACATTACAGCACATACACCACATGCACACATACACAGACATACATTGACATTACAGCACAGAGACACATACACACATACACAGACATACATTGACATTGCAGCACAGAGACACATACACACATACACAGACATACATTGACATTGTTATTAATTTGTTATTAATTTACTCAAAATGTAAAACAAACTATAGTTCATCGGATCGTTGGGTTACGCTACTTTACTTTCAGTAAATTTGGTTCCTTTACTGTTCAATAGAGTTTTTTTTTAATTAGACCGAGGAGGTGGGGGGAGAGCACCACAGGGGGTTTAGTCTGGCACTGGTGACATGGTTTATTACAACACAACGATAATTTGCAGCGTAGATCACACTGATACCTTCTTAATGTTCCCGGTTTTATCCCCGTTGAATGTCGGGATGATCAATGCACAATAGTTGTGTCTATATTTAGATGATCTGTGCACAATAGTTGTGTGTATATTTAGATGATCAATGCACAATAGTTGTGTGTATATTTAGATGATCACTGCACTATAGTTGTGTGTGTACATTTAGACCATGTCATCTATATAAATAAAAATTTACACAGGATTCACGCTATTAATCATAACTCCGAAGGTTCTTCACCAATGGCCTCAAAATGTATACACAAAATTGCTAAAAATTACTTGACGTGTTGATATATATATATTTTATATTGACATCCCATCTATACTATTTAAAAATAATATATTCGATCGGTTTGGTAAAATAATTTCTTTACTTCACTTTCCTTTTTTATTTTTTAAAACCACTGGAGGTAATTCAAAAATCACAGGGTGCTAGCATATATATTGTCATTAGCTTATAGATTGTCAGTATTTGTTTAAAAATGAACCAGTCCGCCGTGTGCAAACTTACAGTTTGTCAATATTTGGTTTTAATTAACAAACAGTATCGTAAAATATTTCTTTTTACTTTACTTTGCAATTTCACGCTATTAATCATAACTCCGAAAGAGTACATCAAAAGCACTGCATTAATAAACATAACAAATTTAGAAATTATCCTTTCCTATATGGGATCTATAATCTTTTGTTTATAGTTTTAAATCAATGATAATTATTTTTCTAAAATTTGTCTTATTTTTTTTTTATAAACAGAATTAGAAACTAAAGACTTTCTCAACACATACAATTATTATATTACATAGGACTTAGCCACGGCAACACGTGGACGGGTACAGCTAGCTGTTTTATAATTGTATTGAATGTTTTTTTTAAAATATTCAATAGTGGCATAGATTTAGGACATTCCATTGTTTGATAGATTTAGGACATACCACTGTTTGATAAATTTTTTTTTTTTTTTTTTTTGAGAATTGAGGGGGAAAAAAATTTCGGTCAGTTTAATTATTACCGCCTGCTCTGACCAAAGATCATTGCATGTTTCTGAGAGAGAGAGAGAGAGAGAGAGAGAGAGAGAGAGAGAGAGAAATTGTCCGTGCGCAGGGGGCATGTTGTGGAGCCGTAATAACCACTTAGTCTGTCCATTGTGTCTGTTGACCTTCCTGGGACTATTCTGTGTACAGAAGTTGTCTGGGAGTGAGTACTAAGCGACCTGCCCATCTTGTGGCTACATCATTTTAACCGGAAAACTTGTTTGTCCAGCACTTAAAGTGGCCTCTGTGTGTATCTTTCACCTGACGTTTTGTTAATCTATGTCTGTGACTGGATGATTTGTATGTCTATGTCTGTGACCGGATGATTTGTATGTCTGTGTCTATGACCAAATGATTTGTATGTCTGTGTCTATGACCGGATGATTCGTATGTCTGTGTCTAGGACCGGATGATTCGTATGTCTGTGTCTATGACCGGATGATTTGTATGTCTGTGTCTATGGCAATATGATTTGTATGTCTGTGTCTATGACCGGATGATTCGTATGTCTGTGTCTAGGATCGGATGATTCGTATGTCTGTGTCTATGACCGGATGATTTGTATGTCTGTGTCTATGGCAATATGATTTGTATGTCTGTGTCTATGACCGGATGATTTGTATGTCTGTGTCTATTGACGGATGATTTGTATGTCTGTGTCTATGGCAATATGATTTGTATGTCTGTGTCTATGGCAATATGATTTGTATGTCTGTGTCTATGACCGGATGATTTGTATGTCTGTGTCAGTGACCGGATGATTTGTATGTCTGTGTCTATGGCAATATGATTTATATGTCTTGGATACACCCCTCTCTCCACCCATCCCTTACCCGGATGCCCGCCCCTCCATCTCACCATTTTACTCTTCAATCCCATGATATTTCCACCTGACTCTCCACCCTAAAGTTCCGTCAAAACTATAACCCCCCCATACCACCACCCCCATACCACCCCCCCCCCACCATACCAATCCCATCAACGACGTAAAATGCTCGACAAACACACAAAACAGTCTGCACAAAAGGCAAAAAACTGTAAAGAAAGTAATTAGGAATGTAAATAGTTGAAATGAAATCAATGATAATCAAACTTTGAAAAAAAAAAACACAACTGTATTGAAATAGATGGTGGGACGGATGGCCGAGTGGTGTAGATACTCGACTGTCGACCTGAGAGTCCTGGGTTCGATCCTCGGTGAAGCCCATGGAATTTTTCCAGGTGAAATTTGGTGCAAAGTCGTCCCACAAGTCCACCCAGCTTTAAATGGGTACCTGACTTAAGTTGGGGAAGTAAAGACGGCTGGGCGTTGTGCTAACCACACAATCCCTTCATATGTCGAGGTTATAGAAACATGAATTCTACACTTCATCTGCCCCGAAGGCCCGTTAGGGCTAAGAAGAGAACTTTGTTTTATTGAAATAGATGAAAACAAGATAAATGAAGAAATTCAATAGTTGCATGGACATCTTCCAATAAGACCCACACAAAAAATAGTTGAGAGCACTGATATTATATTACATTAAATGTATAGTCCCTCTTCCTATTCTACTTGTTTACATAAATAGTGTTTAAAGTATTCTTTCACCACCCCTACCTATTTCGTATTATCTTCCCATTTCTATTTTGTATTATCTTCCCATTTCTATTTTGTATTATCTTCCCATTTCTATTTTGTATTATCTTCCCATTTCTATTTTGTATTATCTTCCCATTTCTATTTTGTATTATCTTCCCATTTCTATTTTGTATTATCTTCCCATTTCTATTTTGTATTATCTTCCCATTTCTATTTTGTATTATCTTCCCATTTCTATTTTGTATTATCTTCCCATTTCTATTTTGTATTATCTTCCCATTTCTATTTTGTATTCCCATGCCCCCATCCACCCAATCAATGACGACCCAGTAAATCGGCTGTAAATGATATTTATCCCTTTCCATATTCGGTCATTTCTTGTCCACTATTCAATATGATGTATTCTCTCTCCACTCCCGTCCCTATACTGTCCCCCGCCCCCATGTACTATGTGTTACGTCCGTCCCATTCTTCTTTGGGTATTCGCTCCTCCTCCTTATTCTGTATTCTCTCATCTTTTCCTATTCTGTATTATATGTTGTTTTCTTCCAATTTTTTATTCTCTTTCGCCTATTTATTTTTATTATCTTCATGTCATTGTAATTTTTTCTCCCCCCCCCCTTTTTCTACTATGTAATCTATGTACATCCGTCTCTAATCTGTATTGCTTCTCTATGCCCGGATAGTGGGCTTTTGATTTCTATCCCGCCCCGTCCATTTTATATATTTTCTCTCCTGCTACCTCCCTCTTCTAACTCTCTCCTCTCCCTATTGTGTATTTTTGCTCTCGCCCCGTCGTTGTTATGTATTTTATCTCCTGTTCCCTTTCGAATCTGTCTCCCTCGAATTACTTGTCAAAAAGGTTATTTTTGCATAGTAACTACTTTAGAAAGGTGAATTAGTGAATCGGTGCCCTAACACAACACTCACGTGACTCAAACAGAAGAAAGTCTCTTGGCCAGACGCATTCAATGTTTACATATAATAATGTTTATATCTTATCATAGTTTTTATAAACACGTAATTATTTATTTATTTATATCATTAAAGGCTCAATACAGTCCAACTCTACTGGAAAGACCCCCTTCGTCCACTAATTAGTCATTTATTTTCGCACCAACTTTCATTTTAACTTTGCTATAAATGGGTGTTTCCGTTTATTACTAATGAGCTATTCTTAGATTTCCTTTCCAGAAAAACAGGAATTCTCTTCCATTAAAAGTGGATTCGCCTAAATTATAATGTTTTCCAATTACAGTCGATCTTTTCCCTTTTTCTAATCGATCTAAAATCGTTATATTCATTGCTAGTGAAAGTGCTTGTATTTCATGTTTTTTCTCCATCATCGCACCAAATTACCTTTAATAGGAGGGTAAAACGTATGCCTATCTAACAAAAGTCTAAGTAATAAACAAATATAAAGAGACACACATTCTTAAGTAATAAACAAATATAAAGAGACACGCATTCTAAGAAAAAGGCAACTATCTAATAACCAATTTACTCATTTATTTTATTAGTCTTTTTTTTTGTTTGTGACAAAACAACTAGTTGTTACGTCTCTTTCTATATACTTAAATGTTACGGGCTCTTTGGTCTATGTTACGGGCTCTTTGGTCTATGTTACGGGCTCTTTGGTCTTTGTTACGGGCTCTTTGGTCTATGTTACGGGCCCTTTGGTCTATGTTACGGGCTCTTTGGTCTATGTTACGGGCTCTTTGGTCTATGTTACGGGCTCTTTGGTCTTTGTTACGAGTTCTGTGTTTTAATTTCAACGTGGAGATGTCAAGTTAGCTTAATGTCTGCCTCTTTCACTTTGGTTGCTCACTCCTTGGACACAACTCAATAACCAATCGAACAAGGTGTGTTGTGAACACGAAGATTTATTTACAAAATGTACATAATAATGTAACAAGTCCATAAATGAAAACACTTCTAAAGTCCACAATAATTCACTCTGCCTGAACTCTGACTAACTAGAGATCTCTTAACTATTCTCGTAACTCCCATCAATAAAACTCTCTTACTAAAATCTCTCGTAACTAAAACTCTTGTCCCTAAAACTCTCGTCGCTAAAAACTCACTAATGTCCGAATCCAATCGTATTTATGCCCCTAACATCCGCGCCTTAATTACCCTAAATACGTCACAGTCTCTTCAGTATTGTCCTTACTATCTAATCTTTCTAGGAGCGTCACCTGGTCGTCATTGTTAACCCTACTAGCCTGTCCAACGTCGCCTCCGGTCTACTTCTAGAGTCGTCACACCTATTCTATTGTTTTCTCCCCACCTTGTCCTAAGTCATCTGTCACGTTGTCAATCATTATTTGCATTACTGCTACTTCTTATATGTCTTCTTATCTTAAATGTCGAAGGGGATTGTCTCTGTCTCTAAATCTACTCTAGCTCCTAATACTAGTAATATTACTTTATTGTAAGTTGTTGTTGTTGTTTTTTTTTTTACTAAAAAAAAGATTTCCGTAATATTTTTTTAGATAGTTAATTTGAAAGAAGAGCAATTTTTGTTGACTGTGTTAAAATAAAAAAAGGCAATCTGTACATGATTTCCAAAAAAAATATTTTATTCAAACAAAAACCTCATAATTTCAAATTTACATAAAAATATTTGATAATACATTTATGTAGTGTCTCGTAAAACAAATCCCATTGTCTCGATGACGTCATAAATGTTCTGGTCATTACTTCAGAACTGTAAGGTGAGGAGCACCAGTTAAACCCAACTTTATTATTTCTTAGCTTATAGCGTTGGGATTTTACAATCATACACATTACTGTACCCTTGAGGCCAATGATAGCTTACAATCACACACATTACTGTACTCTTGGAGGCCCATGACATTTTACAATCATACATATTACTGTACCCTTGAGGCCAATTATAAATAGATAGATAGATAGATAGATAGATAGATAGATAGATAGATAGATAGATAGATAGATAGATAGATAGATAGATAGATAGATAGATAGATAGATAGATAGATAGATAGATAGATAGATAGATAGATAGATAGATAGATAGATAGATAGATAGATAGATAGATAGATAGATAGATAGATTAGATAGATAGATAGATAGATAGATAGATAGATAGATAGATAGATAGATAGATAGATAGATAGATAGATAGATAGATAGATAGATAGATAGATAGATAGATAGATAGATAGATAGATAGATAGATAGATAGATAGATAGATAGATAGATAGATAGATAGATAGATAGATAGATAGATAGATATGGATGGATGGATGGATGGATGGATGGATGGATGGATGGATGGATGGATGGATGGATGGATAGATATATAAACCTTATCATTACAAAAATTAAAAGTGTGTATGATTACATTAGACCGAACTAAACATGTCTTTACATTAAGTGTTAATAGCAATAAATAAATGAATAATCTAAATATCTCGATGGACTCGCACGCTTAAAATTGTTTGTTAGTAATGATAACTTATAGAAATATTAATATGATAACAATGAGTTGTTGTTGTTGTTGTTATTTTTAGTGCATTTTTCATAAAGGTTTTCGATGAGATTTTGTTCTTGTTTTTTTTTTTTATTAAAAAAAATCCATATTTTCCAGTCAATACTTTGTCGTTCTTTAGAAGCTGCCGCCTAGGTGTTTTGTACCATTTGAACAATAGTGTGGCGCTGCCCTGCTACGTTCAATCAAAATCCATATTTATTTTCTGAAGGCACCATCTTTTAGGGTGAACCTCCTCTTTTGTAGTCAAATATTTACCTGTAAATGTTGTTTACTTTGCTTGATACCATAATGATCACCTTGGAAACGAAATGATAACTGATGTTAACATTGACCATAAAAGTACAACTCTCAATAACAAAAGGGAACTGCCCAGACGAGTTTGTCACGCATTTCAAAATCCATTATTATCATTCCGTGATGAACATGTCTAAGATTTCTGAGACCTTTGCACATGACAATAGGAGCACATCTTGTTTTGGTGAATCAAATTGTTTATTTTTATTGCCTGCATGAGCCGCAGGTGTAAGAAGGCGAGGCGGTTGGCATAGGAGAAACAAAAACATTTGTTGATGTAAATATTGGCCGAAAATTGTATTGAAGATACGTATCAATGGTGAGATTACCGAGGAAGCTGTGATCTAAAATAGTCTTAAGGAGGGAAATTGTCGCATACGTAAAGCATATGTATTTACAGGGCCTTCCTATATATGGTAAATATTTAGAACAATTATACAGACATAATCAGCAATCAACTGGCTTTTATACCAATTGAATAAATTGTACAAACCTATGCAGAATATATTTAACAAAAAATAAACTTAGTTATATCCTGATGAATATTATTTAATTTATGACCGTTTCTGTGTATTGGTGACTATTTTTTGTCTAATGGTGACCGTTTCTGTACTAGTGACCGTTTCGTTGTACTAGTGACGGTTTCATTCGACTAGTGACCGTTTCATTGTACTAGTGACCGTTTCGTTGTACTACCGACCGTTTCATTGAACTAGTGACCGTTTCATTGTACTAGTGACCTTTTCATACTTCAAGTGTCTTCTTTTTAATGAGACATGACATGTACAAACTATACATGAAATAATGAGCCATGAACAAATGCATATATATATATATATATATATATATATATATATATATATATATATACTTTATAGAACAGTTAGCAGAATACTACATCTGTGTACAGTGTAGAACAGTTAGCAGAATACTACTTTTGTGTACAGTGTAGAATAGTTAGCAGAATACTACTTCTTCGTACAGTGCAGAACAACAGAAAACTACTTCTGTGTACAATGTAGAACATTTAGCAGAATACTATTTCTGTATACAGTATAGAACAGTTGTTTATTGATTTATACTATTAAAGATGTACGAAGTACTTTCATGTTCTAAACTTATATAATAATAAAAAATGGTTTCTTCTAGTGGCTAGTTGAGGCTAAGGGTCCAGTCTGAAACAGGGTTGGGCAGACGTTTCGGACAATATTTGGTTCTTAAATTTGACAAACGGGCCTGACAGACACCAGAAAATGTAAAATGATGATAATTTTTATCTATGTGAACAAGCAGAGTGCGGGCCGCATCAAACAGCTGGACAAGACCCGCGGGCTGTAGTTTGCCCCGTCTGGTATAAAACCGGATGTCAACTGTGGATGGCAAGCATGCAACTTTAGAAGTCTCTGTTTACAAGGGAGTTAACTCGGGTCTTTAGTGTAAAGAAAACAGTTCGATCATCCAAATAAACACAATCTTTTCTCTCTATCATTGAGTACTGGATGATCAGAAGGGGGGGGGTTCAACTGGTGCTAAGCGTCTACACTGGAACTGAATGACAAGAAGTTACAAACTGAACTATGACAACTGGAATAAAACAAGACTACATAATTATCAATTACGTTTTTTCATGGGATGGTGTCACTGAATGAAAATAATGTTATATAGATCAATATCTTTATTAAGCGCTATTATATAAAGTGAAGCCTTTTTACTTAATGGCTTCTGTATGTTTGTTTTTTATGATTTTTCGTTAAAAAAACTTTTAAAATAGTGATGTTATATTTTTTTAAATAAAAAGGATGATAATATATGTAAACTTGCCAGATTTTCATATTACTTCAAGTTCATACAACAAGAGTAATCGAGTGCAATTTGAGGATTTCCTTAGCATCCTATCAATCACTAATCATTATTTAATCCATCCTATCAATCACTAATCATTATTTAATCCATCCTATCAATCACTAATCATTATTTAATCCATCCTATCAATCACTAATCATTATTTAATCCACCCTATCAATCACTAATCATTATTTAATCCATCCTATCAATCAATAATCATTATTTAAAATATCCTATAAATTACTAATCATTATTTAATCCACCCTATCAATCACTAATCATTATTTAATCCACCCTATCAATCACTAATCATTATTTAATCTCACATCGAAAATAACCCACATCTATCTGTGTACAAATAGTGTGTACAATTTTACATTTGTCTAATTATAGTACATTAACTGGTTATTGGATATGCGAATCTCGATATTTTGAAACAAAACATTAGTAGTTTCAATAGGCATACTGTTTACACTCCTATTAGAATAAAATTGTATAGATGCGACAGTGGCTTAGTGAGCTTAACTCGCGCCCGGGGCACAATACCTTTTTAACGCCCCTTCCCATTCGAAAACCATATAATATTATATGTAAAATATACCATTTGGCGCCCCTTTGCGAGTAGCGCCCGGGGCATGATGCCCCCTTGCTCCCCTCACAATGAAAATATCAATTCTAGATCGATTATAAAAATGGTAAAGATCGACATCAATAGGAAAACAATTAAAATAAGGCGAATCATCTATCAGAACCATTAAGAAAAATTTAAGCCGCGAAAGTCTGGTACTACATTAAGTGCCAAAATGGAATCATATTCAAGAGATTTTCGATTGATGATCTAAGTCAAAGTAAAAATACCTGTGTCTTTTTTTAATTCAGAGAAAAGTCTATCATTTAATGCAATTAAAATTTAATGTTTAAATGAATCTGGCGGCATTTTGAAAAAATTTATTTTAGAAAAATAACTTTCTTTATTATCTGAAAAATTTTGTTTGCACTTTTTGCGCAAACTTGAAGCTACCGGTATGGGAAATTAGAAACATTTGGAACGTATCCCATTTTTACAAAGCTTTAGTAAAAGCTCTTTTTTATTCGAATTTTTTATGCGGCATTTTTTTAGAACCTACCACCGGCATAAAAAAAAGACCTAATAGAATATATACATGTAAAAATATAAATATATATATTATCAAACGGGTGACTCAGTGGCCATTGGATCAGAGACGTGCAAGTCAACAAATGGCCACCGTGGTGACTCCATGACTCTCTCGGCTATGGTGGTATACATGATCTGTACCAGTAGTGGTGGTGTACATGATCTGTACCAGTAGTTGTGGTATACATGATCTGTACCAGTAGTGGTGGTATGCATGATCTGTACCAGTAGTGGTGGTATACATGATCTGTACCAGTAGTTGTGGTATACATGATATGTACCAGTGGTGGTGGTATACATGATCTGTACCAGTAGTGGTGGTATACATGATCTGTACCCGTAGTGGTGGTGTACATGATCTGTACCAGTGGTGGTATACATGATCTGTACCAGTAGTGGTGGTGTACATGATCTGTACCAGTAGTGGTGGTATACATGATCTGTACCAGTAGTGGTGGTATACATGGTCTGTACCATATATATCTATATATATTTCACAAATATAACATACAGAAAGATCAAGGCCTTTTTTGTCCGGTTCTGAATGCTTTATCCTTATTAGCCTAATATATTATGGCCCTAGCCTCAGTCCTTCATATTGTCACAGCACTTCATCATTGTCACATCACTTCATCATTGTCACAGCACTACATCATTGTCACAGCACTTCATCATTGTCACATCACTTCATCATTGTCACATCACTTCATCATTGTCACATCACTTCATCATTGTCACATCACTTCATCATTGTCACAGCACTACATCATTGTCACAGCACTTCATCATTGTCACATCACTTCATCATTGTCACATCACTTCATCATTGTCACAGCACTTCATCATTGTCACAGCACTTCATCATTGTCACAGCACTATATCATTGTCACAGCACTACAACATTGTCACATCACTTCATCATTGTCACATCACTTCATCATTGTCACATCACTTCATCATTGTCACAGCACTTCATCATTGTCACAGCACTTCATCATTGTCACAGCACTTCATCATTGTCACAGCACTACAACATTGTCACATCACTTCATCATTGTCACATCACTTCATCATTGTCACATTACTTCATCATTGTCACATCACTTCATCATTGTCACAGCACTACATTATTGTCACATCACTTCATCATTGTCACATCACTTCATCATTGTCACATTACTTCATCATTGTCACAGCACTTCATCATTGTCACAGCACTACAACATTGTCACATCACTTCATCATTGTCACATCACTTCATCATTGTCACAGCACTTCATCATTGTCACATCACTTCATCATTGTCACAGCACTACATTATTGTCACATCACTTCATCATTGTCACATCACTTCATCATTGTCACATTACTTCATCATTGTCACATCACTTCATCATTGTCACAGCACTACAACATTGTCACATCACTTCATCATTGTCACATCACTTCATCATTGTCACAGCACTACAACATTGTCACATCACTTCATCATTGTCACATCACTTCATCATTGTCACATCACTTCATCATTGTCACATCACTTCATCATTGTCACAGCACTACATCATTGTCACATCACTTCATCATTGTCACATCACTTCATCATTGTCACATCACTTCATTATTGTCACATCACTTCTTCATTGTCACATCACTTCATCATTGTCACATCACTTCATCATTGTCACAGCACTTCATCATTGTCACAGCACTTCATTATTGTCACAGCACTACATCATTGTCACATCACTTCATCATTGTCACATTACTTCATCATTGTCACATCACTTTATCATTGTCACAGCACTACAACATTGTCACATCACTTCATCATTGTCACATCACTTCATCATTGTCACAGCACTACAACATTGTCACATCACTTCATCATTTTTACATCACTTCATCATTGTCACATCACTTCATCATTGTCGCATCACTTCATCATTGTCACAGCACTTCATCATTGTCACAGCACTACATCATTGTCACATCACTTCATCACTGTCACATCACTTCATCATTGTCACATCACTTCATCATCAACACGTTAAAATTATTTAGAAATGAATATTGCAGCCCGAGTCACAACGAATCACAGCACTTCATCATGAGTCATAAATTTTAATTCATTAACATGAATAATGAGTCATAATTATTCACTGTGAGTCATAACTATTCACCATGAGTCATAACTATTCACTATGAGTCATAAATATTCACCGTGAGTCATAACTATTCACCATGAGTCATAATTATTCACTGTGAGTCATAACTATTCACCATGAGTCATAACTATTCACCGTGAGTCATAACTATTTACCATGAGCCATAACTATTCACCGTGAGTCATAACTATTCACTATGAGTCATAACTATTTACCATGAGTCATAACTATTCACCGTGAGTCATAACTATTCACTATGAGTCATAACTATTCACCAAGAGTCATAACTATTCACCGTTAGTCATCAACGTTACAGTAAATCATAAGCTTACAATATTCAAAATGTATTACAACACTTTACAAAGGGTGACTGGCTCGCAACTTATCACCATGAGTCGTAACTTATCATCGTGCATCACAATTTATCACATAGATCCACAGTTCAACACCATTGACTCACGACTCATCACCATTGACTCAACCCATCACAATTGACTCAACCCATCACCATTGACTCAACCCATCACCAGTGATTCAACTCATCACCATTGACTCAACCCATCACCATTAACTCTGCCCATCACCATTGACTCAACCCATTACCATTGACTTACGACTCATCACCGTTGACTAACAACTTATCATCCTGAGTCACAACTCATCACCACGAGTCACTTTTATGTCATTAAAATCATGCCCTAGCTAGGGCACAGACAAATGGACGGTTGGCTGAGTTGTGTAGAGCGCTCGACTGTCGAACTGAGAGTATAGGGTTCTATTATCGGTGAGATCCAATGGAATGTTTCCAAGTCCTTATGGAAGCTTGTTAAAAGTCCCTCAAGTCCACCCAGCTTTAAATGGGTCAGCCTGACTTTATATGCCAAGGTTATAGAAATAAATTAATTCTTCACTTCATCGGCCCCAATGGACCTTTAGGGAACTATACTTTTTTTTTTCAGAACACAATCGATTATTTTGTTACTTCATTATCAGCTTTTTTTATTCTGGTTATAAAACATATAATGACGTCATCATTTCAATTTGTGATTTCGCAAACTGCATTAAGTGAACAACGACCATAGCCGTCTGAACTTTGTTATCTCATTAAACAAAAGAACAATTAGCATTGATCATATCAAACTTTTCTTTAGACATTTCAAAATGGCAGTTCACGCTGTTTAATGTCATATCTGATTGTAGGTCTGTCTGTTTATCTTTCTGTCTAATGGCACAACTAATTGATGACACAACGTCTGCACAATACATTGGATCCATTTGTGGTTGATATCATCCCCCCCACCTCGCTGAAACAATGCAGACCTGGGCTAAATGGCTGCACTGTAGTGGTAAGTGGGTGATGGTGTGTCATTTTAAAGGAGCAGTCAAAGTACGTGAGAAGCTCGAACGAAAGCTTGTGTTTATAGTTTTGTTAAATCTGTCAACAACATCAACATGCTACAATGATGAATAAAGTTAAAAGGATCAGGACGAATAATTCCACTAATAAAGAATAAATATAAAATATCTCGAGTCTCTCTATATGTTTGGCGATAATGGTGGGAGAAACTTGTATAATGGTGGTAGAAACTTTTATAATGGTGGTAGAAACTTTAAAATGGTGGTAGAAACTTGTATAAGGGTGGTAGAAACTTGTATAATGGTGGTAGAAACTTGTAATATGGTGTTATGAAGGTAGTAACTTTTATAATGGTGGTAGAAACTTGTATAATGGTGGTAGAAACTTGTATAATGGTGGTAGAAACTTGTATAGTGGTGGTAGAAACTTTTATAATGGTGGTAGAAACTTTAAAATGGTGGTAGAAACTTTTATAATGGTGGTAGAAACTTGTATAAGGGTGGTAGAAACTTGTATAATGGTGGTAGAAACTTGTATAGGGGTGATAGAAACTTGTATAATGGTGGTAGAAACTTTATAATGGTGGTAGAAACTTGTATAATGGTGGTAGAAACTTGTATAATGGTGGTAGAAACGTGTATAGTGGTGGTAGAAACTTGTATAATGGTGGTAGAAACTTGTATAATGGTGGTAGAAACTTGTATAGTGGTGGTAGAAACTTGTATAATGGTGGTAGAAACTTGTATAGTGGTGGTAGAAACTTGTATAATGGTGGTAGAAACTTGTATAATGGTGGTAGAAACTTTAAAATGGTGGTAGAAACTTTTATAATGGTGGTAAAAACTTGTTTTATGGTGGTAGAAACTTGTAATATGGTGTTATGGTGGTAGAAACTTGTATAATGGTGGTAGAAACGTGTATAGTGGTGGTAGAAACTTGTATAATGGTGGTAGAAACTTGTATAATGGTGGTAGAAACTTGTATAATGGTGGTAGAAACTTGTATAATGGTGGTAGAAACTTGTATAGTGGTGGTAGAAACTTGTATAATGGTGGTAGAAACTTGTATAGTGGTGGTAGAAACTTGTATAATGGTGGTAGAAACTTGTATAATGGTGGTAGAAACTTTAAAATGGTGGTAGAAACTTTTATAATGGTGGTAAAAACTTGTATAATGGTGGTAGAAACGTGTATAGTGGTGGTAGAAACGTGTATAGTGGAGGTAGAAACTTGTATACTGGTGGTAGAAACTTGTATAACTCTATTTCTCTACATTTGACACAACTAAAGTGTGTTGAATTAAAAAGTAGAAGGAATAGTTATACAACCATCGACCTTCGTCTTTCTTAATTGTTATTTCACTTTGCAGGTTTTCGTGAAAACAAAATAGTTTTCTTCATGAGTTGCGAAGTACACTAGTCTCTGAGAGCCGCTGTGCTATAGTATCAGTAGACCTACCATAAATACAAACACGTGAAATTGTCTATTGTCCCCGTTTTGTCTGTCTGTCTGTCTGTCCGTCATCACCCTAGATCTCAACAACCATAAGTCCTAGACCCGTGATGTATATATCATTTTGTAGGTCTTGGCCTGTCATGTGTGCAAGAAAAGTTCATTTCGCGATCTGACCTCTGAGGGCCGTAAAAGGGGGCTTATAAAGTACCGTTTTTTTACTATATAAGCTATATTAATAAAGGAGCGCCCTATATCTCAACAACCATAAGTCCTAGACCCATGATGTATATATCATTTTGTAGGTCTTGGCCTACCATGTGTGCATCAAAAGTGCATTTCGCGATAGGACCTCTGAGGGCCGGGCTTCAGGGCTCCGAAGGGGCTTATATATTATATATATAGCCCCATTCTACACCTTGTACGTTCAATAACCCATTCATTTGGTGCGAAATACTGCAGCACGTAGTTTCACCAAGATTTATTAAGAAACTCATCAAATGAAATAGTAAGTTTGCGTTCTGAGTTTAATTGAAAGTATCAGAGCTATCCAACAATTGACGGAGTTTTCGAACGATTAAATGACTACAATTTCGAATGTTTTCAATTATGAGTCCTATTTCAGTAACCACAAACCACTTGTAGTTAGATTTAAGAGAAAATATTTTTTTTTTCAAATATAAAGAAACGTCTTTATAATATTTTTTTTACAGATATATGCATTACACAATTGAATTTATAAACATTTCCAAAATTTACAAATATTTACTGAAAGCTAACAAACGTACTGATACATAACATGAAAATGCGCTAACACGTCCTGTGTCCAGAATGGAACAGGCTTATCCATGGGTAATGTGAGGTCAGTCGTCCACCATCCTATGGGTAATGTGAGGTCAGTCGTCCACCATCCCATGGGTAATGTGAAGTCAGTCGTCCACCATCCCATGGGTAATGTGAGGTCAGTCGTCCACCATCCCATGGGTAATGTGAAGTCAGTCGTCCACCATCCCATGGGTAATGTGAGGTCAGTCGTCCACCATCCCACGGGTAATGTGAGGTCAGTCGTCCACCATCCCACGGGTAATGTGAGGTCAGTCGTCCACCATCCCAAGGGTAATGTGAGGTCAGTCGTCCACAATCCCATGGGTAATACTGTTCTTTCATTGTCCATATCCCCGTACCGGTGTACTAGCGTCTGTACATTACTGTACTGGTGTCTTTTCGGTACGATAATAATTTCTACACAGCATTGTTTATATAGAAATGTACTAGTATATATATATATATATATATATATATATATATACACAGTTTATATAGTACTGTGCTTGTGTATATATAGCTCTACTAGTGCCTAAACATTACTGTACTAGTGTCTATACAGCACTGTAATTGTTTCTATAAAGCACTGTCCTAGTTCATTTACAGTACTTTACTACTTCCCTTAAAGTACTGTACTAATATTCCAATAGTTTTATCTAGTGTCTTTAGATTACTTTACTAGTGTGAAAACATTGCTCCGCTAGTGCTCTGCTACCGACTTATTACTATAATACTGATGTACGATCAGGTTGACAGTCAAGCGATCTCAACAGTTCTGCCATCCGTCCAGCTATATAGTAATATACTATTTCTCATATGGTAGAGAACTAGCGCCTGTACATTTATGTAATTGAGTTAATACAATACTGTGATACCTATTTTACTGTACTAGTGCTCATACAGTATTTATCGGTAATCATAAACGTTATATTGTCTCTGAAGTTTCATCTGTTTATAACATTTTTGTTTATTTTGTTGTCTGATTTTATTATGTCATACTTTAGCAGTGATATTTTTTTTAGTTTTTCTTGAGTAAATCAATACATTTCTGTCAACAATTTATTTCCGAGTTTACTTCAAGGCAATCAATATGTTAGTCCCCCCCCCCCCAGTGTTTCTGAGAAAACAATGCTGTGTATAACCAAGTCATGGTTCGCTGTCAAGACAATATCAAGACAGAACCTTAGCCAGTACTGGAGCGATTCATATACACATCTCCGTAACCACTCAAAGAAAAAAAAACTGCTCAGTCCAGTCCATAGTCCACAATGTCTAACCTATGGACAGAAAGTATAAGTCGATGAAGACAAGGAAGATAAAAGGCAGTTTTATATACTAGCTAGTGCAGAGATTAATTGGAACACGACTTCCTGTTTATACCAAGACCTTGTGATATGATATTGTTAACTATGATATTAACGTATGTGTGTGATGTATTAACATTTAGCTGACAATTGATATCTTTATAACTGACAGTTGATAGATTTATAACAGGCATTTGGTGACTTTATAAATGGCAGCTGATATATTTATAACTGCCATTTGATATATTTATAATTAACAGTTGATAGATTTATAACTGACAGTTGAATCTTTATAACTGATTACTATAGCTTTCTAACTTATAGCTGATAGTCTTATTACTGAGATTTGATAGCTGTATGACTAAGAGTTGATCGCTTTCTGGCTGACAAGTGGTAGCTTTATGATTGTAACGATAGCTAAATGACATATCAGTGATAGCTGTTTGACTGATAGACTTTCTCTGTATTAGTGAATGATAGCTGTTGGACTTACTATCTGTCTCTGCATAACACTCTAGACCAACACTCTCATCAATGTAACACTAGACCAACACTCTCATCAATGTAACACTAGACAAACACTCTCATCAATGTAACTAACACTAGACCAACACTCTCATCAATGTAACTAACACTAGACCAACACTCTCATCAATGTAACTAACACTAGACCAACTCTTTCATCAATGTAACACTAGACCAACACTCTCATCAATGTAACTAACACTAGACCAACTCTCTCATCAATGTAACACTAGGCCAACTCTCTCATCAATGTAACACTAGACCAACACTCTCATCAATGTAACACTAGACCAACTCTCTCATTAATGTAACACTAGGCCAACTCTCTCATCAATGTAACACTAGGCCAACATTCTCATCAATGTAACACTAGGCCAACTCTCTCATCAATGTAACACTATACCAACATTCTCATCAATGTAACACTAGACCAACTCACTCATCAATGTAACACTATACCAACATTCTCATCAATGTAACACTAGACCAACTCTCTCATCAATGTAACACTAGACCAACTCTCTCATCAATGTAACATTAGACCAACTCTCTCATCAATGTAACACTATACCAACATTCTCATCAATGTAACACTAGAAAACTCATTCATCAATGTAACACTATACCAACATTCTCATCAATGTAACACTAGGTCAACACTCTCATCAATGTAACTAACACTAGACCAACACTCTCATCAATGTAACACTATACCAACTCTCTCATCAATGTAACACTAGGCCAACTCTCTCATCAATGTAACACTATACCAACATTCTCATCAATGTAACACTAGACCAACTCACTCATCAATGTAACACTATACCAACATTCTCATCAATGTAACACTAGACCAACTCTCTCATCAATGTAACATTAGACCAACTCTCTCATCAATGTAACACTAGACCAACTCTCTAATCAATGTAACATTAGACCAACACTCTCATCAATGTAACACTAGACCAACTCTCTCATCAATGTAACATTAGACCAACTCTCTCATCAATGTAACACTAAACCAACTCTCTCATCAATGTAACATTAGACCAACACTCTCATCAATGTAACACTATACCAACATTCTCATCAATGTAACACTATACCAACATTCTCATCAATGTAACACTAGACCAACACTCTCATAATTGTAACAATAAATCACAGAAATATAAAAATATTTAAAAAATATTTTTTTTAAAAAGTTTCAAATAGACTTTTATTAAAATTACTTGATCATACAAATATTTTTACAAATTTTACTGGCTAAAAAAGCGTGATTGCCAATATCGATGTGTTGTTTCATTTATGTCTGGTGCCCACGCTTTTATTTAGTTTATGGCACCTCCTGTCACAGAGCTCGCCCCAAAGCTTACATCAGGGATGATCGATACTGCACCCTTAGGCGTTTTAAATTAATTGATTTTTTTATATATTTTATCAAAACGTTTTTTTTAATTGAATCTCGTTGACCTGAGTAACGACCGAATGTTTTGTTACATATATTTTACCTGTCTATTTTATTTTATGTCTGGACAGTTCGAGAATTATTAAATATTATTTTTTGTTTAAAATATTAATTTTTGGCCACAAAAAATGATATACTGCTGTCGATTTTACCCAAAGTCTTGTAAAGTGTTTAAAGTATAAAAGTGCATCAATTGATCACAGAGATTCCTGTGTCACGCCAGACAACCAAGCGTTATAGTAGTCCAATTGTTAATGTGTGATTTGTACATCATCTAGTTTAGCTCTCGACGAGTGTACAAATATATCCACAGCTCTCGACGAGTTTACAAAACAAAAAAGATATCTGATATTATAATAGCGATCTCGGTTCTGCGTTAAATCGAAAGCGGAAAACAAGAATTCCAAATGGCGTCTTGCCCGCGTCTCGATTTGATGTTGTTTTTTTTTTAATCGAGATTTAAATAGTTTCTGTGATTTTTTTAAATATGAAAGCCAAAGGCCAAAATGTGAAATAATTCCATTTAACTATATATATATATATATATATATATATATATATATATATATATATATATATATATATATATTTGCAGGGTACATGTAGTATAAATCTATATGCAAAAAATAGCATGTCTATGTACTCGAAGTGGCCCCAAAGGACATGAACAGATTATTGTAGCCAAAACACATTAAAGTTACACTTAATAATACATCAAATATAGTTCATATTTTATACAGTTCATCCCAAAGAAAATAATCCTCATTATGGGTACAGAAGCTTAACAAAAACAACCCCCGGCTATTAAACTTTGAATCTAGCATCCAACTTTAAATAATTTGCTTACACTACTCCATATCATTTAAAATTCTTAATTCATTAATATTATTTAAAGGACTCATTTCTAAACAGTTCTTCATTTTATTTAATCATGTTCAACATACAAACGTAACGCTGGTTTATTGATTTTTTTATTCCGCGAACGTGTGACGTAAAACACTCCACCTCTCATCCCTTCCCCGCTTGTAGTTTAGCATGAAGGAAACGAAAATTTTGGAATCCCCCAGACTATTTTTAGCCGCGGAAGTTATACACAAGGTCGGTCTACGCATGGTCTACTATGTTAGACGATTATGTATTAGATTGAGAAATAATTCATTTATTTGTTTTTTTTACTTGTGTGCTCTTACAATTCAACTAGCTCGCTGCCAGCCCTGACGTGTCAATAATTATTTACATTGGCATACATAGGGGGCGATAGTGGACTATTCGGGAGAAAATCATATTAAATGTTGTGTTTCTTTATAACTACAAAAACATATGGCTTATATAGTCCTTGGTTTGTTGTATTTTGTAATTGAAAATTCTACGTAATCTAAAATCCGTAGGTTCCAATGATTATATTAATTCTCTACCGATGAAAAGATTATATTGTGTTTGCATAAAGATTTTAAAGTTCCCAATGTCGCTGTTCATTAACACATCAGTATTCGAAGTTAAATTTTAACACAATATTTGATTTATTTCTAGTACAATAGTATGGCGACTTTGTGGTGGCTTTAGTAGCTCTGTGTTGACTTAATACTGTTGTGTTTTATTTTAACCCAGCTGTCTTGACTGAAATGCTATATTGACAACTATATTGTTATATTGAGTTCAAAATTACTATATTTACTTTAATACTACTGTATTGACATGAAATACTAATGTATTAATATAAATACTACTGTTTTAACATGAATACTACTGTATTTACTTTAATATTACTATTAAGACTTGAACACAACAGTGTAGTTATAACTAAATTGTAATACTGTACGCTATTATGTTGACGTGAATTCTGTTTTGTTGGTCCCTAATATTTGTGTGTTGTCGTTTAAACTTCATGTTCTACATAAATCCTATAATCATTCTCTCTACCAAACAACAGTTCCTGGAAAAGAAACGCCTGGCAAGGAACGTGGCCAAGGCAGCAGACGTCCAACCAAAGCCTCAGTCACCGGTCAGATGTTCCGGCCGACACACGTGTTAGCAGCTCGGTGTCCAGAGACTCCAGAAATAGGTTGTTGGTCAATAACTGCCCCTGTGATGGCTGTCATTATGAGGCCAAGGGGCAAAAGGTTTATTTCCCTTTGTTTGATCGGAAGCGTAGCAGCGCTGAGCCAGATCGATGCTGGAACTTCTCGCCAAAACACTTGACCAACGGTGAAGTCCAAGACTGTTTATGCTTCCATTCGTATTAAAATTGTATTCAAACTATATAATATATATATATATATATATATATATATATATATATATATATATATATATATATATTCTCAAAAAGAGAGTTAGAGGGTTTCTTACTTATTGAACACAATCTGTTTTCTATCTTTATGACTATATGGGGAATGGTTATCATTGTGGATAACACAAGAGCCCTAATACTTTTATAGGAAATAATCCATTCCAGGTCACCGCAATAAATCGAGAAAATCACTATTTAAAAAAAATTAAGTGACAAATCAGTTATTGAAAAGTGAAACACTAAAGCAGGGAATGGTGTCAGTTGTCAATCAAGTGAGATTGAGGTGTAATGTGAAGGGCACCAACATGCACATTATAAATTGGTCTCATTGTTCCATCAATACTTAGAAGTCAGATATGGAGATTCCTATGGACAAGTGCACCAGCAGGCGCAGGTGGAATGAAATTCTCTCTGACAAAACCTTTTCTTGAGGCCCATAGTTATTGGGATTCACTCTGTACAGAAACAAAGAGCAGAGGCCAAAAAAACAAATTAACCTTTCATCCACACCAAATATTACAAAAAAATGACACTATTAAGTGGTAAGAAAAAATACAACATGAAGATTTGTGACACGCACCTGGCAAGTATCAGGCACCATTTACAGGTAAAACATTAATTTCACGAGGGCCTGGCAGGTAGCAGGTCACCATTTACACGTTAAACATTTATTTCACGACGTGTGCTGACGATTCATCATGTAAATATCTGCCAAACATGCAGACATTTCGCTCTACAGCACCTTCGCCAAGCGGGGGGGACCACTGTATTGAAAACTCTAACTCAAGGGTGGCGAAACTTTTTTTTATCGCAGGCCACAATGGGCTCGTTAATTTGATAAAAGTGCCGGACCAGTTTCAAAACTTAGACTGAAGGACCGGATCTAGTTCAAAATGGTGGAGTTGATATTCAAGCTGATATTAATTAAATACATTGGAAAAACGCACGTGCCAGATCGAACAACCTAAAGGGCATCCTATAATTTCGAAACATTAAATATCTATTTTTATCTGAATTCGCTCATTGAATGATCAATATAATGATAACATAATACACGTAAAGGAATACTTATTACAGTGTGTTACACCTACATAGGCGTAGATCTGTAACACATGGAAATAAGAAATATTACTAATATTGATTTGTAGCACAGGCTATTTTGTGTTATACAGCTGTATAGATTTTTATCATTGATTTGAGAGACTTCAGTCCAGATATATCGTTACGTAATACTATATTATTTCGTATATCCTTCCAAATGTTTAAATATTTTATTCACTATTTCTGAAGTTTATATACTGTAAATAAGAACAAAACCTTACCTGTACAAACAAATTGGATTATGTACATGTTTCAGCTGTTGACAAGATAGACATGTTTCACTGAAATTTAACCCTATCAAAGCCTTGCTGTCTGTAGAGATTGGTTAAACAAAAACACAGACATATACAAACTATGTAAAGATGAAATATTTGTATTACAGATGATGAAAGGGAAATAAGAACATCAAAACAAAAGCTATTAATTGTGTAATAGAATCTATTATTATAATTATTATTGCTGTTTGTTGTATTCATGTATATATTGTTGTTGTTTTATTATTTTATTTTGCTCTGGATTAATACAAACTAAATCAATAAATATTTGACCCAGTTTAATTTTGTTGCTGGTGTTTCAGAATTTAGTTATGTTGTTATTTAATATTTTCTCTCATTAACATCTGCTGATAATAAATTTATATTGCTTTTGGTTAATAATCTGTTTCTGTCTGTTGTGTCATTACAAATAGTAAAATCAAAGGTAGGTTTTAAGAAGAACTGCAGCAGACCTGTTTCTGTCGTCTGTGTCAAGACAAATAGTGAAATCAAAGTTGGGTTATAAGAAGTACTGCTAGACTAGGGGAAAAAATGTTTGGTGCCTTCCCATCTCCTCTGGGTCCAGACCTCTCACAAACATCCAATGTGTCCATCTTCTCCTCTGGGTCCAGACCTCTCACAAACATCCAATGTGTCGTTCCTCTCCTCTGGGTCCAGACCTCTCACAAACATCCAATGTGTCCATCTCCTCTGGGTCCAGACCTCTCACAAACATCCAATGTGTCCATCATCTCCTCTGGGTCCAGACCTCTCACAAACATCCAATGTGTCCACCCATCTCCTCTGGGTCCAGATCTCTCACAAACATCCAATATATCCATCATCTCCTCTGGGTCCAGACCTCTCACAAACATCCAATGTGTCCACCCATCTCCTCTGGGTCCAGACCTCTCACAAACATCCAATTTATCCATCATCTCCTCTGGGTCCAGACCTCTCACAAACATCTAATGTGTCCACCTATCTCCTCTGGGTCCCGACCACATACACATCGAACATTGGAGTCAATAATCAAATCAGGACCTTAGACACTAAAACCATCATATTACAGTAGGACTTCAGAGTAATGAGCCAACCATCACACTACATTATGATTTCAGCCTAATGAGCTAACCATCACACTACATGAGTATTTCATAATAATTAGCTAACCATCATATTACAGTAGGACTTCATACTAATTAGCTAACCATCATATTACAGTAAGACTTCAGACTAATGAGCTAACCATCACATTACAGTAGCGGTTAATTATGACTGGCTATAAGTTATAAGGGAGATAATGATTATATTACTGATGATGGTATGTACTTAGAATCCGTTCCCCCCTCCCCTACAGGTACTTTCAAAGTTTGTTTTTAACCCGCTCTTTCTTTGGGGCACTGTATGCCACTATATGTCACTATATGTCACTATATCTCACTTTATTTCACTATATCTCTCTATATCTCACTATATGTCACTATGTCTCACTATATGTCACTATATGTCTTGCATGCTCTACTATTCCCGCCATGCCGGCCCCAGCGTGCGTTGAAATCAGTTCAACAACAGAAAAAGTGGGGAGAGAGTCTAAAGATAAGATTAAAAACTGTTCACAAACGGCATCCATCGATAACCAATTAATAAATCAATCAACAATTAAAACATAAACAAATATTCTGAGCGTGTCTGAGTCTGAACTGTTTAAGTGTCTATATGACACAGAGTAACATAATAGGTTTGTGTAAATTATATGTGTAGCTCGCAAACCGAAGAGGTACGTCACTTAATTATTAGCAGATGATTATTTTTTTAACTTTATGCAGAAATCTAATATTATCATCCCATTTCTTAATGAAATTTCAACCACAGAATAAATCATTATATAGTAAAAATAATTCCTATTCCGGGATGCTTGCACACCTGTTCAGGGGCGGATCTAGAAAACTTTGACCGGGGGGGGGGGGACCAAAACTGTTTTCATTGTTGAAAATTGGTCTTAGAACAAAAAATATTTTGATAATTTAATGATGTCTTACCTAAACTTGCGATAAAGGGGGGGGGCATACACCTGTTCGATAGGTGATCAATGACAGCAGTGGCGTCACAAGTGTTGGTGTCACCCGGTGCGGTAACTCATGGTGTCACCTCTCTCATGACACCCCGGTCTCCATATTTTTTTCCAGAGACCGTATATATGTGCGCATGCGCGACTTTATTATTTTTTTCCGTTTCCGGGGTCAGGATTTTTAGCATTAGTTGATATCTATAGGTCAGTGCAAGTATACCAATAATTTCATTAAAATAATTGATAATAAAAAGTACGCAGTGTCTGTTAATATTCGGAGATATTGTTATATTTGGCATTAATTTTATTCGAAGCCTTATAAAGTCATTCGCTGTTAATAATTATAATCGGAGATATTTTTATTTATTTTTAAAAATTAAATACGGCTTTGAATTATTTTAAATTACAAAATAAGAATATATGCCTAAAACTAGATATTTTGCATATTGGTGTCACCCCTTGTGAGGGTGTCACCCGGTGCGGTCCGCACCCCCCGCACCCCCTAGTGACGCCACTGGATGACAGAAAACTTTTTTAAAAGCCATTTGTCAAGGTCCCTTTGCGGGGTCCCTGCGGTCGTTGTCTATTGGTATGATCACCTACTGAGTTCTGGCCAACATTTATATTTGTCCAAGCCACGTCGTTATACAGGACGCACAACACAACGATAAATTGAGCAAAGCAACTCAAATGTAAATGACGTTACGACATCTATTTATTCACATCAAAAGAATATGCACATCAGCGTGTCCTAAAAAGGACAGTAGCGTTACCGGCTACTACAAACAATATTATAATACATACATCAAAATTAGAATAGTTACCTGGGGTGGGGTAGTTCTAAAGGAACTTAGGCTAACAGCCTATTTCCCCCACCCCGGTGCGAGCGAGAGTCTGAGTTCGACCTCTCTGTTCGATTGTCCGACGCTCACTCTAATAAATTCTAACTGACCCACAGTCTTCTCTCGCAATCAACTCTCGCGTTGCAACACGAGAGTTCACTGACCAATCGTAGTGACCGCGTACGTCACAACCATCACGCGTGATCAGCGACGCATCACTCGTGGACAGTTCCAACCTTCAAGATAAAGGGGGGGGGGATAAAGGAACACTCCTCTCTCGCCCCTTTCCGCTTGAATGCAACAAGGGCACAGATTATCTCCCTTAGAGACATTTTCTCCCCAGGTGACAAAAAGTGATAGTGGGTGCTAGACAGACTGATCACAGTGGGGAAAAACCTGGGAAGACAATGTCTTTGTCTATCCTATGTATTATCTTATCTCACCCTCGGGTGATGAAAGTAGGGTAGGGCTTGGACTTGATTTCATTCATTAAATCACAGAATGTGACATCAGCCCCCCCCCTTAAAGATGAAATCAAGGGGAAAGTAACCCAGGGGTAAAAGGATAGTGGTGGGTATAATAAAGCCTACCTACCATCTAAAACTATGTCGTGTTACATCAACTCCGACTCAACATCTAATTCAAAAGACATAGACAAATGTGCCCCTCTTAGTTTACTAAGGGGGCCAAAAACAACATCAGCTTTGCAAAATGCAATAGGTAATCATGCATCAACATTATAAAATATAACATTAAATAGTTAATTACATAACTTTTCACACTACATTCACTCTTAGGTGGCCTTCTAACTAGCCTCCTCTTCTCTGACATGTGAGTGCCGAATGTAAATTAACCTGAATTTTAATGTTGGAATCCCTAAAAATTCGGCCTATCGCGCAGATACGGCTAACATTAATTTTACACAATGCCTTACGGCGTAACTCGGCCAAAACGACAAATCGCGACCTGTCAAGATAAGACAATGGTTGACACCTCAGGTTTGAACTTACACGGACACTCCTAGTTCCAAATGAGTCAAATACTAGGACCAGCAACTCATTACTTTAAGGACCCGTCAGAATGACTGTAAGCATTTCAGCCCGGCGTCCACCTAATCTAAGATACGAATGGCCTCGATGCCACGATCTTTTAACTTCCCAAGTAATGATTGCGCCGCCTTTAGTGTACAACAAATTGCCTAATATGACAGAACGAATGGCAACCACCGAATCGCCTCTAGCAAAACACTCCCGAAAGCAGTATGCACCGACCTTTCTACGTCGTACAACAGATCCCTGGGTCTCACACATATCAACACCTCAAGTTTTGCAACGATAATTAACTGGCGCGCCCCTACAGGGTCGCCTACACAAACAATCGCTCATGACGACAGCATGCACATACATTTCTTCCTTGCTGTACAACAGACCCCCTTGGGTTTCACCTATATCAAAACCCTCCAGTTTGATGGAATAGTTGAGCCAGCCACTCATTCACTTAAGGGACCCGTCAGGACGACTATCCATGCATCCAGTCCGGTGTCCGCCTAATCAATATGAGGCCCGCCTGCCCGTAGCGCACAACCTCTTAGCGTTCACAAGGAATGAGTATGCCGCGGCTCCATACAACCTTACTTCCCTACACATCCGACCTGGTCCACCCAATCATTTGGATAACTCTATGCTGACCGCACCAGACGAGGCGTTCCACTGCGCGGTTTCGAGGGCCCCACTGGGCTCCTCTAGTCCCACGCCCAACCCTCGTGTTACCAAAGAGCAGCTGGACCTTAACTATCTAAGGGACATGTACCTTGAGGTAGGTGGCATGGCATCAACAACATATAGTCATGGGCCCACCCAATCTATGAATGGTTCTAATGTGGCGCCCTGACAACAAACGAAAAAGGGGAGGTACACAAAATCAGAAGAAATCTACACAAAATCAAATGGAAGTACAGAACATCAAATGAAAGTACACAACATCAATTCAAAATGATTACACCAACCAAAGTAGAAGAGAAAAAATATATAATGAATGAAAAGCATAAACATCCAATCAAAATCTAAAAAATATTAGCGTTCACCGACTCTCTGGAGTCTAGCATGAACAGCTAATTGGCGCCCCAAGGGCCCATCTCCTGCCGCATGTACATGGCAGCGAGATGCCCTGCGCCCCAAACGACTTGATCGGTACCTTACCGCATCCTTTAAATCTCTTTTAGATTTCCCTGGGCCCTCCCATTATCTACGAATGGTTCTAACGTAGCCCACTAAAAACAAATGAGACACCCGAAGTCCCGCCTGCTAATAGGCGACAATGATTCGGCCCTCACACACCATAATAAACACATGAATGTGCATAAAATCAAAGAGAATGTACACAAATTCTGAATGAGTGTACCCTAAATAAAAATGACTACACCAAGTCAAAATTAAAATATTCACCAAAAAAAGAAGGTATACAAAATTAGAATGACTGTACACACAAAGTCAAAATGAACATACTCAACCAAATTCAAAATGACTACAGTTTCAAAATACCTTTACACAAAATCCAAATACATTTATGTTCACCGGTTCTCTGCAACCTCGCATGAACATCCAACTAAAATATTTTAGCGCCCATCGGTTACAATGAACCAGGCATGGACCAACTACAATATTGTGCCTTACACAATCAAACTACATTTACGTCCATCGGTTACAATGAACCAGGCATGGACCAACAACAATGGCGCCTAAAAGGCCCATCTCCTGCCGCATGTACATGGCAGCGAGATGCCTTGCACCATAAAAACAGCATGGCCAGTACCTTACTGCCCCCCTACAACATTAAAATGCCATGGGCCCTCCCATTATCTACGAATGGTACTAATGTGACCCACTGACAACAACTTAGGCCCCCGACCTCTTCTCTCTGTGAGCCCTGATCCGTACTATTTCCCTTCACAAAATTGTTCAATCCCCATTAACACGCGCAAGAAAATATACTTACACAACCCTAAGATTGGTGACTTAAAAGTAAATATCAGTGTATGGTTCATGACGCCATTAGCATTTAACCACGGTTAACTAAAATATAATTTGTTACCTTCCTATGTTTGAAACTTATAACGAGCTTATTAAATGCGTACAAAAAATGTAACCAACAAAAGCTTTGATTTTTACCGCACGTTAAAATGGGGTACACTAAAACTCAAATGAGTTAATTTAAGCAAAGGAAATACGTTACTCAAAAAATAAAATATTTAGGCAGCTCACAGGGGCAGAAAGAAAAGACTATACAAAAAATAATTGGCCTACCTCGACGCTTCCAGTCCTCCAGTTTATGAATAAAAAAACAACACAGAATCACATTCTCACCAAACAACTTAAACTAAGAGTCTATATAAAAAAAAATCGTTCATGAATTTGAAACTCTTGTCTGACTTCAGTTGGTGGAGGTTCCTTTCTCTTCTGGTTGATCTCTTCTGGCCCGAGGGAAGACATACGAGTTGTTGTAGGCGGTTAAGCGTACCGCCATCGTTTGCCATTTTTGCCACGTGTTTGCCTAATACTAATGGCGCCACACCTGTGATTATGCGAATCACACCGGACTCATCGAGCCACCTTTCGACTTAATGACAGCGTGTCATCCACTTTCGCCACATGGAGATCTGCCTCTCACCAGTGGGAATACATTTGTGATTATGATAACCACATTTCGGCCACAGCGACTCATCGAGCCACCTTTCGACTTAATGACAGCATGTCATCAACTGTTGGTTGTGGCCTGTACACGTGGCTGGTTGAGCCCCCATGGCCGTGAACTCAGTAAGGTGATTGGCCCCGTCTGATTAATCAGATATTGGTAAAGATCCCGAAACGAGCCACCCAGAATGTCAAGATCCCTTTGTGGGGTCCCTGCGGTCGTTGTCTATTGGTATGATCACCTACTGAGTTCTGGCCAACATTTATATTCCCCTATTTCCCTATTTCCCCCACCCCGGTGTGAGCGAGAGTCTGAGTTCGACCTCTCTGTTCGATTGTCCGACGCTCACTCTAATAAATTCTAACTGACCCACAGTCTTCTCTCGCAATCAACTCTCGCGTTGCAACACGAGAGTTCACTGACCAATCGTAGTGACCGCGTACGTCACAACCATCACGCGTGATCAGCGACGCATCACTCGTGGACAGTTCCAACCTTCAAGATAAAGGGGGGGGGGGATAAAGGAACACTCCTCTCTCGCCCCTTTCCGCTTGAATGCAACAAGGGCACAGATTATCTCCCTTAGAGACATTTTCTCCCCAGGTGACAAAAAGTGATAGTGGGTGCTAGACAGACTGATCACAGTGGGGAAAAACCTGGGAAGACAATGTCTTTGTCTATCCTATGTATTATCTTATCTCACCCTCGGGTGATGAAAGCAGGGTAGGGCTTGGACTTGATTTCATTCATTAAATCACAGAATGTGACACCATTATATTATTCAGCAATTTATAATTAAATTTTCCTCGCTTAGACATACGCGGAAATTATTAAATACAAATTGCAGCCAGTTCAATCCGCCATGTTTATTTACAAATTTAAAGAAATTCTCCAAGTACCATTCTACCGTTACTCGCCATGGGGTTTGGGGACCACTGTCGTACACCTTACATTTAGAAATCTGTGTGCTAGTTTTTACAGTCTATACAGCATACAAGACCAGTAACATTTCAGTTAATAGAAGTTAACAACATAATTAATTCAGAAGCTATTTAGCTCTAGTAAAGTCTAGACAACTAAACAGTAGGCGTTTGACATCACCCCGTGGGGCAGGCAACCAAACCCAAAAACATTATAAGAGTTGGTTCTTATTAATCCTCCACATTATAGATACATGACCCTTCCCTGCTCACTCCAGCAACATGGAATCTGTGCAGTTCAAAATGAGACATTAATAGAAGGATATTTTTTTTTAACGATGTGGATTTCTTTGGTGGCCAACCTAACGTTAATATATACATACAGCACTTTATTCATATATTATTCATATACATATATTTAGAGAGAGGGAGAGAGAGACTGACATACAGGAGGGAGAGAGCAATATATAACCACATTGTGTATAATATTAGATAACTAGAAGCTAAAAGGTTAATGATATTGGTAGATGTTAAAATTAGGGAGCGACCGATAATCGGATCGGTATCGGACCGATATTGGCACTATCGGTAAACTATCGGACCGGCCGTTTTTTGGCTGCCGATACATTGTTTTTTTTTTTTTTTTTCACAAATCTAGTAACTCTAAACTGGTTTTGGTTTACAGAGTTAAAGTTTACTTACAGACTTCCAGTTAACTGTTCACCTGAGTGAAGTGATTTACTGATATAATTTTTCAAACTTTTTTAAAAATCTGCTACAAGTAAATTCAGTAAAAATTACAAATATTAACGAAGAAAATTATTTTTATTTCATCACAACGTTCACAAGTTGTGAAGTTACAATTAAAAATTAATATATTTTTACTTTTTTTTATTTACAACTTATTCTTACTTTTCTGTTAGTGTACAATTAAAAAGTAAAAACAACAAATTTTTTGTTATAAATCTAATTTTAAACAATAAACATGCAGATTTCTGAGATTATGCAGGCATGGTTTGTGTTTCTGACTTCGGTCTTCCGATCTGTCTTTTCAAATCTTTTGTTCTTCTAATCTTCTTCATCTGCAAGACACCCTTTCATTAATAGCAAAATATCGGTATCGGCAAAAATGCTGGGGAAAAATATTGGTATCGGACTATCGGTTAAAAGGCATATCGGTTGCTCCCTAGTTAAAATGACGTCCTCATTGGCTTGATGCGACCCGCCAAAACTCGAAGTGACGATGGGAACCAGCATCGTATGAAAGATATTACTACAATTACGAATGGAAGTTAGCACTGATAAAAGTGAAGTTATGGACAACTTTACATTTAGAACCAATCAGAACCATGAATAGAGGAAGCCTGGTAGAAGTAGAGAGCTTCATGTAGCTGGGCTCAATGCTCTCAAAATATGTTCCCTGTGTGTCTGAGATCGGCACTAGAATCACAACAGCTATGGCTGCCATGACTAGACTCGATCGATATAGAAAACTAAGGTCATTAGCTTTGGCACCAACTACAGAAAAAAAAGGTTACATGCATTTGAGATCAGGTATTTATAAAAATTCGCCAATATATGAAACACAAAACCAATATCTATGTCAAGGGAGCGATTAGCAGCCTGGTCATAGGTCAAATGTTAAAGTTGAATTGGTTAGGGCACGTCTCACTTTTATTATAATGCAGACAGACAGCAAATGCGTCTTATAAGTATAGAGATACTTATAAGACGCATTTGTTGTCTGTTTGTCTGTTCCCTTATAACTCAAGATCTTGACAACCAAATAACGTGAAATTTGGTACACGTACCCAAAATTACATGGGAAAGGTTCTTAAACAGGTTTCGTTCCATCTCAATGGGTACTTTAATTGTAATTTATTATTTTGGTGATCAAAGACATGAAAATTGGCAAACTTTTACCCCTATTTCAGGTTTTACGAGCTTCTCTCCCACATAGCTCACTTACTATAAATATGATCGGTACGGGGAACCAAATATCACATGACTTACTACATTATTACATTACATTCCTTCATCCATAGGAATTGTCATCTTTTGCTACAGTCATGCCTAAGAAGAAAAGGGGGAGTCTGGACAGGAAAACATATTGGCTTTTGTGAGAAAAGAGAAAGACATGACTGTGGCTGTTGCCTCCTCTGGCATAGCAGCAATTCTGCTTGCTGGTGGTCGAACAGCACATTCGGCCTTCAAATTGCCACTGGACTTGGCCAGATCAGACAGTGCCACTTGCAGTATATCAAAAGGCAAAGGGCAGGGACATGTTTTCAAAACCTGCAAGCTAATTGTCTGTGATGAGGCAACCATGAGTCACAGAAATGCTTTCCATGCTCTTGACAAGACATTACAGGATTTGCGAGGCAGCTCTGCAATAATGGGTAGAGCATTTGTTGTGCCTGCTGGTGACTTCCCGTTGTCACACGTGGCACACCAGCAGATCAGATAAATGCCTGCTTGAATAATTCGTATCTATGGCACCACGTTGAAAAATTCAGTCTAACTACACACATGCGGTCAAACATTCAGGGTGATTTGTCTGCAGGACAATATGCAAAAAAGTTGCTCCAGATTGGAGATGGTAAAGTACCTGAAGATTCTTCAACAGGCCTCATCATTATGCCCTGTGGTCAAATTGTCAACTTTCCTGACGAACTTCTGTCCAAGGTGTATCCTAACATTCATGAAAACTTTCGGGATCATGACTGGCTTTCTGACAGAGCAATTCTGGCAAGCAGAAATTGTGTGGTTGAGAAGTTCAATGTCACCATCCAGAAGCAGCTTCCATGGCAATAATATGCCTACCAGTCCATCGACTGCGTCCTTAATGATGATGAAGCAGTAAAATATCCCATTGAGTTCTTAAGTTCCATCCAGACTCCTGATTTGCAAGCCCACAACTTGATTCTGAAAGTTGGTGCTCCAATTATGCCGATCCGAAATATTGATGCACCCAGGTTGTGCAATGGTACAAGACTAATTGTGAAATAGCTGATGCAACATGTAATTCAAGCCACAGTACTTACAGGGTGTGCTAGGGGTGAGGATGTCTTCATTCCAAGAATACCCATAATTCCCTCAGACAACCCCATACAATTCAAGAGAATACAGTTCCCTTTGAAACTGTACTTTGCCATGACAATCAACAAGTCACAGGGCCAGTCTCTTGGGATTGCTGGTGTAGATTTGCAGACACTATGCTTTTCTCATGAGCAGTTATATGTGGCCTGCTCCAGAGTGGACAAAGAGGAAAATATTTTGTGCACACTCCAAATGGAATGCCAAAAATGTTGTCTATCACATTGCTTTAAGATAAATGTACCCTTTTATTGCAAATAAACCCTTTTTTACGCGCCTTATTTTAAATTTTAATTAAACGTCAAATTACGTTTCTTAAATAAACAGAAAACATTATTTTAAACAAGGGCAAAGCCGGGTAATTGCAGCAAGTACATCTTTAATTGCATCGCCAACCAAGACTTAGTAAACAGAAGACATTTAGTGCGGTGGCCAGTTTAGCTTTTTTATAAGACTTTGTAAACAGAAGACATTTAGTGTGGTGGCTAGTTTAGCTTTTTCCTTTACTCGGTCATCTGCAAAATTAATTCACATTCATCCCAAGGAAAAACAGAAAAGTGTTGGGTTTTTAGTTCATGAATAGCAGATTTTCTTGATTGATGTCCAATAGGGGAGTAGGGGCATAAACTACAATCCTAGTGCGAGGACAATCCTGTTAGCTCACTTCTTCACGTGTTGTACGTTTGATCGCCTGTGAAACGCTGTGGCGGAGACAAAAATATAAATACAAGTACTAATAAGTCATGGAATCATACACATTTTAGACGACAGGCCAATGACTCCTCAAAGGGGTCCTCAACATTGATACATAACAATGTATCAGACGGGGGCTGGGGGCTGAACCCCCCCCCGTGCATGACCTGAGCCCCCCCCCCACCCGTGCATGATTTGAGCTTTTTGACAAAATTTTATTAATAACGGCTATAAAACATCAATCATTTTGTTCAATAAATCAATAATAATAATAACTTAAAAGTTTATATTTTGGCAATCATTCAGGCTATCTTACTTACATATATATATAGCTTATCTAATTTCGGCAATAAAAGATTTAATCTTATTGAAGTTCACTTTAGGGTATGTTGGGCAGCATTGGCATTTTGGGGCTTCAACAGCCGTGTATGAGAACAGTTTCTCAACCAGCACACGAATGCTCACCCCATATCGCAGATCAATGTTACAAAAGCGTCTAAGCAATCTTGTCCTGCTTGCATTTGAAAAAGATTTAACAGACAATCTGAATGCTGAAGCATTTTTAGATAAATTCAATTCTAAACTACGGCGTTTGCAGATTGAAACGTATAATAATATAAGTTCGCAACCTTGGAATAGTTTTATATATTGATATCTTCGGAGGATAACTTAAATAAGTTAATAAAATAACATTGACTTCTGACTTCATTTAATACATATGTATAATAAAATAATAAAGTACAAAGTGCGTGATTTCTGAGTGATGTTATTTGATTTGCAAGTTTACTTTTTAGCAGAATTAATTTTATTTTAAATTTAATAATTGCGACTTGTCAATTTTTATTTGATAGATTTAATCTTTGTTTTCAATATTTTATAACACATATCACACAAATAGCTAATATATTTATAACAGGAATCAGAAATTGCTGAGCCTCAATAAATTTTTATCATTAAAACTCTTTACTATTTAAATTATTTTTAACAAAACTGCAACATGGCATACATTATTGAAACGTGGTTAAAATTATATATTTCTATTTAATAGCTGAACAATCGGTATTAAAATGCACCATTCCAGATATGGAACTGCAAAACATTTCTTGGGGAGGGGACTCACCCCTCCTCTCCGTTCGCAAGCGTTAGGCGCGTCGCGCCTCCATTTTCACCCCCCCCCCTCTCCCCTTTTTAAAAAATACTTCAGTCTGCATAGCATGTTTCGACTTTTTTGTAGGCATACAAATAAATGTATCAAAATTTATACTTGGAAATATATTAGGTTTAAATTTATAAACATGTGCGTCATTTATTCTGAATACCTTTCATTGTTATAAAATAAAAATGTGTAGTCCTACTATGTATGGTAAAATGTGTAATTACAAGCACTTAGCCAAAGAAGAGCGGCATAACCAATCAGATTCAAAGAGCAATTCGGACGTCCCAATTTAATTGGTCAATATAAACAACGTCAGTTCATTGATTGTTTATCACCGTTGACTACTAGACGCACCATGCTATTTCTGGTGTTATAAAACTGCCAAAGTCAAGTTTGTAAACACGAAATAATGCGAATCTCAGCTCTCACATGATCGACAACACACACGCACGCATATTCACACACACTCACACACCCAAACACACAAACACTGACACACTCAGATATACAAACACTCAAATTCAAACAGTTGACTAAACCTTGAGTTACTTTGCTTATTGATACCGCTAGCTAAACCTTGTGTTACATTGCTCATATAAAGTGTCATCTAAACAGTCTTACATTTCTCAGTTTCAAAAAAAAATTTAAAGAAAATTAAAATGTAAGCCTGGAGTTTAGATGTGATGACATACGACTAATAGATTGGAAGACAAACTAAGTATTGCTGAGATGACATACTAAGTATTGCTGAGATGACATACTAAGTATTGCTGGGATGACATACTAAGTATTGCTGGGATGACATACTAAGTATTGCTGGGATGACATACTAAGTATTGCTGTGATGATAAACGATGCATTGATACTATAGACTGTTTATCTCTTGTTTCAATATCGCTCCTATACCTATAGTTTTGTAATGACCCATTTTAAACCTCCCATTCCCCACCTATGCTGGTGCTGCATTGCTCATTGAGTAGCAAAGATCATCGATGTATCGATCTAATTAGGTCACCCAGAAACAAAGCTGGCCCATTGTATCGAATTAAATATCCAGCAAGAAGGTGACAAAACATATCAAACTAATTACCTAGCAACAAAGGTGCCCCAATGTATTTAAGACGGGGATGATGGTAAGAAATAATTAAATATCATTTAATTGATCTATATATATTTCTCCTCTTCGAGAAGACGCCGGAAATATGTCACAGCAAGCAAGACACAGTCAACCGCGTTCGACAACTCGCATCGTTTACCAGCCTGAAAGACTATTTATAGATTTGTGGAATTCCCAAAACCGTCAGCAAGCGCGTTGTTGTTTTTTATTATTTCTTTTATAAAACCAGAGTATTTTAATTTCTTATATGACGTTTTGTCCTTTTATTTGGTAAAATATATTAAGCAATATGAGCACGATTGTGGTTGTATAATAGTTAATAATACTATTTTATGTCTAGACAGCTCCAGTAATTTTTAAAACAGTATTGTTTGGTCGTAATCATGTTTGTATGTGCTCTAAATACGAAACTATTTCATTAATCCCCCGTCGCGGTAAATTCTGTATCCGTTTAACCGCAGAAATGAGGGAATGCTGTACATAAAATAACATTATAATGTCAACTGATGATTGTAAAAAAAAAACACATTTAATAATACAATTATGTGTGTACTGAATAGTGTAGGTACTGTAGGATGAAGGTTATACAGGGCCGTAGCCAGGGGGGCCAGGGGGGTTTCGCCCCCCCCCCCCCAAGTGAAAAAGTTTGCCCCCCCCTGAGAATTTTTAAAAATATTGTTTATTTCCAAGAAAATGTTGAAACTTTTTTAATTAAATAAAAATGTTTTTTAAATTTTCTTGTAAGTCTAAATTTCCCTAACAATTTTCGATTTAAATAAATTAAGTTTTTAAAATAATTAAATTTTTTTTTACAAAATCAAGCGGAACATCATTGCGCGAACTAAATTTGCTTTTTTCAGAACCAAAAAACATGAACGCTTTCAATGAGAATTTGCGTAACCGCCATTTTGGTTAAAACATGACATAAATAATATTAAAAATGCGGTTTAGTTTTATTACTTTTTTTTATATTTTATACATTATTTTTTATTCATGAAAAATATATAGTTTTAAATACATTTAACCTTTAGAGTACCATATCCCCCGGCATCGCCCGTTACCTCCTAGGCCCACATCGCCCGATTTTTATAAGCACATATACATAGCAAAAAACTGGGTTTTTCTAGCACCAAATCTTGGTTTTTAATTGCAAATAGGGTATCAATAAAAAGTAGGATTCTTCTTCTTCTTCCGTTTTCTGTTTACAACTTCAAAACACATTCAAATGTATGAAAGTTACCGATTTTTGAAATCAAGGCTTTTAATTTTTGGAGGGATTAGTTTAGCAAGCTATTTCTTTTGAGTATATTACAATTAATGATGATAATGATTGATTTTCTGCCGATTTTCTTAAGCACTGGTGAAGAGTCAAGTGATATGGATAGTTGTAATGAAGATACTGATTAATGATAAATGGAGCTTTCATACCGAAAGGACTAGTCAGCTACGACCCTCTTTTTCACAACTTTTAACGTTTAATTGTTTTTTTCTTAGTGTTTCATTTAAATAAATCATATGAATTATATATCATTTTCAAGCTTATTCATTTTTCTATTTAATAGTATTTTTTTCATTAAATTTCATGTTAATGTAAGCAAGCTAATGTCACTTTATTCAAAGTCTCTCTATGTTTCAATAAAAGTGATCTCCCTTTGCATGGTACTTAAAGAAAGTTTTTTAGGCAGCAGTATGGTACTCTAAAGGTTAAAACGATAAATTTAATTGATATTTTAAATATTAAAAAGCTTGAGCAATTGCATTGAACCAATTACTTGCATATCCTCCTTTTTATTCATTCATTGGCTATTCATATTTTGACTCCATTTTTGTTTTAAGAGTGTTTTTTTCATTTTCGTTTTTTGTTTTAAAATGGATCGTTTTGTAATAAGAAAAAAACAAGAGATAAAATTAATTTCTATTAACAAACATAACGATGGCGATGGCCAATCGTGTAGTCATAGTTGTGATGAAGAAGAAGATGCTGCTTCTACTTCTGCTACATCTGCCTCTACCAGACAACATCAAAAATGGCTCTTTTCAGAGCCACTCTCAACAACTAAGCAAAAACAAATTAATGATCTAGCAAAAAAGGATGAACCTATCAAACAAATTATATTACCTACCTATCCTAAAAATAATCAGAATCGGTCTTTCAGATAAGCATGGTTTCAATATTTCAAGTGGTTGGAATATTCTCCGTCCTTGGACGCTGCATTTTGTTACCCATGTCGCTTGTTTGCTGCATTTTGTAAAGAGGATACCTATACGAAAACTGGTTTTAAAAACTGGAAAAGTGCATTGGATAAAACTAAAACTGGATTTTACAAGCATGCTTTGTCTGAAAATCATGTACAGTCTATGTTATTATGGTCCGAAAGAAATATCAGAGTTGAATGTAATAGGTCTGTTTCAACACTAGTCAATGACAGTGTGCTTGAAAAACATAGATATTACATTTCAAGTATTTTTGAAATTATTCAGTTTCTTGTCATTAATGAGCTTCCTATCAGGGGATCATATAACATAGAAGAGCATTTAGAAGAAAGCTTATTCAAAAACTTATTTGAATTTACATTGAGAAAAGACCCAAAATTAGCTGATTCTTACCAAATTATTCCAAAAATTGCCACATACCAATCCCCAGAAATTCAGAATGAAATAATTCAAATAATGACTGACCTGGTTAAAGAAGAGATTTCTAATGACATAAATAATTCAGATATTCCATTTTTTACTCTATTGGAGGATGGAACAAAAGACAAAAATCATAGGGAAAACATTGCAATAGCTGTCAGATACGTTAAAAATGGTGAAATTTTTGAATCTCTGCTGTCAATAGAAACAACAGTTCTTTTGGATGCTAAAACATTTACACAAAAAACATTAGAAACACTGGAAAAGTATGGTATAAATCCAAAAAACATACTGAGCCAATGTTATGATGGTGCCTCAGTGATGAGTGGTAAAAAGGGTGGAGTTCAAGCACTAATTCAAGAAAAACTAGTGAAAGAGATTCCTTATGTACATTGCTATAATCAAAAGCTTCATTTGGTTATAACAAAAGCTGTTTCTGTTTTGGCAATTGTTAATGAATTCTTTAGTCAGTGTGGGCAGTTATATAATTTTTTGTCTCGTGGTATTGTGGCTCCTATGTATAAAGGCAAAGCTCTATCGCGCTTATCGGAACAACGATGGTCAGGTCATCTTCATGCTTGTAAGATAATTTATGAAAATTACGACCATATATCAGAAACCATAGAAATAATATCTTTAAACCAAGGAAAACATTTTAACGGAGATGATGTAGCTCTATGTACCGGTCTCTATATTGTGATAAAGAAACAAGAGTTTGTATTTTTTTTGTTAGTAATGAAAAAAATTTTAGAAATTCTCTCACCAGTTGACAAGGGATTACAAAGCCATGATATTTCTTTGGAGCAGGGTTGTAATTTGGTTTTTGCTGCAACATCTGCAATAGAAGAACTAAGAAATGAAGACAGTCTAAAATCTATACTACAAGAAATGTCAAATTTATGCAAAGTACAAGAAGTTGAAACGAAAAGAAAAAGGAAGTTCAACTCTTTACTGGACAATTACATAACAAGTGATACGACAGGCAACAAAGCTTCATTCAGCAGTGACAGTAATGAAAGCAATGAGTTAGGTAGAATATTTTATGAAATTTTAGATGTAATACTGAGTGAAATAAAGAAAAGGTTTCAGAATAATGATGACATTTATATGGCAATATGTGCAGCAGAAAATTTGGATTATGAAAACGATAAGTTAAATTATCTCAAAAGATACAATATCATTATTCCAAGCAAAGAAGAAATGAAAGTGGCCAAAAACTTTTTTGAGAGAAATAAAATTGAAAAACATACTGTCTTCAGTGAAGTGTACAAACATAAAAGTGCTTTTGAAGACTGCTATAGTTTGCTAGCAGCAGTAAAAACTTTTGCTTGCAGCACAGCTATGTGTGAATCAACTTTCTCAGTTCTAACACGTATTAACAGTCATCAAAGACTTTCTATGTCCCACCAAAGAATGTCTAACCTAGTATATATGGCCTTTGAACAGAAGAGAACGAAACAGCTAGAAGTAGAAAAGGTCCTGAGAAGATTCAACTCACTGAAAAATAGAAAAATACAACTCTACTAGATAAAGGTTGAAAAGTCTTCTGACCAATTAAATTACATACTTTTCTTTTCATATGTTATATGGATAGTCATTAAATCTGAAAAACATTTAACAAAAAGTTGTGTAATATTTTTTTATCTGAAAAATTATATAAAATTGTGTAAAACTTGCATATAGTATTTTATATATATATATATATATATATATATATATATATATATATATACTATTATATATATATATTCGTTAATAATATTGCCCCTCCAAAAAAAAATCTTGCCCCTCCATTCTAGAAGTCCTGGCTACGGGCCTGAGGTTATACTAAAAGAAACGTAAGCTGGGTTGCTATATGTACTGAATAGTGTAGGTACTGTAGGATGAAGGTTAGACGAAAAGAATCTTATGCTGTGTTGTGCAAGTCTTAAAAAAATACAAAGCAGAGACTGCCCTGACTTGAATGAAAAAAAAATGTTACATCAAATAACACTATAGTGCGATGGGGAAAGGGGTGGATTGAGGCAGACACAAAGCGAACCAAAAAAATTAAAACACCCACCACCCGAAATAGGTTTGTTAGAAACTGAATTAAAAAGTTGCAATTTTAAAAAAATCCTTATCTTACAAAAAAAAGGCATTATTATCATATAAAACCAATAAAGAGAATTCATTCTGGCAGCTTATCGAGAATCAAGGCACAGAAAGAATTAACTAAAAATCTGTAAACAACAAAATAAAAAAAAAACGAGTTGCTGGGAGGTACCAGATAGTGACTATAAAGTCTGCACATGATAGGTGAAAGTTCAACTTTGCATACCATGTATGTCAGCCTGTTATTTTGTTTGATTGCTTATTTAAAAAATAAGTACAGTAATTATATTGATTGATAAGGTGGCGTATGCTACGTAGCGGGACGGCAAATATAATATAATATGTGATTGTGCGATACAAACTTTACTCTGAGCTCTGTATTTAAATAAGTGCTATGTAATATTTTGCTATTTGGAAGGGGATCTACTCTTTCCAAATTTTTAATCACGTGGTTGAATGACGAAAACTGAAGACAACGAAATAATTATTATAACTATTAACATAAATTAACTATGAATTAAACTTTACCTCATGAATTTCCACGTAACTAAAGCCTTTATGCATGCGTAACCCTGTTTGACAATATATTTGACTAGTTTAATGAGTTGTTCCCCCTCGAACAATAAAACTAGGTAACATGTACAATTGTACTATTTTTGTACATGTATTTTAAACAGCGACATGTTGAAATTAGCTCGCTGCGAGAAATTAGCAGACTGGCCTGAGCTTCTTTAAATAAATTACAATAAACTAAAAATTACCAGATGTAGTAATGGGGGGGGAGAGAGAGATTTTTGTGTTTATTTGTGTGTACTTTTTTTTTGAAAATCTCAAACATAAAATAATGCTTTGTTTAAATAATATGTCGTCGGCATCCGTCCGTCTCGAGAGACGATGGTGTAGCTAAGTTGAGTCTACAAAACACCACCGGGAATGGCTGTGCAGTCCGACTCGGGAGTTGCAATCCCTGCCGCACTTGTCACACTTGAAGATGGTTGTTGTAGCTGTTCTTTTTTCCGCTTCCGTCTTGTTCTTTTCAGGGCAGCATTATATAAATAATATGTACATGTATTCATAAGAAAAAAGAAATATAAACCTGACTGTTAGGCTGATTTTAAAAAATTACTATATGTATGTAGGCAGGCATTTATATAGGCCTATTATGAAACAACAAAGCTAAATATCAAACATACATAAATCATTCCATACAATCTCAATGTAATGTATAATGAGTGCTTTTTTTTCTGGCGGAACGCACCGGAAAAGCGTTCTGGCACCATTTTCCGTGGACTTTCGCCGAAGTATTTTCCGTATTTCTTTATCACTTTAACTTACTTAAGGCACGACGACCAGGTGCCTTTTTAGAAAAATAGCACTGTATAAATATCAAACTGCTTTATTGTTGGCGCGTAAGCCTACTTTTCAAGAAAAATAATTATCGTCTTGAATATTATAATATTTTTAGAACAATTTTCAAAACAGCCCATTGTTGCAAATTCATATTAAGCTAAACAATTGACTTAAATAATGGTAGGTACTATGATATCCGTGCCCAAACGACCCGGAAATAGCCTTGAAAATCTCCGTATGCTACATAAGCCATGTTTGGCAACAGTTAGAACCAGTGGTACTGTGATTTTCTGAAACGCTTTAATTTACTCATTATTTTATTTTTACTTTGCCATAATTTTAAAAGAACTTATCCTTAAGTTAATCTGTGTGAATTTTTTTGTTAACTACGCCATCTTCGTTTTGAGGAATCAACATTTCAAAATAAGGTAAGATAAATTTTGCTTTTATTTTTTAATTAGGTCGCGACCCAATGTTTTTATTGATCGATCAACTGTTAATATATTCTAAATATCTTATTTAATCATTTTTATGTTGATTGACTGCTCAAAAAATTAAAAAACCGTGTTCTTGACGAGTCGCTTATTTGCCGATAAAAGTTACCTATTATCGATAACGGCACCCGCTGGCAGCGTTAATCTTAACAATTAATCTGGTCATAATTATCTTTAAAAATCAATATTTTTTCACTGTCATCCTTTAACAAAGTGAAGTTTTTTTTAATCTAGTATGTGCTCTGAATATAAAAACACTAATATTTTATCCAAAGTAGTATCGGGTAGAAATATATTGTGTGTTATGTCAAACTACTATAAGTAATAAGTCTAATATATCAATAAAATTTGGCTATAATTTAATTTTTTTTAAATATTCATTGGAGCCTTAAAACAGTAGTGATTTTTTACTCAGGTTAAACATTTATTTCAGAAACTTTTTAAAACATTAACTTCTTTTTTTTTATTTTCAGGAAAATGGAAAATACAAATACTTTAAAGTTGAAGAATTTAAAGGACATGGAGAATCTTCTTGAGTCTCATAAAGATAGCTAATTCACAAATGGATTTATTTTCTACATTTTCCTGCAACTAGGAAAAAATGTTAGTAAAACAGCAGAGCATGTAGTGACAATGGCAGAAAGTAATTGCCATATTACTTCTGTAAAAAGTAAAGTATCTAGAATTAATGAACAAGTAAAGCTCTATAAAAGAAATATCCATAACAATTGGAATAACATTGTGGAGTTCTTTGATTCTGAATTCAAGTTTCCTGAAAGGAAACATAGTTTACCATCATTACAGCCTAAGCATCCTCCCTTCATTTCTCCTGTTAAAACCAGGATTGAAAGAGACTGCCAGTCATGCAAATACAAAAAACAAACAGTGAACTGTTGGCTGTGAATAGAAAATTAAAATTCGAACGAAGATTTGAAATGAGAGAAAGGATAAGAATAAAAAAAACTTACCAAGTCAAGAGGGTAAATGATTTAATTAAAAGAAAAACCTCCAGAATTTCAAGGTATCAATTAAAAACAAAACAACTGGAAGAAGTGCTCTCAAGTCTTCATAAATCTTTGAAGAAGTCACACTTGAAGTGTCAGTTCCTTCTTAAGGAAAACACAAAATTGAAAAAAGAAATTGCCACCGGCAAAATGTATGCAGCAGAGCTACAAACCAAAATTGAGAGCCATGACTACACTGTCTACAGCATGGAGAAAAAGATGGAGTCTTTGACCGAAGAAATATTAGAGTTAAAGAAGGTTTTGTCTACTAAAGACAACAAGAAGCAATTCCATTCTAAAATTGGCTGATCATTTACAGCTGCATTGAATGCAATGTACCAGTAAACTCTATTTCTAAGGTCATAACGGCTTGTGCATCATTATGTCCAAATGTTACAATTGGAAAGTCTGCCAAATGCATCAACAATTGCTCAGATGAGCAGGGAAATGGGCGCTATTGCAGATCTTCAGCTTGTTGATACTTTGATTGTGGCTGACTGTGCAACTTTGGCTTTGATACTACTTCTTTGAAAGGTAGCCATATTAACCAAATTCATTTTTTTGGCACAAAAAATAATATTTTGACTGCTAGCATTGCAGAACTACCTGGAGGTAAGGCAGAGGATTACGTTCAGCATATTTTGCAGACTTTAGATGACTTAGCTGAAACATATAGTGTTTTTACTCTGTCAATAAAGACCCTGTTAAAGGCGAATCTGTGGGAAAATTGTTTCAACCCTCACTGACAGAGCATCAGCTAATCATGCAGCTATTTCACAACTTAATGTTGTACTTGAAACTGAGCTGGCTTGAGCTACACTGTCATCTACATCCACTGGATGGAATAGCCAGTGAAGTCAGAAAAGAATTGACCAAAACGAGACGCAGTCACAAGTAAGACATATGGTTCAGACTGTAAAGCAGCAAATTCTTCTTTACTCCATTTCAAAGTTGAGGTAAGAATTTTACTATTTAGCCAAACAAACGTAAATTAAGTATAAATTCTACATATTTTTATATGCTATTCAATGTATAATATATTTAAATTTTCAGATACAAAGCGCAAGGGTGACCCATCAGGTTTCAAGTCCTTCTTAAAGAAAAATGGACTTCCATGTAGTACTTTTCCTAGGTATGTGGGCAATAGGCTTCATATACTGTTTCATATCTGGAGTGGTGTACAGACATAAGCAGTTGCTCATTCAGTACCTAGAAAAGTATTGCAACAATACACCTACTTTGAGAAGTGCAATACTGGAAGACTTGAAGAATGACATCTTGATGGCTCAACTTCAGGTGCTGGGACTTTGGGGGAAAATGGTGACTGGGCCATGGATGGCCATTGTATATGGATCTGAATGTCAAAGAAATCATCTTGATATGGTAAATCTATTTTTTTAAATAGACAAGACTTAATATACTTATTTATTAAACTGATATTCTAGTTATTTCAAAATTTAATTTATTTTCAATTTAAGGCACAACAAATTAAGACAGCTGTAAGTTTCATTGAAAGAATTGCTGCTGAGCCAGAATATTTAATCAGCACCACATTTGATGCATTTGGACGGCCTCTAATTTTAGATGACACGTTGTCTGCATTGTTAATAGTCGACAATACAAATTTTGTCCAACTCAATGAAATAATAAATCTAGTGGCCACTGCCACGTCAAATGTTTTAAATAGACAAATGTCTCAGCTATTTATTTGGCGATCTTGCAGATCCAACCGAGGAACTGAAGGTCAGAGCAGCCAGTGCTCCTGCCCACAACATTTGGGCTGAACGTACATTGGGGATAATAGACTCTCTAGCACGAAGAGCCCCTAATGCCAGCATTTCTTTTCTGGATGGAAAGGCAAAATTTCAAGTGAATAAAACATTAGAATGGCTAAGCACAAAGCCCACAGATGAGCAGGATGCCATTGTTAAATTTTCGATCCAAAGAGGTGCTACAATAAGGACAATCAGTAAAGAGAGAAAAGGTCAAATGGAAGCGGCCATCTGTGACAGATTAAAAGAAAAGGGGCAGAAGAGAGACATGGTACACAGATCAAGAGTAGGCAAGGAGATAAAGTTTCTGCTCGAACAAAAAGGTCCCTAATTTGATGGAGCAGAAAATCTTTCTAGCTTTAAGTGCCTATCAAAAAATAAAGTAACAGATCTCTTGGATTCAAATCCTAACAAAATTGAAGGCGCTCGCTTTCAGCACATCTGGAATGTGGATGGACAAGATACCCTTTTTCAAGGAAAGATTATCATGAAGTCAGCATCTCCAGGGAAAAAAATCAGGATAGCTTACTGGAAAATGCATGAAAATGAAGAGGATGCCGAAGATGTAAAATTAACTTTAGAAAGTATTTTAACAGATGCTGTTCTGAATTATTTAATTTTTTTTTTAATTTGAATTAATTCTATGTAATGCCCTTGCATCTTTATCTAATCATTTCCTTTTATCATTAAATAATGATTTAGTCATAGGCTGTAAAAACACCTGTAGCAATGTAATTTTTTTATGAATTGCTGGGAAATGTATGATATAAAAATTTTCACTGGTGACTTATTCTCTTTTATTGCTTTGTAAATTTGGCTCTTTCACATATCTTTTCTTATCACATGTGTGAAGTGGTTTTTCATTTAAGAATGAAATACATTTTATTTAAATACATGATTTTATTTGGCAAAAATTTCAGTTTTGTCAAGTGTTAAAACTTTTTTAATATGACATACATAATTTAAATTGACTATTTATTGTTTGTATAATTGCATGCAGTAATCTTAATTATTTCTTAAAATTTGCTTTGTTATTCAACAATGAAATATGCAAAATTATTTTTGCACTGAAGCATGCATCTTGGAATTTTTTAATCTATGTTTCTTTGTAAATTTAGTATTTTCATCCTTTCGCCTTGTAGTAATGATTTTTTTGTTAGTCATTTTTAAACCAATATGATTTTAGTTGATTTTCATTGCAAAATGAAATGCATGCAGCCACTTATGTTTGGTGAAAATTGTAGGCTTGTATCATTTTTATTTAGTTTTTGCTGCTTTCAAGTATTTTTCATTTCTAAAATTGTATAGCACTTGTATTTGTTTTTTTTTTTAAGTGCATAGACTAATATCACTTAAATATGTTTAATTGACCTTATTTTAAAAGTCAATAGGATGCTTTATCAGTGGTGAAAATTTGAGCTTGCTAGCTTAAATGGTTCAAAAGTTGTGTCAGTTTTAGTAGCCCAATTTCAAAACCCAGGCCGCAATTTTTTTTGAGTTATTCATCATATCGCCTTATAATAATGATTTTTTTGCTAGTCATTTTTAAACCAATATGATTTTAGTTGATTTTCATTGCTAAATGAAATGCATGCAGCCACTTATGTTTGGTGAAAATTGTAGGCTTGTATCATTTTTATTTAGTTTTTGCTGCTTTAAAATATTTTTCATTTCTAAAATTGTATAGCACTTGTATTTGTTTTTTTTTAATTGCATAGACTAATATCACTTAAATATGTTTAATTGACCTTATTTTATAAGTAAATAGGATCATTTATCAGTGGTGAAAATTTGAGCCTGCTAGCTTAAATGGTTCAAAAGTTATGTCAGTTTTAGTAGCCCAATCTCAAAATTCGGGCCACAATTTTCTTGACTTTTTCTATAGTAAAAAAAAGGCCTGTTTTTCGGCACAAGAAATTGAATATCTCAATAACCAAAAGACATACATACTTAAACAAGGTATCATTTTAAAGCATTTTTAGAGCTCTATTGATCTATGTATGATTTGACATGTTATATACATTTTGAATTTTTTATCAAAGTACCTAATAATGGGTCGTTCTAAAACACATTCCATGTTTTTTTCTTTTTCACTTAAATCTAAAGATTCGAAACTTTTCTTTCGTCGATTTTTTTTTTTTTGTTTTGGGACATGGAGATTGTGTTATTAGGAATCATTGAAAAAAATTTACAATATATCTAGTCTTCAAAAGACTGGTATTGCTACGTAGTGCTAATTTATCTAATAAATAGACATTTAATAATATGCTTTTCGATTTAGCTGAATATGAGTATAGATATGTATATAGCTCAGTGCTATCGACCCAAAATAGCGTGCAAAGATTCTATTGGATAAAAGTCACATGATAAAATAATAATATAACCATTGGTCAGAGCTATGAGCATACTAAATGCCGAATTTTAACAGATCTCTATTTTTCCGCTACAGTTATTTCTTTAAGATGCAGTGTAAATAATACACACTTCAAAAAAACGTATCAAAAACACAGTTTATAAAGAGTAACTATAGTTTTTAATACTAAAAACAATAATTAGTTAAAAGTAAAATTAAAGGTAGGTGGTAAGTTTTTAAAAGATTTTTATAGAATCATTCCCCTCACACCCACCCCCTCTCTATACAACCAGCCCCGTAGGCAAGGGGGGGCACTGGGGGCCGTGCCCCCCCACCCCGCTAGGTGTTAAGTGCCCCCCCCCCCTTAAAAAGAAGAAAAAGAGGAAAAATAAAGAAAAAGTAACTAAAATGAGAAGGTGCCCCCTTGATGGGTATTGGTGCCACCCTGCTTACTTTGACCTAGCTACGGGCCTGTATACGACATGTCATTCACCTGTCTAATGTAAACAGTAAAAAAAAAGCATTTAACTTTGAACACTATTCTGATCAAACAGTAGATGAAGAGGAGAGAAAAGTAAAGATATTATATTTGGAAGGGGGATCGCTCATAATGAGGCTCGTTTGAGTATCTAACATAGAAGAATACATGGATTATTTTGTGAGCTATTTAACTAATTATTGTAATCCATGAAACAAAAATTATCAAACCTATCTGGTTTTAAAAAATATCTTTCTACTCCATTCATTAATGAATTGCAAAGTTTTAAAAAATCAATCTTCAAATCGATATTGGTTCCCACCACATAATCATACATCTTATTGAGTTATTGATATTTAAAATTCCTCTATCATTGGCTAAAAAATGCCACAATTTTTTCGCGATCAGTTTCTTTTTTATTGTGTAGTCACGGACTTTTCTCATCACAACCTCGAATTTTTTAGCAAAAAAGAATCAGAAAACTTAAAATATTTTAAAAATTTACAAACCCGTGTGTTAAGTTTTTTTTTTAACAGTTGTATCTAGTTATATCTGATTGAAAAAATAAATGTAAAGCACATAAATATCAATCTAAAATAGCAGCCAAATTAAAATACAACACGCCCGACATATTGATGATTAAAAAAATTAATTCTGAAACAACTTCAAAATTTAAATAAATGCTGCCATAACCCGCCTAGCCTATACGCCGCCAGGGAGCAACCAGTATTTTGCCGCCCCCATTACGTTGATTTGACTTTTTTCTTTTATTCTAAATTCTGTCTTCTAATGTAGATTTTGTCCTCCTAATATGGCTGCCACCTGGGTGTTTCTCTCCCGTTTGAACCATAGTACGGCGCGGCCCTGAATACAGAATTAAAAGCTAAATAATATTTTATAATTTAAAAAATGTAAAATAATAATAAATTCTTTTCAATGACTTTGCAGATAAAGTATTCGTGTATGCTTAATAAACAATGATCTAATTATGTACAACATAACATTTTTAATAGTATATCATTGAGTTCAAAAATAATAAATACAGCGGCGGTCAGAAGAAGCTATCCAAACGAGTATGCCCACTCCTTTTAGTCATCATAATTTCTATAAATATTTAAAGGATTGTTTTCTTCTTTTTGTTCCTCTTTAATAAATGTTTGTCTTTTTAATGATACGATATTCTTACATTTATTTATATCCTTTTGTACATGTACATTTACACTTATATAGTTTCGATGAAGCAGTAGCATAATTTTGTATAAACAGCATTATTTGCGTCCGGACTGTTATAAATACACCAGACTTGTGGAAAAAAAAAGTACTGAAGTAAGGCGGATATTGCCTCTGGCTGATGGCAATACAGAGACATACAGTACATCGACTGATATACCACAGAGACATATCGTATGCGCATCGATAGTTATATCACTGTGGCATATTGTACATTAAGTGATATACCCCTGAGACATAGTGCATATCGACTGATATACCCCTGAGACATAGTGTATCTCGATAGTTAATCGAACTGAGACATGGTATACATCAACGAACTTTAAAAGCTTGTGATCCAAACCAAATTTTGAGAGCGAAAGTAGGACGAATGGCCGAGTGGTGAAGATGCTAGATTGCCGACCTGAGAGTCCCGAGTTCGATCTTCGGTCAGAACCAATGGAAAATTCCTGGTCCTAGTGAAAGTTGGTTAAAGCCCCACAAGTCCGCCTAGCTTTAAATGGGTACCTGACTTAAGTTATGGGAGTAGAGGCGACTGTGTATTGTGCTTACCAAGATTCCGCAAAACCCATATTTTAAAACAAAATTACACTGTTACCCGGGGTTACACAATATAACCTAATGAACATAAACCTAAAATTTCGACTGTTCAATTAATCTATAACAATCGACGATGTTTTATTTCACATTTTGTCATGGAATAAATATTTTGTCACATTCAGAGCCGTTGTTACATTTTTGGGAGTCTTAGACAAAGGTACACATGGGGGCACTAGGAAAAGATACATTTTCTGGGGGCTAATAGGCAAAGGTACTTTTGGGCCCCTAAGCAAAGATGCATTAGGGGCTTTAGGGGCCCAACGCAAATGTACATTGAGAGGGCAAACGTATTTCGGGGGGGGGGTCTAAAAATTAATTTTAGGGATATATGAAAAGGTTAATTGGAAGTCAGCAATAACTTTGCCACAACTGTTAAATAATTTCAGCCCGGATCTCTGACAAGTAGTCAGATTGCTCTTCCTTGTTGCTGGCAAAATAAAAGTCCTGGCATGGGACTACTTTCTGTTCTGCGTGGGACATGACAGCCAGTCTATCTTGCGCCTAGCCACCGTTACAGCGATTCTGGCGGTAGTTTGAGGCACCCCTTAAACGAGTGACTTGAGCGGTCACCCCCCCCCCCTAACCACCCAATTAAGGCCACAACTGTTGACATTTTATTTAAATAACGAGTGGGTCCGAGATTGGATTGCTTGGAATGATATTAATCAACTACTACAGTATCGAAATGATCAAATAATTTAGTCTGTTGTAATGGAAATAATAATGCTAAAGTAAATATTTGGCACTTTTGGTTTTTCATACTTCTTTAAGGAATGGGTGCGAGACTGGCTTGTTTAGTACTGATTAAAAAAACAAAAACTACAGAGAGTTAAATTTATGTTTACCAATTTTATCTGGTGTGGTGCTAGAGGAAAATTTTTCAGTGTAAAACAGTGTAAAATCTGAGGTCTTGCAGGGCTTCTTCGAAAATCGGGGCACTTGGCACATTACCAGAGAGCCTGTCCTAGAATAACCGCCTCCGCCCACTCTTCTTCATGTTGTTTGGCTTCTATGTGCATGCTCACAACTGATGTACGTAGTTGCACGCCATGCTGAAGGGAGAGAGGGCACAGTACCAATCCATGTTTGAATGAATAAATCAAGTTTAACTGTAGCAATTTAGCTTATGTTAAGTATATCAAGTTATGTAAGGCTATGGTAAATGAAAAAAATTGATTTTCGTTGTTTCAGGATTTTATTGGCTTTTCCGAATAGGCCTACATATTTTTTTTTATAAATTTTTCCTTTTATAAAATTTTTAAAAACATTTAATGAAATTAAAGAAATATATCACATGAATATTACATTTTGACAAAATGAATTGTCATTTACATCTTTACATTCATTCAAGTCTAAAATTTTAGGCATTAGACCTATATTTTTTTTATTGTATATCGTATGTATATATAGAGAATTTTTAAAACAAAATTAAATTATTGTTTTAATGAACAGAGGCCTTAAATACATTTTTGAAAGATCATTTGAGCTGGCAACTACAAACTTTATCGAGAAAACGCAGTGGTTCCCAACCCCCGAGCCGTGGACCGGTACAGGTCCGTAGAACAAATGTTACTGGGCCGCACAAGAAGCATTCAATTATTTCCTTTTCATTTATTTCTCTGGTGAGTGTGTGACTTTCCATGGACGAGAAATAATCAACGCCCCCCTTCCCTTCTCCTGTGGGCTACGGTGAAATCGTCAAACGCTGACCGGTCCGTGGCGATAAAAAGATGGGGACACACAAAAAGATAACACTCTCGTTTGGTAAATTTCAGAAAATAAAATCACCGGGTGTTTTTTATTCACAGGATCAGTATGACCTGATTCCTTTATGGCCTTTAATTCAGAATCAATACACAACACACACATACAGTGGACTAGCAAGCTTAACTCGTGCCCGGGGCACAATACCTTTTTAATACCTTTTTAAAGCCTCCCCCCCCCATTCGAAAACCATATAATATTAAATGTAAAATATACCATTACCGCACCTTTGTGAGTAGCACCCGGGCATGATGCCCCCTTGTCCACCCCTCGCTACGCCTCTGGACACATGCATAAGTAGTAGACTCCTGCGTGCTCAATAAGACAGCGTGCACATTAGACATGAAACATCTTATGTTGCTAGTACCCGACACCATTATATGGCGCTTAGTAAGGTATAGAAACCAGAGCTTATTTACGCCACCTACTGTGTAAAAACAATTTACATGTTAATCGTCACATCTGACAGTTCGTCCGTAGACGCTCACGACTTACTCAGGATAACATATAATAACAGTAATTGTTTTTATCATGGTTAAAAATCAAAACAGTGGTTTCTAGAGATAAAAAAATTATGAAATTATGACAGTGGACTGGGATAGACATCTATAGGTTCACCCGCATTTGACGCTCGCCCTGGGCCCAAATACTCTGGGCGTACAATTAAGGCCGTCTCAGAATAGCAAGAAAAAAAACGTTATTCAAACACAATTTTTTTCTCTTGCCCTCTGTGGCTACTTTTCTTGGGTCTTACTTTTTCTTTAAACCACACAAGCAACATTGACATTATTATGACAATTCGACTAATTTTACAATTTAGCCTATACTTATTTGATACTATCAACGTAGCCATTGACATAAACAAAAAATACTATTTTTCAATAAGCCAATATATTATTTTATAAGTAGGCTACTTGACAGCCCCGTAGCCAAGGAAAGGGGGCACTGGGGGGGCGTGCCCCCTACCCGCTAGGTGTGGAGTGCCCCCCCCCCCCGCTTGAAAAAGAAGAAAAAGAGGAAAAAAAAGATAAAGTAACTAAAATGAGAAGGCGCCCCCTTGCTGGTTATTGGTGCCCCCTGCTTACCGTGACCTGGCTACGGGCCTGCTACTTGAGTCATATGTCATAAGTTGTGTTTCGATGAAGATTACACCAGTTGGCCACCCACAATTAGTTAAAGGAACCAAAAAAGGTACATTTCATCTAATTTCACGTATCACTTATCAGATGCGTAAATAAGGGAATGGGGGGTCCACTCCGGTGGCCAGGCCCGTAGCCAGGTCAAAGTAAGCAGGGGGCACCAATACCCAGCAAGGGGGTACCTTCTCAGTTTAGTTACTTTTTCTTTATTTTTTTCCTCATTTTCTTATTTTTAAGCGGGGGTAGGGGGGCACTCCACACATAGCGGGGGGGAGGGCACGGCCCCCCAGTGCCCCCCCTTGGCTACGGGGCTGCCGGTGGCACTTCATCTGCTACTGGAGGTGAGCGGCATTTTGGGTGTTCAGTGCCGTGATACACTAGAATAAGAACTTAGTCCGTGGGTCTCCATTTCCACAACACTATCGACTACGGTGGGGATGAAAGAAACGGTCTCAATCGGTGGTTTGTAGGATAAGCATTTCATCACTCCAGGAAATTTATAGATCTGTCTCTGATGCAAAATGAAAGGCACCAGCAGAGATTGAATTAACAGCTGGCGCACCAAGTGTGTGCCCTAAGCCCAAACTTTAGTAGGGCACTGCAAAAAGTTAACTTAGCAAAAAAAAAAAAATAAATAAAACACACACACATACACACATATACAGAGGATTCTGCTTAATTGGGACACCGCTTAGTTGGGACAGCCGCTTATTTGGGACAAATCTCAAAGAAACCAAACCAAGAAGCCAATAGTAAATGTGTATGTTTAATTGGGACAGCCGCTTAATTGGGACAAAAAGCCTCGGTCCCGATGTGTCTCAATTAAGCGGAATCGACTGTATATATATATATATATATATATATATATATATATATATAAATGGCATCTAAATATTATTTAGTTCTTATGGTATCTATAGGTCTTAATCCAGCACTGGAAACGGCATTATTTTTTTCCTAAAAGGAGATAGTCAAAATTATAAATATGTTTACAACTAAAGACTAAATGGTTTCTTTCAAGTTTCATGAGTTATTACTTTTTTTTTATTAAAAACAGATCCTCATAATTCTTTTAAGATGGTATAATCTCAAATTTAACATTTTTTATAATAACTACACACATTTTGAATAGGTTTTGCAGGATAAAGCTAATAAACTAAATAATAATGGTATTTTGTATTAGTAATTAATATTCCAAATGGTAAGTATTCTCTGAACATATACATTTTGGATAATATCTGTTTTTGTCGTTAGTTAGACCATTCAGCCGCTATTTCAATGCATAAATTATGTTAATAAGTCAGAAATGAGCGGTGTAGCCGTCATGGCGTCCTTTTGAGACAAAGAAGCAAAATTAGGCATTGCTATTTCATTTTTGTCCATTTTTGAAAAATAAACTTCTCTTACAGATTGCGCTAAAAGGTAATATAAATATAAGCTTAATGGTTTTTGTATCGTTATTGCGTATGACAGCATCTAAAACTGGTTTTAGGAATTCGCACCGGTTGTAGTAGTATTGATTTATTCAGTGTATTTTAAGTCAGCCACTTCAAGCAATCTTTCTTCAGTCTTAGCGTGTTCTGGTATGCTGAAATCAGTTTGTTTCATCGTTATTGGTAAGGAAATGAAACTAATTTCATTGTATAATACTTTTATATTATAAATAAATCAAAATATCTACAGAGTTTAAAAGAGGTAATAGCTTTCTTGCCTCTTGAATGAATCCTGGATTCCTGCTAATAATATTCTTATTAAAATGCCCGTTTTGACTTGACAATTGTAAATTTGTAGATTATTTACATTATTACATTAACTGGTATGTTAGTTTAGTCTATCAGCAGTCACAAAATCGCCCATACCTTTCCAGGACCTTTTCCCAGCTTTCTAATTAAATATCTTAATAGTTTTTTTTTTAAATGCTAGCCTAGACTCAGAAGCAAGTTATGACATTTTTTAGTGTCTGTGACAACGGGGCAAAAAAGGGTCAGAATTAGTGACCCAAATTTTGAAAGTGACTTTGAAACCACTTGAGATATTCTGATGAAATTTGAGTATGTTATAAATTTGTGTATCTTACTTTCAAAATAAAAAGGAATTTACCACTAATTTCAAATTGGTTGCACAGAATATGCCTACAATGCAGGTGGGGGTCCTAATTTTCAGCATTCCTGAATGCTTCTTTTTGCACTCCCAGACTATTAAACATTTATTATTTAAGAAACTAATGAGAAATGTTTAATTATTTTTTTATTATTGGAAATTTTTTAGTTATCTAATACAGAAAAAAAAAATTATTAGTTTTATTTGCTTCTACTGTTTTCTCACTAAATGCTTGGAACATGTTATTTTTTCAACTTTTGATTATTTATTTCAATTTAATTCAGTTTTTATATTAAATTATTTAATTACATAATATGTTAATATCTTTAACATTTTCATAAAAAAGAAACGCACTGAATGGACATCTAGGCCAGAATTATTATCTATCACTTTATGGCAAAATAATTATATTTTTCATATCACCTTTGAAGAAAAATGGCTGTGAAAATTTGTTACATGGTTAAAAAAGTTAAATATTTAAATGCAATGCTTTTCACTATTGTAAATTATCTAGAAGTATATTATGAACACATTCAGTAACATCACACAAATCTGTGCTGTTTTGTCAATGAATTTCTAAGTTTAGAGGAAAATTAGAGTAATAGAATCAAGGTGTAAAAGACTTAATATTAATTATAATTACTTACAGCTAAATTAATAAAAACTACCAAGTATAAAAAGTATATGTTGAGGGCAGGCTCGCCAAATATGTCACGTCAACTTTATGTGTGCTAAATATGTTACTGTGATTTTAATAAGCTCACTTAATATGTTACGTTTATGCTTCAAGACTATTAAATAAAGAACAAAACTCAATGCAGTACACAATATAACAAATACTTTAATACAACTATAATAAAACTTTGCTTATTTAAAAATCTCCTAACTACTTCTATTATAACAAACTACTTATATCTACCTATGTCTACACTAAGCCTGTCAGTGCTATACTCTACTACATCTTTCTCAGGGCTCGATTTACCGCCGGAGATATCGCCGGCACTGTGAACTGCCAGCTCTGCAGAAATCTTTTTTCAGTCCCTGCACTGGTTTTTTCTTAAATCGAGCACTGACCTTTCTCTTATCTACTATCTATTAACTTATTTCTAACTTAATTTAGCTTAATAAAGAACTAAAAAAACGATTTTTTTATTAAAATTTGTAAACAGTGATAGATTTCCTGTCTGGAAAAAGAAACATTCTGATAATCCAGAGACGGTGACATTTCTGCTAAAAAAAATTAACATTCTGTTACAAGTCAAAATAGCTTGAAATTTGACATACTTACAGGAAATGGAAAAATTAATCTTAGCGAAGATATTTTAATTAAAAGACAACAGTCTTTTTTTTTGTAAATAAACTGACCTATTTTTTCAATGCAGTGCAACTTTTTTACAACACATTAAAGGAAGATAAAAAATATATCAAATCAAGCAAAAAGCACTTTTTTGATTTTTTTTACTTTATTTTCTTTAAATTTCTTTGTAATACATATTAATTTTGCTAATTTAGAGAGCCGCCATTTCACTTATCAAAAAAACTTAAACTGAAAATGTACGTAATTTCTAGCAGACCACAATATAGCAACTGAAGTACCTAGTTATAGTTGTACATTATAATATTAAGCCTTAATTAAAAGATTTTTTTTTTTAATTTGATGGTCAAGATTAACATTTTTATGTTTAAAAAAAATTATAATTTTTGAACCAAGAAAGATAGAAGCCAGAAACTTGCCTTATTAAGAAAATATTAATTAATTTACAAATGAAAGCAAGTAAAAAAAAAACTAAGATGTATAACAATATAATTTAAAAAAAGGTAATGTTAATTCTTTTCAAACCATTTCTCCCCACTAACCCCCACCAATTATAACTAAATCTGTGGCTGTTTTTGCGAGCAGCACAAAGTTTTTATTGTTTTCTTTTTGCAACTCCATAACAAACTGTTTTATTTTTGTGACAAAAAACTACAACAAAAGAAAGATTATAAAAGTCTTATTATCAGTTGCAACCCTCCTGAAATTCGCCCAAGATCAAACAATGATCTTCAAAGATATTTTAAAATATTTTAGTACATTAAATACATTAAAATAGAAATGTATTTTAAATTATATTTTTTATATAACTTATTTTTACTGGTAATATTCTAGCCATAATATAGTCATACAAACTCATGTTCTTACCAGCTAAATCATCTTTCGAATTCTTATTTGTAGCTCAGTTAATAAGATCTTAGTAATGCCTTGTACATCAGTTGAACACAAAACAGAGTTTGTGTTGTTTTTATTTTTAATTTAATTTTTTTATTATAATTATTTTTAATAAAAATAAAAACTTAACACTTCTGAATTATATAAAAAAATCTTTTTTTAAGATACTAAGTTTGATGTGAAAATGTTGAAACATAATTATGTAATTTCTTTGATTCTCAAAAAAAAAACATGCCAGAAGTCTTTAAAAAAAGTGATTTTTTTTATTATTATTGTTTAATTTTCATGCTTTTTCTAGTAAAAATTGGTTCACGAAAACCCCTAATAATTTAGATAATAGAAAAAAGTTAATTATTAAAGTTTAAAAAAAAGTTAAAACATACTTTTTATAAAACAGTTAAGCAGAAATATTTGACCAGACGGGTAAAATTATACTACTAAACTCTTTGCACTGTACCTTTTTCTAATACTAGTAGACAGCCTGGACGCATAAAATATTATGTTGTAATTTTGTTAAAATTTTTATTTTCAGGAATCAAATAATTATCACTCAGCCATGGATTTTGATTCTTCTTCAAAGTTTATATCTTCATTAGCAAAATTTTTACAGTCTTTGTGTAATGGATATGTAGAATTTAATAGTGGTGTAGAAGTAATAGGGCATATTTATTTGAATGTAGACACAGGCAAAAAAATTGACTATATTCTTAATGAAAAAGTCTGCAAAACGGATGAAAACTCTGTGACATTTATAAGTAATAGCTTTCATGCGCAACCAGCTGAAAGACCAAAACCTGCTCAGAAAGGAGTGTCAGACTCCTTAACTGTCACATCTGTAACATCTGACACTAGAGCAGACGATGAAGAAATTGTTATAATGGAAGAGCCAGAAAGTAAAAATGTTGGAACATTGCCATCAAGAGAACGTTTACATAGAAAAAATATCAGCCCATATTCCAAAGTTGGGCGGCCAGCAAAAAGACCTCATAGTCAAAGTTTTTCTTCAATTAATAAACATTTACCCAAACAGTATAAGTCTGATCCTCCCAGTGGTTCTAATGGTGCTCAGCATGATGTAGAAACTTCACATACTGATAACCCATCAAGTATGGGCTCAACCCAGTTATCTAATGAGACCTCTCTAACAGCAGCAACTGATTCTGATATATCTCACCTCTCAAAAGTCTTTCCTCAAACATTTAATGAAACTTCAAATAATCAAAGTACTCACGAAGAAAGAGACATAAAACCTCAATTAGATAGTGATATGAATATTGTACAAGTGAAGCAAGAAATAACTCATACTGAGCAAGGTGGTGAGGAGGATCAAGAAATATGTAAGTATATATTCCTCATAACATATAACTGAATAGATTTTCAGCTAACTCCACTTCATATATTTTGTGGAGTCTGGTGTTGCTCTGATTAAAATGTTCATTAATAATTCTATTTGTATCTTCACTCAGGTATTTTTTATTCATCAACTACTTTATGCACACTGTCCTACTCCATAAAAAAAAAAAGATGACCTAGATAAAAAACTTTTCTAAACTTTACATATTGCTGATTCCTTATGTAACATTCAGCAATGTGACACAGTACATTTGAAAAAAAAATGTTCTCAAAAGTTTTAATTTAGTTATGGTCTATTTATTTAGATAATTAGTACAGTGTTAGAATTAAATTGAAACATATTAGGTAAAGTTTCAAGTGTGGAATGTTTCTCTATCATTTAACATAATATACAAACAAGAAAAGTTTCACTTAAGCATGAAATAGTTGGGGGGTATTCTTGAACTTAAAGAGGCATGCCTTTTGCTTGATGTCTAAAAAAAATAGTGGCACTGATTCTGAGTTAAAAATTAGCATTGATGGCTTCCACAATTACCCTCAGGTAACTGACAGGCTGCTAAACAGGAAATAAAATCTTCAAATTAGCAGAAAAATAAGTGGCAAATTCTGCAATTGTTTCAAACTGGGTTGGTTATTTATATAAAATTTATGTTATAATGCGGACAAAAAATGTTCACAATGTTCATTTAAAAGACACCTAATGATTAGCAGAGGGATCTCTTAGTCAACATAATGAAATTTTTTTCCTACAAATATTTGATAAGTTTATAGCTGCAAATAATCTCTTCTCATTTGTTGAGTTTGTCTATATAGATGAATTACCACATTTTTGTGATTTTCATTTTTTTTCTGCTTCCACTAAACGATAAGAAACTTAACTTGGTTTTCACTTTTAAAATATATATATAAATATATTCCTTTTTTTAGATGATGAGTCTCAAGATCAAAGTGTTTTTCCTAGTATGCCTTATGATCAGTATTATACTGATGGTAATAGGAGAAGCCAAAGAGCTGAATATGGCTCAGGTGGTTTGCCACATGAATTTTTTCAAGGAAATGCTGGCCCTTCCGGAGAAGGAGTAGGAGATACATCAGGTTGGTGGCTTTTTTTTTTTTTTCTGAAAGTGACAAATAGCAAGGAGTTTTCTTGGCCCTTTTTTTTTCTACTTGATTTTTCCTTTTCTTTAAAAAAAATATAAAGATTTAAGAAGACGTTGTTACATATATAAACATTACAATATTGCCAGGATCTAAAAAAAAAAGGCATTATAATGTCATTTTGTGGTATTCCTAAAAATATTAACATACAAGCTATTAAATGGAGATATTTTTATATATATTATGGTGGACAAGGAAAAAAACATTTTTAAAATAAATTATAAGATTGAATATTGTAAAATTAGATTTACCATAAGAACTTCGAAAAAAATATTTATTTGTATTGATATGTTTAAAAGACACTTATCACTAAAATAAAAAAACTGGGCTTGATTGAACATAATGTGATGAAACGTAATACAAAAATTTGTGAAAATTAGTACATTCATTTATTCAGTGTTGCTCCTGTTCTGTTTAATAAACAGAAAATTCTAAACACAACTCATAGTTTTAATCTTTACTAAACTTTATTCAGTTTCTGTCAGTCATCTCTTTTTTAAAGTTATTTGAACTAATGCCTATTGCAGTTAGATACATAATTATTCGTATGAAATATCTGTGACATTTGTGTCTTTTGTGTTTGCTAAGTCATAATCTATCCGTATTGAAGTTTTTTTCCACTTGTAATTGTCAAGTTGATGTGTAAGGATGATGTTTTTTTTATACAACTACCTTGCTCCCTTTTTATGTAAATAACTAGTTTCTGAACATTTAGTGTTGTTGATTTTCTTTATATATACCTGTCATTGATTTGTTAAATTTTTCAATTTAGAACAAATTGTTGAAACATTTAATCTTTTTGTTCTGATGAACAATTTTCTTTATTCTGATTGGTATAAAGAATGATTTGAGTTGTATTATTTTTTTTAAAATAAATAAAAAAAATATGTACATATGTTATGCATTTAAGGACATCTGATTTAACTTGGTTGTATAATTTTTAATTTTTGGCTTGAAATAATTATTTGGGTCTCCTACTCTAAATTGGCCTTAGTTTATATATTTTTTTTTTTTACTTTTTTTGACAGTATTTAATTTTCATTACATGACAAAATAACCAAGTATCACACTTCTCTTACAAGCTAGTAAGTTCAGAAAACAAGTTTGATAACAGTAAAACTTCACAAATTCAAAAAATTTTTTAGAGCTTAATTAACAACTACGATTCCCTCACACATTAGCAAAGGCCAAAAGTCCTTAAAAAAAAAACTCTGCACAAGTGATTTTTTTGTGATTATTGTTTAATTTTCATGCTTTTTCAAGTAAAAATTGGTTAACGTCCAATTATGAATAGCTGTGTTTATATCTCCACATGCACATAGTATAATAGGAGTGGTTTATCTATCCACAACTTGTTACAAGGCAAAACAGATTTTGATTTCATGATCTCCATAGTTACATGGTATCATATATTATGGACCTGTTGTATTGTGACATATCTGGGCAAGACCACATTTTCATTTCGTCATATACAGATTTCGCCCTGTTAACATATAACAAAATTGTTAAAAGTAATGATCTAAGCAAGAGCACTTAGCCTACTAGCTGGATACATAACCACCCGAAGATTTGTAGGCTAAAACTTTAGCATCTAACTGGTTATGCATATATTCACATATATTCCTGAAGTGGTGAAATACTATTTTGAACAGTGCCTAAATTAAGTGCTGTAGAGGATGAAAATCTTCATAAAATGGTCCACTTCCATGTAACTATCAACATGTATTTAAAATTGTCAATAATTAGTACGTGATAGAGGACATCATGGTAAATTCACCTTACTTCTGTTTACTGTAAAAAAAATAATTGAAGAATGACTTTCTCAACATTTTCTAATGATCAAAAAAACAAACTTGCAAGGCGCTGTGCAAGAGATTCTTAATGTCAGCAAAGTGAATGGAGGGTAAAGAACTCCAACCACATAGATGACTGTTGAATGTGTGGTGAAAACTATTAATAGATTAACTTAAGAAATGTAGGATTACTCAGTTATTTAGAAATAACATCAGCAGAGCAGAAATATTAGTTTGTTTGACTGGAAACCCTTACACTAATCCTCACCTGAATATGCACTGGTAGTCTTCTCTACCTGAAATTATACTTTGAGGAGCTTATCTCTTCAAGTACATTGTGTGCAGCTTATTCATCATCTTCAATTAACATTTATAATTTGTGAGTACCCATGCTACTGTTTTAACAATTAAATTACTTCCTCCAGACCAGCCAGTACATGACCTATTCTGGAACCTAGTTTAGTTATTGTGTGGGGTCTCACTCTTTGAGAAAATGTGATTCTTTGTTGTTTTTTTTTTAACTTGTCATTATTTAGAAAGTCTGCCTCTTGTTTTATTTTTTTAGTCACATTGAATGAATACAACTTATTCAATGTTAATCATATTGCAGTATAAAAAAAATAAAATATATTGCATTGTCAATTTCAACTTCGAAAAAAATGTTCAACTATCATTTAGTCACTGAGCATTGGTGGGTACACTGGGGTGTAAAAAATTACATGAATATTATTTTTCTCACTGTTTCTATAATATAACGACCAAATCTTTATTTGTATTACAAAAGTTTATTTGATTTTACAAGTTATCTAAAGGTATATTAGTGTAGTTCTGATGCTCCTACTTATACTCTTATGCATTTTACTATTAGCTTCTGATTAATCAAACTCCATTGCTGGGAAATGAGTTCTTTTGAAACCATGTCAGTCTTCATCTTTTGAAGAAAATCAAAACTTTTTAGATAACATGTGTGCTGAGAAAGTGTTGAGTTTAAATCTTTTGTATGCTTTTGAAATTATCATTATGACTCTTTTTCTTTACTTCTCTTATTACTGACCTCCTTACAGAAATGGCAAACACAAAAAATAAACGAAAGCAGTTCACATTAGAACAGAAGCTTGAAATTTTTGCAGCATTAGATTCAGGCAAAAAGAAAAAGAATGTTGCTGCTGAGTTTGGAATTTCACAATCAACTTTGTCAACTTTTTTAAAAGATCGCACTAAAATTGAAGAAAAAGCTCAAGACAAAAATCTTAGACCTCATTGCAAGCGAATAAGAACTGCTGCATTTGAAGATGTTGAGAAAGCAGTTTTTCTTTGGTTCATTGATGCCTGCTCAAAAAACATTCCTGTTAGTGGTTCTATCATCCAAGAAAAGGCCAAATCATTTGCAAATTCATTGGGTCATACGGAATTTACTTCTAGTTGGGGTTGGTTAATTTGTTTTCGTGATCGCTTTGGAATTACGACTAGTGTAGCTGGCAGTTCTACTAAGTTCAGACGGACACTGCAACACATAGAATGAAGATTGTTAAGATTATCATTTTTACAGGTTTATCAGAGAAAGTTTATATATAGAAGTATGTGGACTGTTAAATTCTAACTGTACAGTTTTTATCATTTGACAAGGTTTTTATTCTTTGGCTGTGATGGGATTAGACCTGTTTATATTTAACATGAGTTCAGTTGAGAATTATTTGATTAATTAGAATGTAATTTTAATTTCAGAATATTGTTTTCAAATAAAATATGTGAAGAATATTTTTTAGAAGCATTTAATCTCAAACTTGAAGATGTTTAATTTTTATGGAGATTTCTAATTAAGTATCCATTTAGTTATAAGGGTAAAACAGACTATATGTTCTGTAGTCTAGATGTTACTGACTTATTGTGTCTGGTTTTGTTGTTCTATAAGGGGAATTTTATTTCTTAATTATTGTAAAATTGTTGAATTCATTAATAAAGAAGGCATAATGGTTATTACTTTACACTGTCAGTTTGATTATATTAGAAAATAACAAAAGAAAAGGATTTCATAGTGGGGCTTTAATTATATTGCCATTGACAGGTTTAAGTGATTGGTTAGGAAATAACCTTTATATTTGTTAATTTTTATATTAAATTATTATATATAGCTGTACCCTGCAAAACTTTTGCATAGAATTTTATTCCCTTAGGTTTGATCAGTAGGCAAGGTTACGGACGGATCTGATTTTTTTCATGATATTACAATTTAAAGATGCAATATGTTGTAGAAATTTTAAAAAAATATATTTAAAAGGAATTATTTCACATTTTGGCCTCTGGGTTTATTGTTTAAAAATCGCAGAAACTATTCAAAACTAGATTTTTTTAAAACATTTATCGAATTGAGATGCAGGCAAGACAGCATTTTGAATTCTTGTTTTCTGCTATCGATTTAACGCAGAACCCAGATCGCTATTATTATATTAGAAATTTTAATTTTTTGAAAGAAATTCTGCTTGAAAACTCATACGATGACTTGAAAAATTTACTATAGGAATAAGATTGATCCTTGCTATTTGTCTACTAATATTTATATGAAACTTCTGTTTACATTCCACAATTTATGAACATGAGCTTGATTATTATTTTCAGTAAACAATATTAAATTTTGAATCTTTTCAAACTATGCTTTGATATGAACAGAAGTTTCTTTGAATACTAAATAACAAAAAATGAAATGTTTATTTAATTTTTTTCATATTAATTGATTGATAATACACAAGTTACCTCATAAAACTTTGTCTTCCTTACTCAGTCTGTTTTAGAAAACATAGCTAAAATAGTTTCTAAGCCATATAACAGAAACAAAGATTCTTTTTAAAATACATTTAAAATAATATATATTTATACATATGAATCTCACTTTGATGGATATTAGTATGCCTGTTTAAATGGGATTCCAGTATAATTTTGGTTCAGAAATATATTGATCTAATTTTAATTAGCAAACTTGCTGCCAAAGAAAGATAACATTAAAAAAATAATTTTATGTTAACTATATCTTGCCAAAAAATCTGTCATGTTTGATTTAATCAGTTAATTATTTAATCTCTTTGTCTTGTGTATAATTTGTACTATTAAATGTTGTTCATTCTAGTTTTTTTTTCAAAATGCTTTTTATTAAAAACTATTTTTATATCAAATTAACAGGCTGATTAATTCTGATCCAGTATTTTTTTTAGTTTATCTTGTACCCTACATCAAACCTTGTTTATTTTTCCAGAAGCTTTAGACTGGTTTTACAAATCACTTTTAAATTGTGAAAAAAATATACATCATCTACTTAGTACACTATCTATTTTTACTTTTCCTCTAAACAATGTTATTACATATTCGGTATACAAGTTTGTTTTTATTGATGAAGATATTTATTATTGTCATATTTTCAATTGTTATACCAGTAAAAAAAAAGTATATTTTATTTTACCGTAAATACAAATACCTCCTCTTTATGCACTTAAATTTAGCAAAATATCTTGAGTAAGGTTTGTCAAGTGTGATAATGCTCAAATATTATCAGTGATCAACTTAAGTAATATTTTCTGTGATGGTGAAATATTTGAGTGTTTTATTATTAACCAAATAACAGCATAATAAGTGCGCTCTAGATCATGTACTCAATCAGCTTAACTATTAAAAGTTGTTGTTTTTTGAGTCTATTGCTAGATCTTTCTTTCTTTCCATTTTAAACTTGTTTTTATGTTATGTTTTGGGACTGAGTTAGTGTTTGCCCCTGATTCTTTATTTCTGTAATTTCTAAATTTGCAGTGTACATGTTTCTAGTTGCTAATATCAATTATTCAGTTCTAAAAATGAAGTAAAATGTGAGTTGTATTAATGTTAATGACCACCTGAAATTTGCTTATAAGAAAACATCTGTGCAATTATTTTGTAATGTAGTAAATATTAAGGTATTGAACTGTAAATTGGCAATTTTTATACATATATATTTTGTTTACATGAGCCTTTGATTTCAATAAAACATTTCCTACCTGGCTCTTAATTGTCAGGACCAAACACTGGATGCCTGTGAACTAGAATTTCAACTCCATACACAATTTATATATTCTACCATTGCTACTTAATAGTTTTGAAGGATACATTAATGATAAAAGCCTACAATGTGTTCTCAATAGAAAAGCAAAACAATCAGGGTTTATTTGTTTTTTTATTTGTCTGCAGCCACTGAGAGTGCGAGAATGTACATTCAAGGGATTAGTGGTTTTAAAAGAATACCAAGCAGTGCAGGAATGAAAACGTCCTCAGGACTGTATATATGTCAGTACTGTAACCGGACCTTCAAATATAAAGTTCATTTTGATGGGCATATAAATACACATTTAAATCTAAAATCTTTTGCCTGTCCTTACTGTGGTACTTCTTTTGCCTATGCGAACAATTTATCCAGACACAAAAGGACTTGTAGCAGTTTCAGAAGAAGCTTACTAAAACCAGAGTTTTCTGATCCTTAAAATTGTTTTTACCCCATTACTATTTTCTTTTCCAGTTATATTTTATAAAAAATTCTGATTGAAATTAACAATCTGTATTGTGTGTTTCTTGGCAAATATAATTTTCATCATGCTTCATCACTTGTATAAAGGATTTTGCACTAAATAATTAATTAGTCTTTAGTAGAAGTGACTTTCAGATAAACAGAGGAATTAGAGCAGACAGTTTGTGGCCTACAAGATTTTTTTGTAAACTTTACCATTTTAGGGTCTCAAGTATTATTTCTAGGTAAAAATTAACATAGGAAAAGAGAGAGAAAGAGAAATTGGTACCCATCAATGGCTTTACCTTTTTCTTATCCTCAGAGGGAGCAAGGTTTGGCACCTCACACAGATCAGAACTGGCAGTTGAAACTTCCTCTCTCAACACTTCAAGCAGAAATAGTAATTCATGTTGGTGCTTTTATTGTGACATGGGCTTTAGTTCTGAGCTCCTATTAGTTCAACATCTTGGTTCACATACTCATAAAAAACCTTTTCAGTGTGAAAAATGTTCCCTTTCATTTATGCATCGGTCAACACTTAGAAGACATCAAAATGTTTGTGGTGGAAGTTTTACCCTAAAAAGACACGTGTGCCCTTTTTGTGAACGTACATTTACTTACAGACATGACTTAAGGAGACACTGTAAAAATATTCATGATGATAATTATTAAATGGAGAATAAAAACTTTTTAATGACTAGGATTGAAATACTTGCTAGATTTTAAGTAATTCTATATGCTTTTAATATGTCCTTTGTTTATAGGAGACTGGATACCTATTTAATAAATCTTATCTAGCTTGAAAAATATTAAATATTGGGATCTTCTTTACCAAACCTTGTATGTAACTTGTTGGAAAGATGGACACAAATCATTCTTTCTTTTTCCAGCCACAAGGCAACATTCATCTATTCGCTTTCATTCAGCTAAGAGACCTGATCCTCATAATTTAGATGACAATATGGCCAAGTTCAAGTATGAGTGTGAACTTTGTGGACGCAAACTTTTTCATCGTGGACACTATATGAGGCATAAAAAAAAGTGTCATAAGTAGAACTGAAATATCTGCCAAGTTTTTTTTTTTAATGTTTTTTTTTTTATTGTAAACGATAACTCTCTTTGGCGTGCAAGGTTTGCAGTGTTCTCAACATACAGTACTGTTGATGTATGTACGAATGTTGTGATCCTTGAGATCTTTTTTTCTCTGTATTTTTTAAGATTTATTAAAACTTATGATAACATTTGGGCTGAATTTGTTTTCTTTAAGGTGAAAAATGTGTATTGGATGCAATTTCGGCCTGAATTTTTTTTTAACAATCTTTTTATGAAAGTAAGATAAGTTCTTCCGATATCTCTTTTCATAAGCAAATGCCTCCTGTTGTCTTCTCACTGACAGTCCTTAAAATGATTTCTTAAAAAATAAACTAGTTGGGATCTACGTGTCTTTTTTTTTTCTTTCACAGCAGTGCATTCCCACTTCAGTAAGATTGGTGGTGGAAAACTGAGCTTAAATCTACAAGGGATCAATTCAAACACAAATTATTGTATACCTTGTGGGAAAGCATTTTGTGGGAAAAAAGATTATGATGGTCATATGAATACGAGGCATTATGGATTGCGTCCACATAAATGTCTTCATTGTGGAAAATCATTTGCTTATCAACAAAGTTTAAGAAGACATTCCATTCTTTGTCGTGAGCCAGAAGGCATTGTGACATTTTCTAAAGGGAAAAATAAAAAATTATGCCTTTAGACACTTAAATTATTCTTTAATTTGGCAATATTAACGTTTTATTAACATAAATATTTTCTATTTATTTGCATTCTAAGCTTCTCCCTCTGTCAAGAATTTTGTGTGCAAGATTTGCAAAGGTCATTTCAAGAACTCACGTGACCTGGATGGCCATATGAACACCAAACATTATAATATTAAACCTCACATATGTCAAGCGTGTGGTAAAGGATTTGCATATGCACAAAGCTTACATACACATATGGCTGCTCATAACAGAGATAAATTCAAAGGATTCCACCAGATAGGATACATTCAATTTTAGTCATCACCTATATTCTAAAAAGAGCTTACTTCAGATTTTACAAAGTGAAGGAATTCTTGAAGACTTGGAATATTACAACAGTGATTTTCATCTTTTTTTCTCTATATTATTCTTGCAGTAAATATAATGATGTGATTTGATTTGTGGTGGATAATAACTGAGCACATAAATCTTTTCTCCGCAGGATTTTCTCAGTCTAGACATCGCTGTGATCTCTGTGGAAGGGAGTGTCGTGACAAAATACATCTTCGTGATCATAAAAACAGTGTTCATTTTAAATATCTTCCATTTAGCTGCTATTGTGGGAAAAAATTTGCATACAAAAGTAGTCTTGTTCGTCATAGGCGCATATGTTCTTGTAAAATTAATCTATCTTATTTAAATTTTCACTGATGGTTGAATGAGATAAATATTTTAAATTATTTAGATATTAAATGACATGCTGTGCTAGAGTATATTTATTATTGAACTAAAATTATCTCAATTTTGTGTTTAAGCGTTTCTGTTGTAAATTAGCTACCTTAGAAAAATTGTCTTCTTGAGCATGAACAGGTTTTACTGTTCTGACAATCGTTTTGTTTGTTTTTTTACATATTTTTTTCATATATGTTGAGTTTTTATTGTTCAAATTGAAGGCAAAAAAAAGTTATTTTTAACAATACAAAATCATTTGTTTAAACCACTTACATTATTTGATAATTACATACATGATAAATACTCTCTGGAAATTTAATAAAAATGATACCACTTGCAAAGTATTTAATTTGTTTATTTTGTTCTAAGTATTTAATGTTTTGTAGTGTAAAAGTCTATAGCTGGTGAATTTTGCTTATTCTTCTAATAAAATTCTTTCTTTCAATAAACATGAATAGTGTGACATAATGTATTTTCCTGAAAAATATCAAGCCCATTATTTTTTGGTCTTACACACAACTTTCAGTTTTGTTAAAAAATACTGCACCTGTTTTTTCTGCAATCTTGGTCTTTTCATAAGTTAATCTATTTAAGTAGCGGTATTTAATAGTAATTTCTTTTCAGTACTCTAAGGCATTACATGAAGAATTCTGAAGAAAATCAGAATAGGTATGGCTGTAATTAAATTGGGTTATCAACTGGAGAAGATGTGACAGGGTAGCACACCTTTAATTTTAAATCATGCACCTGTCGTCATTATAATTAGCTTTTAGGATCATACTTAACTCTTTATGAGGTTTATTATATTTGCCATGGGGGTGAGTGGGCTTGTTTTAAAAAAATTTGCTTATTACTTGCTGATTGTTTACCGAGAGTATGAGATGGATTATCAATCGATCTTCTGTTAAAGCAGTGGAATTGTATCATGTAAGGGCGATGGGTTTATTTAATTTTTATAGACCTGAAAAATGTCTAGCATTACACTTTGAATTCTTGTCTATATACTTAACATGTTAGAAAAAATTTGACTTTAAATCTTTTCTTTACGATTCCAGTACAGTTTATATAGATAAAGAATGATTTTATTTTTTTGAAATATCTGCTTTTGACTTGCACTTAAGTCATAAAAGACATTGAATATTAATGGATTTATTAGAATTCAATAATTTTTTTAAATACCCATGAGGCACAATAAATTCTTTGATCAAGCACAGTTTTGAAAAGGTTTAAATGTTGATGTATCTGTATAGCACCTGTTTCCATAGATTTTGATTTTCTATTTTGATTAGTACATTATTCTTTTTTTTATATCTAAAAGAGAAGTAAAAATTTCTTCATACACCGTTCTTTAGGATTGTGACACTGGTAAGATGCCCATTTGCCTTTATTTTCCTGGGACTTGCTTCTGTTCTGCAGTCATTTACCACACAGTCATTCTGTTTTTTTATTCCGGTATTTATCTATTTTCCAGTTGAGAATTAACATTCCAAAATATATTTTTATATTTTAAGATTTTGTATTTTCTATAGTTACCTTTTTTCTCTATAATTACTAAATATTTTACTAACAGGCACACCTTGATGATTCATGATTAAACTAAAATACATATTGATTTACGTCCTCAAGTTTAAACATAAACACGAAGTATTTGATTGACTTAAACATTTTACTTATTAGTAATATTTTTTATTCTTCAGATTGTTACTTTCTCTTCTTCCTCTTCTACATGCTACTTTTTTTTTTTATCTTTAAGAACATTTTTATTGCTTACATTTTGTTTGTGCAGTTTTCATTTTGAATATTTGTTGATAGTGATCATGCTTTGTAGTTAAAAATGTATGTGACTCTATGATACAAGAAATAAACCAACAGTCATAAATTCATTCAAGAAATGTTCCTTGCAAGTTTTGTACTCTTCTATAGTTGTGCTGCATGAGTGATTCTTGAAAAGCCCCCACTTATTTTCTTTCAGGTGCAATGAATCTGAAGTACCGCTGTGATCTATGTGGAAAGTACTGTCATCACAGGAATCATCTTCTTGAACATAAATCTGTTGTTCATTTTGGAAACATCTCCTTTTCTTGTGAAAATTGTGGCAAAAAGTTTGGGTATAAAAGAAGTCTTCAGAGGCATAAATTGTTGTGCTATTCGAATATTTTTCTGTAATTGTTGCCATTATATATTGTTTGGTGGTTAGGCGGAAAGTTGAAAGTTTGGGCAAACACCTGACGTATTCTGAAAAAAATATATGCTCTCGTATCATTTATGGGGGTTTTCATTGGTAGTTTTTTTTTAAGTATTCCGTAAATTCACTCATTTACCATTACAGCAAAGTGAGAGTGCAACTTTTTGTACAGTGGAGTTTGGAAGCTTTGATTGAAATATAAGGAGAGTAATTTCTTTTTCTTCAGGTGATTGGCTCTTCAAGTACTACCAGTGTGATTTATGTCAGAAACTTTTCCGCTCATCTTTGGACCTGCGTGATCATAAAAACAGCATTCATTTGAAACTACTGCCATTCTCTTGTGGGGGATGTGGGAAGAAATTTGCTTATAAAAGGAATATGAGGCGTCATTTTAATTTAAGACGTTGTCCAATATTAAAAAATATCAGCAGTGATTATTCTTCGTCTAGATGTTAACTTGTGGATGTTTTTAAAACAAAGTTTTAATTCAATGATATGTTCTGTTTTAAAGATTATTAAATTAATGTATATTTATAAATGTATACATACATATTTGGGTAAATAATAATATCCCATAGTTGACACAGTTTTGCCTGCTAATGAAACATTGAATGATGATTAAAAAAAACTACTTGATTTTTAGGTTGTTCTATTTAAAGAATCACATGTGATGAAATTAAAAAAAAACACTTAACAATTATTAGATATCTAACACTAGTCCTGATGGCAAAGATATTCCATAGGGCCATAAACAATCTATTTAGATTACATTTCTGTCTTGAAAAAAATGTTCTCATTTGTATTTTTGTCATTGAATTTATCATATATTTCAAATGTTTTAAACAATATCACTGCTTTGGTGAATTGTAAAAGGTATTGGAAAGTTTGTTAAAATTTCAGTACTTCATAAATAAACTTCCATGAATTAGTACTTCTTTGAATGACTGTGATGTTCTGTGATAAAAAGTATAAAAGATCTACCTTTTCTCCATTTTAATATTATTCCTTTTCTAATGTTCATTTGAACAGTTTTTTTTTGTTTACATCCATATATTTCATTGTGTTCATTGTTTTCTCCTCTGACATACCACTTATAGAGTTTTTAAGATATTAGACTGAAAATTGAAATGTCTAAATGTAACTTAACTTGAATTTAAATATTATTTCAATTTAGAACTACTTAATTTTTTTTTCTTGTTAAACGGTGTATGCCTTGGTGTATTGTGTGAAAAAAATTCAAACCAAAAACATACTGTTTCTGAATTCCCCAGATGGTCCACCAGGAGGCCAGCCATGGTGCAACCTATGTGGAAAATGGCTTCAAAGTGGTCGACATTATAAGGATCATATGAATAGTGTACATTTTAAAAAATTGCCCTATGTCTGTAATTTTTGTGGAAAAAAGTTTGGTTACAAAAGTAACATGGTTAGACACAAAGTAACAGCACATAATGAATGTCTTCAGTTGTCTTAATTGAAGTGAACTTTGAGAAGGTTATTCTTGCTGGCAAATATTGAAAGGCTTTTCTATTACTGACATTGCTTTCTTAATTGAATTGACAAACTTAGTGGAAAATCTACATAGCAGTGAATAAATGAATTTCTTACATAGCTAACACCATTTACTTGGAAATTATTGATTGCTGAATTTAGGCCACGGCATATTAATGATTAGAAAAAATATATTATAATTTAAAGTTTATTTTTTAAGTTAATTCTCTTACCAGCTTCATATGTATAGGTCATAAGGATAAAAAAAAATCAGGGTGGTCATTTTTCTCCTCAGATGTTAGCTTGTCGTCTAGACCAACCTGCGTCCTTTGTGGAAAGTCTTACCAAAAGCAATTACACCTGAGTGAACATATGAACAGTGTACACTTCAAGAAATTTCCTTATCAGTGCCAGAGGTGTGGGAAGTGTTTTCCTTATAAAGGGAGCTGGGTGCGACATGTGAAAACAGTGTGTTGGCAGTTGTAAAAAAAGTGTTCATTTTTGTGACAGTGGCAGTTGTTCAACATAATTTTTGTAAAGATTTGTTCCCCCATGTATTTTATTTTGATGTTTGCTGTGTCAAGTATTCATCACTAAGTGTCTACAAAATCACCTGACACACAATAGTTAATTGATTTTGAGGAATGATTTTTTTTAATTGGTTAGTGTGATCCCAAATAAAGTTGTTTCCTTTTTCACAGATCCGGCTTACTACCGACATTGTGCTTTCTGTGGCAGACATTTCCAAAGTAAATTTCATCTACAAGAGCATATTGATGCTGTCCATTACAGAGTGAATCAGTATTCTTGTTCTATTTGTAATAGAACGTTTGGATACAAGAGAAGCCTGAGACGACATGTCACCTTAAATCATTCCTCTGTCTCTAAAAGTTCACCTGATTTAAGCATGAGTTTAAAAATGTAATATTGTATCATAAAATTATATTCTGCGTTACAAAATTAATGAACTGATATTCTCAGTTTGTTGGTGTTTAGTCAGAGCCTTTTTTTATTGCAACACACCTGTGCAATACTCAAATTATATTTCATTTTTTTTGGTAAACTATTCAGTAATTTAGGTTTTTGTCACATGTTCTAAGGAAGAACATTTCTTTGTATATTGGTGAAAGTAGTCTTATGGCCCAGTCAAATATTGGATGATATGCATATGTTTCACGAAGTATTGATTTGTACAATTATTTGCTCTTGAAAGATACAGTATGGCTTTTTAACGTTTAATTTTTTTGTTAGCTATATATTCACTTTCTAATTATGGTCAGTTTTCTTTGTTGTCAGTCTTTATCTTTGCAAATAGTAGTCTAATTTATGCTCTCCAGGTTTCCTAACGACTTCTACCTTTAGGCGTCATGCATGCTCCATTTGTGGGAAGCACTTCCTAAATGCCACACATTTGACAGAACATACAAATGGTGTTCACTTTAACGTCCTGCCTTATTCTTGTGATTTTTGTGGGTATCGAGCTGCGTACAAAGCCAACCTTAGAAGACATATGACAACATGTGCGATGAAGAAATGCTTGTCTTGACATGGGTGGGAGTAAGATATCCAGTGTACCATGTCTATTTTCATCACGAATTTTATTGTCAAGTTTTTTTTATAGTGCAATGAGATGAATGATTTTTTTTTCTCTAACCACAGAATTAATTTATATTGACCATCCATTTATTGTCCTTTTTTTAATGATTGCTTGTAATATTTTATTCCTTATGTTCATTGTGTTGTCAGTACAAAGAGCCTTATAAATTGTAAATCATTAGTCTTTTTTCTTCCTGTTTGAAAGTATTTAACTTTTAAACAAGTCATTAGATCTGTATATTGCTGTAATACTATCAGTTGCAAAGGATCAAAGATGCTATGCAGCATTTCAAAATGTCTTGTTTTGGTCAACATCAGTCATCAGTCTTATTTTGTACATAATAGTGTCTTTTTTATCTTAATAATGATTCCTGTAAATATTGCTTATCTTTGTAATTGATATATTTGGCTAAAATATTGAAAATTTCTTCTTTACATCTTTTAAAATATTCAAAAGATAAAGTGGTAAATAAAATTTGATGAAGAAAAATGTGTTCTTAACTTAAGACAGAAATGTAATATGATAAGCCATAAGCAATTTTTTATTCCCTAAAGGTTAAAGTGATGTTTGAAATTTGAGGCTACTATTAGAAGTTAGAAAAGCCTTTGTTTCATTTTGCTGTCCATTGCCTATTCTAAACCTTTAGAATGAAAAATATTAGCGTAACGGAAATATTTTTATACTTTCTCCCCAGGTGGTGTGATTGGTTTGCCATACAGCTGTAGAATGTGCGTGAAAACATTCAGAGATCGTTATTGTTTAAAAGAGCATGAAAATAGTGTCCACTTTAAGTTATCCCCCCATAGGTGTCCAAAATGTGGGAAGGGCTTTGCCTACAGGCAAAATATGAACCGACATACTATTACTTGTACAAAAACTGTGCAAATGCTGATGAATTTTTAGTTCATTCATACCATCGAATCAGTCATTATTAAGAGGGAAATTACTGGCATTATCGAAATAAAGAATTTTTTTATCCCTCTTCCTCAGGTATCCACATTTTTCCACGTTATGGATGTAATATCTGCAGAAGAACATTCAAGGATTCTTATCGTCTAGGGGAGCATCTTAATAGTGTGCATTTAAAGATTTTCCCACATATATGTCCCAAATGTGGTAAAGGATTTGCGTATAAACATAATATGACTAGACATGCTCAAACTTTCTGCAGGAAATTCAATATATAGCTCAAAACAAAGATAATGCCATATTTTCTTACTTAATGGTGGACAGATTTCAAAATTTCATTATGGTTTCTTTACTGTGTATTTTTCATTGCGAATAGTCCTTCATGACACTCGAACCATAATTTCATGTTTTGTTCTAAACATTAAACAGGAAATGGGTTAAACTTTAGCCATTCTGTTACAGCAGTTATAATTCCCTCTTCCACAGATGTTTTCTGTTTGACAAGGTACCAGTGTGACGTCTGTGGAAAGCATTTTAGGGATTCCTTTCATCTCAGAGAACATAAGTTTAGTGTTCATTATAAACTTTATCCATTTGTGTGTTCCAAATGCGGAAGAGGCTTTGGTTACAAAAGAAATTTTCGAAGACATTGTCTCTTGTGTAAAAAGTAATTTTCTCTCTTTTACTTATTCTTGTGTAGACAGGTTAGGTATAATTTTCAATAAAATTTATGTTAAAATTTCTTCCCTTAAGTGACATACTTAGTTGCAATAAAAGTATACCTTTTTATTTTGTACCGTAATAATAGATTAAAATTTTTTTGAGAATTTGACACTTTGAATCAATTTATTAAAATAAAAATATTTTATTTTCTTTTGAATTATCAAAACAAATGCAAAAGATTTTTTCTTAACTTGCATTTTTTTTTAGTTGTGTTTGGTTTGATAGTCTTTTTTAAACACTCTAAACAGATACATAATGTGAATGTGTTTTTGCAAGAATTAATACTAATTTCCATATTTTGATTTTGTAATCATAATGAATGATGCTTGTGTGTAACAATGTCTTAAATTAATTATACACATCTACTTGTAAAAAAAATATTCTTTTTACAATTTTGTTCATAACAGTTGAGTTCAGTGATATTCATTGCAAATACAAATAAAGTAAATATGATTTATATGTAAAATATTTGTTTTTTATGTGTTTTTTTCAATGTCAGTGTTCGTTTAAAAATTTTTGTTGTTGTTGACAATGAAAGTAATGAACGGTTAAATAGTTAACATAGTTAAGGTAGCAGTCACTTCTACCATTTTGAAGTTTAGAAATATGTGCTCTTATAGCTAAGAAAATTGTTTTTTTTTTTAATTTTTCATTTTCTCGACGTTGGAACATTAAAGGGAGTAGTCATTGTCCTGATTATATATATATACAGAATTTTGTAATGAATTTTTTAAGTTTTACACTTCTGATAATTATCTGTTCAGTATCAAATGGATTTTTCATGAGAGCTCTTGATTGGGGCATTTGTATTAAAGAATGATGCCAAAACTTTTTTCAACTTTATTCTGGGTTGATATCTCAGATGAAAATTATTTTATGGGCTTCATAATAAAAGGTCTTTAATTAGGTTGACACTATAAGGATCTTGTTATTTATTCTTTTTCCCAGCTCTGCTCAATGCAAGACCATTGAAAAGAACCCCAACCTTCTACTGTGAGACATGTCAGAAAATGTTTAAGAATAAACGTGACTACAGGGACCATATCAACAGTGTTCATCTAGGAATAGCTCCATATGCATGTCCATACTGCGCAAAAACCTTTAGTTACAAAAGGAATAATGTTAGACATAGCGTCGCTTGCAAGATGAGGCCACTAAATCTAAAGACAGAATATAATTAATAGCACACAGTATTTCTACTTTAACAGCTCCATAATGTTTTCAAATGTTACAATGACGACATTGCATATTAAGGACTATCTCAAAATTATGCTTTTTCTATTGTGTTGATAAATCATCCATTACATTGTTAATAATATTGACCAATTTCTATCAACATATTTAATGCCAGTTTAACATATTTTTTTATAATGCTAGAAGATGCTGTACATGTATTTTGTTCTTAATGTTAATGATTTCTAATGCTTTATTCAAGAAAAAGTTGTAACACATTTATTAAAGCCCAAAAAAATATATTAAAAAAATACATTTTCCCTCTTGTGCTAGAATTCAATAGCAGCAAATTTCTGTCTGCAGGCTTAGCAGCTTCACAAAGAAAAAGATGGCCCTTGATGTTAAGAAGCTACAGGCGATTTTTCTGTCCTGTTCCAGCATGCAGAAACAACTCACTACGTATAGGCTTTACAGAATGTGAATTAAAGCGTCACTGGGCAGAAAAACACGAAGAATTTGTTCAAATTCATCATTGTGCACTGTGCAGTTTTGTGGCAAAGAGAAAAGGAAATGTATATAGACACATTAGAACAACTCACAATGAAGATGCTCATTTAACTCTAGGGGAAGTTGATTTTCAGCCCAACAGAGAATATGTTCCCCCTCATCCTTATACATTTAAGATGGCTCTTGGCATTGAGTGAACTTTTTTTGGGTCTCTTAGATTGGATATTTTTCCAACTTTTTTCAGCTTGATTGCATCATAAATTTGTGGATTTTGATTGTTCAGTAATTTATGACTTTTAAAATACTTCTGCAGAACTTTTTTTACATAAAAATTATTTTTACTTTGCTATTTTAATTTCCACCCTATCATGTCCTTTTTTTTTGTTGTTGTTTTTAAAAAAACAACAACAATAAAGGAAACAGTTTTGTCACAAAGGTGGTATTTTTTTCCTGCAGACTATGGTGGCGGTGGTGATGGTGATTTCTACTTTCAAGCAAAAGGAGTGAAAGTATTACGGAAACAACTTTTTTGTCCAGTTAGAGGCTGCAACACAACTGTTGGTTCTAACAGTGACTTCCACCGCCACTGGAATGAGAGACATGTAGCCGTTGTTGTCATGTATCACTGTTCCTACTGCAACTACCCAGCTAAAAGAAAAACCAATTTAATTCGTCATGCATGTATGCGCCATGGCTTAAGTAAAGATGAAGCAGTTGGTAAAGTGGAATGTCAAACTAATAAAGAGTTCATTAATCCATCCCCATGGACTCTGCACAAAGCCTTAAATTATGTGCAAATGTGAACATTAATTAGCTTTTCAATGGCTGTATTTAAAAAACAATTATACTTCAGAGATATTTTGCTTAATAAAAAAATAATATTGGCCTTCTTGCCTTATTTTTTTTTTGTCTGATAAGGTTGAATTGGTGAATATAATCATGTAATTTAGAAAGAATGTTTGGTTTACCTAACAGTTACATTATCATTTCAAACTTTAATTTAAAAAAATAATTTTCTACCAAGTTTTGAATATACAGACAACAAAATATTGCTAGGTATTTTTAAATTGATCTATTCCTTAATTATTTAAAAAATCTAAAAAGATAATGTTTACTCTTTTGTTTGTTGTTAGTCTGTCAATGATGAATCATATGAAAATAAATATAATAAATTCTTCTTAAAATTGAAGATATCTTAATTTATTATATAAAAATTTTTTTTACAAAATTATATATCGATACTAAAATATAAATCTTCTACCACAAGCATGCACATTGGGAAATATTAACAATATTATACATACATACCTGTACATTTTAAAATGGGGGATGGGTGTTAAGATTTTTTTTTTATACTGCTAAAAAAAATACAACATTTTTTATGTATTAATCCTAATGAATCTTCCATGTTTAAGCTCAATATTACTCATTCCAAAACTTTGTCTTATAGCCAGTGATTCTTTACATTGTTCACTTCAAAATATGAATCAATAATGTGATCTTTACGTCATTAACAGCATTATGTTAATTCTATTATTCAGATATTTTGCTTTTATGAATATTTGTTGTGCTACAGTTTTACTACAAAAAGAGTATTAGTTGCATGCAAATCTGACATTAGGTAGGCAGAAGCAAACATAGCACACATTTGAAGCTGTATTAATTTTCCATTCAGTCAAACACAAAACAGATTTTTTTTTTAATTCATTCTCTCCATTATGAACTAGTTGAATTATTTTCCCTCTGCAGGTCACTACTTTGTTCATAAGCTTTATCAGTCACACAGTTTATGGGAGCCTGGAAGTGGATGCCCTGTGCAAGGGTGTGGTGCCAAGTTTTGCAGAAACAAATCAGATTTACGTTATCATTGGCTTGAAAAGCATGAAGAAATTACTGCTTATTATCATTGTGCTCAATGTCCAGTTTCATTTAAAAGAAGGTCCAATCTCTTGGCTCACATTCGTATGAAACACGGAGCAAATGTTCATGCATGTATCGGGAAAATAGAGTATCAGTCGAATCAAGAATTTATTGATCCCAAGCCTCTGACTTTGAATTCTGTTCTGGGTTATGATTGATGAACATTGTCTTGAATTAAACATTAAGGAGTTCATGTGATTGACAATATTATCTTGAATTACTGCTAGCCATTATGGAGTTTATTTGATTGACAACCTTTTTTCATACCCATCTTTTTCTGTCATTTTATTTTTTCAAAAATTTTAGTTTCACATGTATATCTGTCTTTTTTAAGTATTTCATAAGTTTTCATACTAAGATTTCTTTCCAGTTAAATGTTAGCTTTCAATAAATATATATGCTAACATGTAAAGGCCTATGTATTAATTTGCTAACATATCAGAAACATGCAGGCCTAAACATTGTATTATGTTGTGATTGTTGGTTTCTTTAAAGATTGTATACCTAAAAGGGCCATCAGAGTAGAGAAAAAATATTACATGTTTGGTTCTACAATTCCTGTTACTTTCTGAAGACTTTTTTGGGTTATTTATTTAATAACAACTTTCCAGTACTGGAAGAATTTTCTTTTTGTTTAACTGACAACTTGTGTACAACATTGTTTATTCTTTAATTAATAGCTGTATGTATTTACTGTGGATTTGATTGGATTTAATTCTTTGTAATTTAAAAAGTGGGTGCAAAAAGTTTGGGGCCACATGTAAAGCCACTATAATTTATGTCTACAGGTTTACAGAGTCAGAATAGCAGATCTTCAAGATTAACAACTTGGCAACCAGGAATGGGGTGCCCAGTGCCTGGATGTGGGGCTCAAAAACTTAGGGCACTTTCATTATTTAAGACACATTGGACTGAAAAGCATGAAGAAATAGTTCCAAAATATCATTGTTCACAATGTAATGGCTGTGTTACAAAAAGGAAATCAAATCTCTTCCAACATTTTCGCAAATGTCATTATGGAGAAGACATTAAACTGAGCATTGGAAAAATAGAATATACTCACAACTCAGGATTTCAGGATCCTTATCCTTTGACTTACATCTCAGTTTTAGGTCAAGCACTCCAGGATAGCAAAAATTTCTAAAAATAAAAGTAAATCTTAAATTAATCTCTAAAATTGTTACATGAGTCATCCCACCTCAATTGAAATTGTATGTTCATTTGCTGTAACCATAAGCTATAGACCATTTACTTTACAGATTTATCATATACATGTTTCTCTGTTCAAATAATGGTTTAACAATTAATTTTGCTTGATACTTTCAGTCAATGTGCAGTTTTCAAAAGTTCACCGCTACGACACTTTAGCAATTTGTATAAAGCATTAATTATTTAAAACTATAGCTAGGTAATAACCTTGAAAACAAAACAATGAATGTGCATATTGTTTTTGTAAGGATACTTTAACTGTTTGTATCTAGTTAAAACTCTTAACGTTTGAGCTACATCAGGCAATATTTTAATGTCTTCATCTACAGGTTTGGAATTAAGGAGCACGTCTCAGTTCTCAATCTTTGCTCATAAACAACTACAAGAAGATTATTGGAGACCAGGCTCTGGATGTCCTGTACCTTTTTGTGGTGCCAAAAAAATTTCGAACACTACACGCCTAAAAGAACACTGGAATGATAAACATGAAGAAATTGTTCCAAAGTTCCAATGTTCTTTGTGCTCACATGTTACAAAAAGAAAATCAAATTTACTGATGCACTTTCGATCTCGCCACGCTGACTCAGACATTTCACATTGTGTTGGAGAGATCAATTACCAGATGAACAAAGAATTTCAAGACCCATTTCCATTAACCCTTCAAGATGTACTGAAAGCAAGAAAATGCTTAACTTAAGATATAGTTGTTTTTTTTTATACCCTGCTAGTATTTTAAACATTCAGAAAGAAAATTTTATCTCATTTCCCAAATAATTTAAGAATAATTCATTTATTTTTTTAATAGTGATATGAAAAACAGTTTTAAATGTTGTCATTAAAATTATCGCACTTAGAAAAAGTACTTAAAAATATTTAAAAAAAAATAGATTGAAGTGATGACCATCATCAACATTGAGTTAATAAAAGATAATAACTAGTTTATTTTTAAGCAAAAGAGAAATTGCATGTTTAAAACCTGTAGGGAGACATGAATCAAAGCAGTTTCATTGATATGTACACCTTTTTTTTTCATGCAGTTTTGAATACAAGACATTCATTAATTTTATTTATTTCCATATTTAAATTCTGCATCTTGTACATTTTCATGAATGATGACTTTTTTCATTGAATCTTTTTCTATGATTTGTTTTGTTTCTGCTTTTCATAAATATATTTACTCCCTTACTTGTGACATAAAAAAGACTGATTTTTGTATACTATTTCATCTGAATACCATTACTTTTGTCTACAGAAAATATAAAATGGTTCAAAGTTGAAAACCAAGATTCTTCATTGTCACAAAAGAATTCAAGTGGAATTTCTATAGTTGGAAAAATCGGTTGCCCTGTAGCAGGCTGTGAAGCAAAAAGCCTGAGTGTCCATCATTTTAAAATTCACTGGACTGAGAAACATGAATTGCTGGTTCCTAAATATTTGTGTTCATTGTGCACTTTTGTCACCAAAAGAAAGTACAACCTGACCAGACATTTTAAGACTCTTCATAAAGAAGAAGACATTGAGACTTGCCTCATGAATGTAGATTACCAGGAGAATCAGGAATATATAGATCCGGCTCCTTTTGAAGATGTTAATTCAGCTTTGATTTATGTGAAAAATAGTTTGGATCAAAAATTATATTAATATTCATACTGATGACCAGTGATGTCATTTCTAAAATATATTATGCTTTTAGTATTTTAACAATAAATTAATAATGGGCTATTTTTTAGAAATTGTTAATTCTTTCTCTTTGGTTATTTCACTTTGTCATTGGTTACAGTTTAAAATCCTTTTCAGTCAGTGTTGTGATTTAAACCTTTTTGAATTTGCATAAATCTATTCATTAACTTTTTCAGTCTTATTTATTCACTCTATAAAATATATAATTAATAATGCGTTATTTTATATTTTTTTTGTAAACTTTCAAGTTGACTATCTGGCCAAATCATGGGAAGTTTAAAAAAAAACAACAGATGGCCAGAGCTCTATAAATTCTTAATTTTTTAGCTTCATTACCACTGAAACACTTTCATATCAAACACACTTTTTTTCATATTTGTCTTCCTCTGACTATAGTCATTTTTAAATTGTTTAATTTAGGCTACTCTCTGTTTTAAAAATGTATCGTAGGAAAATAAATAATAATATTGTTAAAGCCTCCAATAGATTTTATAACTTCATTTTGTTGGCAAAGTAAAGAATGCCTTATTTTATATGGCAAAATGCTTTTTTACTATGCTGCATTGTAGTCTCCATATACTTATTATAACTTTTCATTGCATTCATATTATTGAGAAATATATATCACATCTCTTCAAACACACATGACTTAACAAAGTGGCATAATGCTAGACACCTTAGACATATTGGGCAGCAATATCTTTTTATTATTCTTTTTTTTTATATCTGACATGAGAAGCTCAGGAATATTTCTTCAAAATGAAAGGACTATAGACAATCAGTTTGGTCAGTGAAGTTGTGGAATTAATTTATTCAAACATTCTTTAAGTATAATTTAAAGTGTGTCGAATTATTAGTGAGAGATGTGTAGTTGTTTAGCATAATTATTGATCGATATATTTCAGTGCTGGCTGATATTTACTTGTTTTGATTTTTATTTTATTCGAGCTTGTTTTGTAATATGGTTATAAAAGTTTTTTACTAAAAAACATAACTTTTGTTTACACTTTGAAATTGAAAGGGTAAAGGAATAACTTTTCATTTCATTTAAAAGTTTAAAAAAAAATTATTCAGTATTTTTAAGTATGTTTTAATATCACCTTCGACAATTGATTTTTTGAGAATTGATTGCGGGTTGGTTTGATTGTTTGGATTTGACGAGGAAGGAAATTGTTTCATAGCTTGTTGAGAGTTGTATCCACAGTCTGTGATAGTGTTAGAGGAGATGTGATGTACATCGTACACAGCGCAGTTGATCCATCCATAGTAAACTATCCACTGCTTCACTGATAGTGTTAGGGATGTCTACCTGTACACATCGCAAATACCTTTTGTTATATGTGAAATAAAAACAAATATATTAATATTTATTTTACTGGATGAATGAACAGGTAGAACTTTTTGATTACATAGATACAGCCAAATCCGAGTTAAGTTGTGCCTTTAGTCTTTTTTATACTGTCTGCTGTAAAACACAAAATAAAATTCAATCATCAACATGGACATACTCACAAGCTTGAATCCTGTACAAATCTTTTATTTTTAATAACAATGTCTTAGAAAAGCATGTCTGTATGTACCCCGATACTGTCTTAAAGGTTTTAAAATATTTTCGTTCATATTTTTTTTGCAATTTCAAATTAAAGACTTGAATTTTAAAAAATGTAAGAAATGTTTGTTTAATATTCTAATTTTGTTATTGGATCAAAAATTCTAGTCTTCTAATCATTGATTATTGGGTAAGATATTTGGATTGTCTGAGTATCTTGACATTCACTGAACACGAGATTCTTTTCTTTGTGTCTCCAGGTTCTCTGCGGAACATGTTTAGGCAACCACTTATTCCTACATTTGGATTATGGCGCCCCGGGTTGGGGTGTCCAGTACCAGGATGCAGCGCTAAAGTCATTCGTCAGGCCATACACCTCAAAATTCACTGGTCGGAAAAACACGAGGAAATTGTGGCCAAATATCATTGTTCGTTGTGTGAAGTATTCTCTAAAAGAAAATCCAATCTTTTTCAACATTTCCGCCAAAAACATGGAGGTGACATTTCACAATCTGTTGGGAGTATAGAATACCAACCCAACAGAGAATTTCAGGACCCATATCCTTTGACACTGGACCATGTTTTTGGAAAACCGACAAGTTATTAGCTTTGTTGACTGCTCAGCCCTTAACCATAGGACTTCTGCTGTAATTTTTCTAATGATAATCTCGAAGTGCTATACGCAATTTTAGTGTTATGAAAATGTCTTAACTGGTATTGTTAAATAGTGGTGTAATAAATTCAGGCCCTTGAGTCTTGTTCCCAATATCTGTATCTTTTTGTGTGTTTAAAGCTAATTATGTTGTTTTTGGATACAGCATTGTCATGACTCTGTGGAGATATCCGCACTGTATTGAGCAGATGTCAGCCATATGTGTTCTGTAGGAAAAATAAGGTTACCACAGTAATAAATTAAGAACATCATTCTGATTATTTAGGCTTGAGTTGTCATAAGTTGTGTTTTTTGTGATAGTAATTGTATTGGTACAAAAGCTACCAATCTACTCACTCATTTTATGTTATGTTTTTTTTAAATTGCTGTTAAAAAGAAATGTTGAAAAATAAATTCTGATGATTACATATGTAATGGTAATTGCGCTGATTATGTATATATTATGTATGTCGTCGTCGTCCCCCCCCCCCCCAAAAATTTCCTATCGCCATAAAAATTTTTTTCAAGACCCATGGCTGCTGCCAGCACATCTTTGGCCATTGCATCTCCACCTATTAATGTCATTTTATAGCAGGTAACTGTATCCGATGGGCCCATTAAAGGAGGGAACGCCTGGCATGGTTCTGGTTGCACAAAGTATTATAAACCATTACATTATACTCAATGAGATGCAAAAAAATCTTTCTTGTACAGTTGGATAATTAAAATCAAATTGTTCGCCATTTCCTACTCTTACTACTTTCGTACCTGAATGCGTACACACATTGTGTTTATAGTTTATACCAGTATAAGAGTACCCTCTTGAATACCGTATGTCCATCCATCGCTGTGGCTCTTACCCTAGATTCCCTCTTGACATACCGTAGTCCATCCATCGCTGTTCATAAAATTATTTTCTTTTTGATTCCGTTACTACATATCAGTTAAGAGTTACATTAAAATCATTGTGGTAAAAACCTGGCATTTGATAACTTTGAATATTTCTTTTTAACCGTTTTACTCTTGTGGTCAGTAGAGGGTATAATACGTTTTTATTTTCGTTTTAATAATAAAAGTTGACTACCATTGGTCGTTGCAGCTGATATTGAGGAAACCTTTTGAGTTTTTATTTCTTAGATCTTTCTGATGTCTAAATATGTTTATTTAAAGAACTTGACAGTGAAACATGGGGACTCACAAGGAAGACCATTCTAAACATTTCTTGTTTTCTCCAGGTGACACCGAGTCTAACTGGACAAGAAACAGAGGGAGGAGGTCCGCCAATTGGAAAGCATGTCCAGTTCCAGGCTGCAACGTATTCCTTATTGGACACACCGCCAAATACCGTCGACACTGGTTAGCTAAACACGAACGCTTCGTGAGCAAATATTTGTGTCCGGTATGTAATTCAGCGTACAAGAGAAAAGACGACCTGCGCGCTCACGTGACTAGACATGAGGACTATGTTCTGGACATGGAGCAAGTAGAGTGTCAGTTGCTGGAGAACAAAGAATTTTTAGATCCCGAACCGTATACATTAGAGGCTGCATTGAACCATTCTCCTTTGTAATAAATCTGTATATGTATTCAGGACATTAGAGGCTGCATTGAACCATTCTCCTTTGTAATAAATCTGTATATGTATTCAGGACATTAGAGGCTGCATTGAAACATTCTCCTTTGTAATAGATCTATATATGTATTCAGGACATTAGAGGCTGCATTGAACCATTCTCCTTTGTAACAGATCTGTATATGTATCCAGGACATTAGAGGCTGCATTGAACCATTTTCCTTTGTAATCTGTATACAGGACATTTAAACATGAATTAAAAGATGAATTTTATTCTATTGCATATATGTGGTATGGCATTGTGCGTGTCTGTCAAAGACATGAATATATTTTTATGTCATCTTTACATTGTTAGTTTATCAACAAAATATCACCGTGACGATACAACTCATTTTTTATACGGTATTATTTTGTTTGTGTTGTTGAATTTTATTAGATTACGATGAATTTGTTACTTCCTACAGAACTTCTACTCACACTGGGGAAAAGTAGTTCTCAAATTGTGTTTATTATTAGAAGCCACCGCCCCGGGGATGAATCAATTTGTCTTCTTCTTGTCTGCAGGTTACCATATGACGCCAGTCAATGCCCTATGGAGGCCAACAGAAAAGTGTCCCGTGGCAGGCTGCAACACGTACATTTCTAACAAGTATCGCCGTCACTGGCAGGAGAAACATGAGCCGGTGGTGTCCTGCTACAAATGCCATGCGTGTCTTCAGTCCTACTCTCGCCACTCGTCCCTTATACGGCACATCAAACAGAAACATGACGGGGAGATGCCCAGTGAGCTTCCAGAAGTTGATTACATTCACAATGACAGATTTGTAGATCCATCACCCCTAACGTTGGACAGGATCTTAGGCTACATTTAGACATCACCAGTTTATTGATTGTGACAGAATCTTAGGCTACATGTGAACAAGTGCAGTTTACTGATTGTGACAGAATCTTAGGCTACATGTGAACTTCTGCAGTTGACTGATTGTGTCAACATTTGGTTCTGAAGTTATGGTTAAAAGGGTTATCTTGGGTTATCATTTGAGACCAGTGTCTCATTTTTCTTATACCGGACAACCAGCTAAATGGTTTTGTTTAAAATTTATTGTAACCTATTTGTAATTTTTAGAATTTACATTGAAATGATTGTAAAGTAGCCTTTTTCTGAACAAGTCATATAAAAATGTATGTTAGCCGACACAGGCATGTAGTACTAATAGTTAAGCATGTTGTTGTTTTTGCTCATCTGGGATGATCCAGTGATTTGTTATTTGAACTTCAATCAGTTAAATGTAGAATGAAGAGTTCCTGACCAAAATGTTTATACCGATAATGAAACACAATAGCCATTCCCTCCCTCTTTGGTCAGCCTTGTGAGTAACTTGTGACGTATGGTGACCGAACTCAGATGTGTATGTACGTTACCTTAAATATTGAAATACGTGTATACTGCATAGAAAACACCTGATTGACAAGCCTAAATAGACTGCAGTAATGCGGGGACAGATTGGAAGCATGCCCGCCCCAAGCTACACTGGAACTTTCCATCTTTCTGTTTCCTTACTTGTGACTACAGTATGTACCTGTGACTAAAACTTTTTGAAGCTTTTTGTTAATCCAGGTTAGGCCAGTCTGGCTGCAAAATCTTCTTGTATAATAAATAAATAAATAAATATATATATATATATGTGTGAATCATTTTCGCTACTAAACCCCTAATTATGCCATGGCCACAAACATTTCATCTTCCCTGGTGGCTCCTAACGGCAAAGGGACATTACCATATGTAGCTTTCAGAGACTTAATAGCGTCTTGATTAAAACGCCTCATTGGTTATATGTTGGTTCTACAATTTAACATACTCTTATGCCATTAAAATATTCCATGTGAATATTTTGGTGCCATGTTGGCTTCAACATTTGTTTCTCAGACTATAGTCTCAATACACATGTCTAATCAGATATTTATCTGGACTAAATACACTTGAAATCAACTTATTTCTCGTCATATCCCAATACACTTGAAATCAACTTATTTCTCGTCATATCCCAATACACTTGAAATCAACTTATTTCTCGTCATATCCCAATACACTTGAAATCAACTTATTTCTCGTCATATCCCAATTAGCCAACTTTCTGTATTAGAGGCCTGTTCGTTTTTTTAATAGAATCACATTTCTCTCACGGGGCAGAATGTAAACTCAGTTCCCACCTCTCCTTTAGTTAATCTCAAACACAAGTTTGAGAAGACACATAAGAATGACCTGTATTACCATAACATTTTATTTGCATATGTTATTTTGGCGGTGATAAAATTTATTGGAACGAACCCCTGTGCATTTAGTCAAATGTGTTTTGTGTACATCTTTCACACTGGTTGCTGGCTTCAAATAAATGTACCTGTGCTTGACAAACCATCAATTTAGAAGTGTTTCAAGTTCTCACTTTTTTTTTATAGAGGTTTTTGCCCGCCTTAAGTTTGATTGTTGACAGCTTATCATAGGACTCAGTCTATTTCGCCATCACAGAAATCAACTGTTCACGCATTAATAAGAACGTCTTTTATTATTATTGTTATTATCAAATTATTTGCTTGTATCTATTTATCTTATTGTTTTCCAACACTGGCATTATATGATGACCTCATTTTTCTTGTCATTAAACTGACAGATCGTCTCTGGTGGCCAATGATGGGATGTCCTGTACCCCAGTGTCCAGCTAGCACGTCACGCTTCAAAGCCAAAGCTTATTTTTTGCGCCATTGGACAGAGAAACACGAGCCGGAGGCGGTTCATTACAAGTGTCAGTTTTGTACCTTGACAACAAAGCGGAAGTGTTACACTGCTAAACATACACTGATGAGTCACGGAGTGCGAATAGACACGTCGGACACCATCACTTTGGTCAAGTCTAATAAGGAATACATTGACCCATCGCCTATAACGCTAAACATGTGCCTTGGGACAAACTAGCTGACCTTACTCAGCTAGAAATAACGCAGTGGTTGGCAGCTGGAAAAGAAATAAGTACAAAATATGGCGTAACCATTTTAGGCAATGGGTTCCTTATATATTTGTATATATTAATATACATAGAGATATTTCCATATTTTACTTTAAATAATTCTGTGTGTACAATAATTTCATACATATGACAGTTGTGTCACTAGTTCAATGTAATCTGAGAGTGAATGGGGTGTATATTTCATAAATGTAACAGTTGTATCACTAGTTCAATGTAATCTGAGAGTGAATGGGGTGTATATTTCATAAATGTGACAGTTGTGTCCAGGCCCGTAGCCAGAGGGGGGCTAGGGGGGGCTGAGCCCCCACCCCCCCGCGCATGATTTGAGTTTTTTGACAAAATTTTAATAATAACGGCTAGAAAACATCAACCATTTTGTTTAATAAATCAATAATAATAAAAACTTAAAAGTTTATATTTTGGCAATCATTCAGGCTATTTATATATACATGTACTTACATATATAGCTTATCTAATTTTTGGGCATAAAAGATTGATTCTTATTGAAGTTCAATTCTGGGTATTTTGGGAAGCATTGGCATTTGGTGCTTCAACAGCCGTGTGTGAGAGCAGTTTCTCAACCCTCACATGAATGCTCACCCCATATCGCAGATCAATGTTACAAAAGCGTCTAAGCAATCTTTTCCTGCTTGCATTTGAAAAAGATTTAACAGACAATCTGAATGCTGAAGCATTTTTAGGTAAATTCAGTGCTAAACCCAGGCCCGTAGCCAGGTCAAAGTAAGCAGGGATTCACCAATAACCAGCAAGGGGGCACCTTTACTTTTTCTTTATTTTTTCCTCTTTTTCTTCTTTTTTTAAGTGGGGGGCACTCCACACCTAGCGGGGGGCACGCCCCCATCCAGTGCCCCCCTTGGCTACGGGGCTGGCTAAACCACGAAGTTTGCAAATTTGAAACGTATAATAATATAGGTTCGCAACCAGTGCCGACGAGTGGGGGGGGGGGGCCAATGCCCCGGGGCCCGGCGAGTTTTAGGGACCCGGACTGAGCTGGTCAATCAACTTTTTAAAATATTAATATCAGCCCAGGGGCCCGAAATTTCTGTCGATGGGCCTGTTCGCAACCTTGTAATAGTTTTATATATTGATATCTTCTGAGGACAACTAGCAACTTAAATAATTTAATAAAATAACATTGGCTTCTGACTTCATTTTTATACATATGTATAATAAAATAATAAAGTACAAACTCCGTGATTTCTGAGTGATGTTATTTAATTTGCAAATTTACTTTTTAGCAGAATTAATTTTATTTTAAATTGAATAATTGCGACTGTTGTTGTTAATAGATCTGTTCTTTGTTTTCAATATTTTATAAGAAATATCACACAAATAGCGAAGCTTTATTCATGCATCTTTGTCGTTCTTCCCAGGTTGTACGTTAAAAAAAAAGTATAATAATATAAATCAGGTATCTATTATGAAACAATTGTGTAGCAGAACTATTGGTCAATATATTTATAACAGGAATCAGAAATTGCTCAGCCTCAATAAATTTTTATCATTAAAACTCTTTACTATTTAAATTATTTTTAACAAAACTGCAACATGCCATGCATAATTGAAACGTGGTTAAAATTATAAATTTCTAATTAATAGCTAAACAATTGGTACTAAAATGCACCATTCCAGATATGGAACTGCAAAAAATTTCTTGGGGAGGGGACTCGCTGAGATCCCCTCCCCAAACCCCTCCTCTCCGTTCGCAAGCTTTCGGCGCTTCGCGCCTCCATATTTGCCCTCCACCCCCGTTATCTTATCACAAGTTTAGGCAAGACATCATTAAATTATCGAAATATTTTTTGTCCTAAGACCAATTTTCAACAATGAAAACAGTTTGCCCCCTCCCCCCCCCCCCCCGTCAAAGTTGTCTAGATGCGCCCCGATCATTTCTTCGCCCCCCCCCCCATTCCAATATTCCTGGCTACGGGCCTGGTTGTGTCACTAGTTCAATGTAATCTGAGAGTGAGTGTATATGGGTTTGAGTATCATCATTTTATAACTCTTTGATTGTAAAAATAAATAAATAAAGTTATGTTCTTACCTATGCGTCCATTTATTATTTAATACTACATACAGTGGGATACCTGTTTAAATTTGACCATCAAAAGCCATATAGATTACGTCATGTATTCACTAAATATCTGCCGATTGTGATGTGACTTGAGAAGAAATAGGAGGGGATCCAGTAACACTATCAATGTACCGGTACTATTAGACCTAATTTATATTTAAGCTAAGAATGTTGATACTATTAGAACGTATTTATAATTAAATTAACAATGTCGGTAAGTTTGTACGATTAAAAAGAAATCAAAAGTTTCCAAATAAACCATAACTAAAGAGTAAGAAATTAAAATGAACATAGTTGGTTACCGGTACCTCTAACTTACCAGATTTTCTGGATGCCAATGGGGGGGGGGGTGTAAAAAGAATAATTTTATTACGCCATATCATTCGTTTCATGTTGTGTACATCATTATGTGTATATTTTTGTTATAAACGATTGTAAATATTTTGCAAACCCATGAATAGCGTTAGCCAGTTTCTATTCTCAAGAATAAAAATAATAAAACTTGGTGACGGACTTGTCGGTCTGAAGATACAAACTGTCCTCACCTCATTTGTGGCGGGAAGGCTGACACGGACTTGGCAGTCTGAAGATACAAACTGTCCTCACAACATATGGACGTCTGGTAACCATACTGTCAATGACACGCACATATCTTGTTCATTACTCCTGAATTGTGTTAGTGTCTGTCTATTGGTTAACTTCGCCCGCCGTCTAACTTGTCAAAGTACCTTTAACTCAGTTTTAATTTTTAATGGCATGTATTAGTGGTTCCCTAACTGACCCACTAAGAACATCTTGTTTTAGATATGTGATTGAAACAGTCACTCCACATTCAGTCTGGTTTAATTTTTCTTAATTATGTAACTCAATTTTGAACCCGCTCTCTTTCACTGAGCCGTGGTGAAAACAGTTTCATTTGGCAAACTTGTTCATTCTACATAACTATACACTATTTTTGTAATGTCGAGACCATGGATATAGATAATGTTATCAAAATAAAAAATGGAGGTCGGCCTACAGCTTCTACAGTGAAGAATACAAACTAGTGAATTTTTTATTATTGTTATATAAACTAGCCAAACAAATCCAACATGTCCAAAAACAAACGCAAGTTTAAGTCTCTTAAAAACTAAAAAAGTATACTTTTTATTATTAGAATAAAATTATTAAAAATTTTTTTTTTATTAAAATGCACAATACAGTAAAATAATTTTTTAGATCATATTATGCATATATTTATAGAAATTATCAGTGTTTTTCTTGTAAAAAAAAATAGGCGTCAGTGATGGATTGCCTAACTTTTACTACCAGTTCGCACCTCGACGCAAGCTAAATCACAACTGTGAAGATACTATTTTAAAATAATTCAATTTAACAAATTAATAATAAACGTTAAAATACAATAAAAGTAATATTTTTCCCCACATTGAAAAAGCACTTGAAATTATGATTACAAAAATAAAAGCGTGGCTGTTATTTAGTTACCACATAATGTTATAAAAAGTGATATGACAAAATAATCATGACTTATTATATTAATAGCCTTTGCCCTTCATTGCATTTCTAATTTAAACATAGTATAGAGTCTGGGGAGTTCAAGCGGCCCGGGGAAAAACAAAAAGCGTCCCTATCTTCATGAATTATATTTTCCTTGTGCATTTTTTCCATCCAAACCTGAGGGCCGAGGCCTCCAAAGTCATGGGTCACTTTACGAATTACAATATACAATAACAAAAAAACCAATAAATCACATATATAATTTATAATTGTATATAAAATATCAAGAATGCGTCAATTCAAGTTATAAATCAATTTATTCAGACTCATTGTGATGGTGTTTATATATATGCAACTTCTTTAAGCTGTGTGCCATTTCGGCTGCTGATATATAATTGTGTCATTATTCAGTTCACTTAAAACATCGGTTTATGTTGACATAAGCATAAAAGCTTCAAGGTGTGTAGAAGACAATGAGCTTCGCAAGCGATTCTTAATGTATTTCAGTTTAGAGAAAGATCTCTCACAAGCTACTTGGGTAGAAGACAGAGTCAATAAAGTTTATATGCACTAATCACTAAAGAGATGCTTGTATGTTTGCCCATAGAAACTGTATTTATGTAGTACAGAAAAGCAGCAAACAGGACATTTTTTTTGCAAATTTTGCATTTTTGAAGTTTCTCATTCTTATCCACAACATGGTCGTCCCAGAGTTCATGTGACGAATCTTCACTGACGCTGTCCTCTACTGAATCATCGAACATTTGGAGAAGGTATTCGACGGGGACAGAATTTTTAGATTTGTCCCATTTCTGCGCAAAGTCAGCTAGCTCTTCTCTGAGATTAGTCGCTGTGGCGCTTTCATCAAATTTAACGAGAATACTGTTAAGGCGATGCATCGCTGATGTAGCCAAACCTTTAATATCCTCAAAATTCTGTGGATCAAGACAGGCAATATCTGCGTATAAGGAATCGTTGCTTTCAAATCGCTTTTCAATAGTTTTTACAATTTTGTCCATGATGCAGTTATGAACTTCAATGCGATATATGTCAGCTGCATTATTTCCTACTACCTCGCGCGTTCTTCTCTCATCAGACATCGCTTTTGGTTTGTGTAAGCGTTTCTCTACAAAATTTCCTCAATGGTAATTTCAACATTTTCTTCTTCCAACTTGTTATTAGCCCAGAACACAAATCGTTTGGCACTGTCGAGAACACCATCGAAATCTCTTGAAATATTTTCTAACAACTTAACAGTACAATGCAGTGCATCCATTCCGGTGGTTTGTAAATAATTAGAAAGCGATCCTGTGTGCTGGAATATTCTTATGTATAATTTTGCAGTGACAACCGTTTCAAACTTGATAAACTTATCAAGTAAAGTGTGGGCTGTATCCCTGATTTCTGCATTGAATGCGTCCGATTGTGCTAGTTCTTGTAACATATAAATCAATTCAATGAACAATGATGATTTTCCAAATATTTTTTAACGCACTTTCTTTGGCCCACCATCGCATTTCACCAATAATATTGAATCTTTGGTGTCTAGATTTCTGTTGTTGATCGACCCAAACATCCATTCTTTTATACGATTCTCTAAAGAACACCGCACATGCGTTAAGCAGTTGAAATAGGCTAATTGAAGAGGTCGTGGTTTGAGTGATATCACTTAGAACAAGATTCAATACATGTGCGTAGCACCAGACATGAATTTGATGAGGTTCAACGTCACTCAGCCATTTAGTAAACCCATTGTACTGTCCTTGCATATTGGCTGCCCCATCTGTAGCATTACCGACACAATATTCAATATTTATGTTACATTCAATGAGTTTCTCTTGAAATAATTCAAACATACCTTTTCCAGTAGAAGATGTACATTTTGCAACGCATATCAATCGCTCATGAACTTTATCTGTTACATATCTTATAATTATTGAACATTGGTCCTTCACACTGACATCCTGAGTTGTATCTAATTGAACTGAAAACATACCAATAGATTTAATTTCCTCAGAAATGGTTTTCTTTATTATTTTTCTCATTGCATCAATGATGTAATTCAATGTCGTCTTCGATATGAGGGTAATCAAATTTACTCTCCCCTTATTCGCCAAATTAGATGCATGTCTGTCATTACTTTTCTCAATAACTATATCAAGATGTTTTTTTAATGATTGGGTCAAATTTTGACAAGAGTAATACTATTTCCAAAAAATTTTCATGATCGATTGTATCGTCGTTTAATGTATAGGCAGCATCATTTTTTGACCGATAACTAAGACCACCTTTTCCAATCATTTTCAGAATCTCAATTCCTCTTTCCAGCACTTGTCTCTTTTCTTGAACTTGTTGGCACATTTTTTATTTTGCTGAGAGAATAAATTGCTATCAATGTCTCTTTCACTTACAGACATTATATATAATATAAGCTTCTACACACTTCTCGTGATATTTGCTGTTTTCATGTTCCTCTACTCTTTGAAGCACATGTTTACAGGAATTCATTCCCGCTGTGAATGAGTTCATATCGTCAGTCTTGCCATATGCTAAGTGTGACGTGTAGAATTGCCCTTCTCCCCCACCAACCCCAGTTCACCACAGGGTCAAGGTTCCAGCCGCTATGTTGTGTAGATTCGTTTCATCGACGTCGCCTTCCCCCCTGTCCCCCCCCCCCCCAATCGTTTCGGTGACAGACATCGTCCCCCCCCCCAAACGTTGCACCAACGTATTCGCCCCGACCTTATAAATACGTGAATAGCAGTAGTTGAGTTAGTAAGGTGCTGACAGTCGTACGAGTTAGTCGTAGTTAGAGTAGTGTAGATAGTTCTAAGATTCTAAGAGTTAGTTGTAAACTTGTAGTGACATTTGTTTAAGTAGACATCATTAGACAAAGGACTTATATTGTATATACATATATATTCACCTATGTTTAGAAGCAATTAAAGTTGGATCTTTGAGTTTATATACCAGTGTTGGTGTTGATATATATATATATATACTAGATAATTGTGGTCGTAACATATTTGGTGAGCATATTAAAATCACCTGGCGAGCCTGCCCTCAATATATAAACTCTGACGTAACATATTTGGCGATCCTATGCCTTGTAAAGTATAAAGAAATATAATAACGTTACATATTTGAGTATAATAACGTAACACTAAGCATACTGTGCAAAACAAAGCTTTAGATTCTTTACAGTATGACACCTAATTCCTATTGATACCGTTGCTTCTGAAAAACCAGGGCTGGGGAGCTTGTGTCGGTGTCGGTGGTGTCGATAGTTTGTGTCGGTGTCGGCATTTGTACTTGTCCGGAGTCGGTTCGGTGTCGGCGCAAAAACTCCCCCCCCCCCCAAAAAAAATACCAGAACTTTAATTAAATAATCCAGAACAACTTCAGATAGTTCTTAGCCAACCTTTAATTTAAAGTTTTCTTAAGTTCTTTTCTTTTTAAATAGATACTTGGTAAATCTGTTTATCAACAAATGTATTATTTTTCAAAGCGAGATTCTCTACATTACAACAACTTGTCAACATTAACAGAACTGTGACTGAAAGCAGATAGGAAGGCTACTGGCTATGTTCACTCTGTTATTCACTCAATCATTGTAAATCATGAGAAATTTTTAGTTTGCATCTCTCTATCAATATCCATATTGGAGAAAGATTACACACACACCTATTCTAGTCTGTTAGAACTTCAAAGAATGATCACATTCTCCACAGCTTAATTTCTCTAAGCCAGAATGAAACATTACCAATCTACACAATGTCACTACATTAAAGTCCAGTCCGTAGCTGGAGCTGTTGAGGCGCCCCCCAACCCCCCAACCTATTACAATACAAACATTTTCACTACATATTTCAGGTTTAATTCGGGTGCACAATAACGATTCATTCCTCAATTAACTGTTAAGTATGTAGTGTCTTCATACTTCATACGTCTCTCTCACTTTTCTAAAAAAAAAAATAGGTCTGGAACAACCATCTTTTATCATTGTCTGTAGCCCTTGCCGTGATTTTATTTCAGCATTCTGCATTCTCTGAATGGCCACTTATAAACTTCCAAGCATCATTGCTCTAGTGTTGCTGGATATGTCTGTACTTCGCAGTGACTTGCAATCGTTAATAATAATCTTGACCAATATTTGAGCATAGGCCTACAGATAAATGAGAACTTATTAAAAGTAGCGAATTGGCCGCTTCAGGTTACTAAAACAATAACATCCCGCATACTGTGGCATATCTTGATGTAAACCATACACTTTTGTTACTTCAATGTAATCATTGCAGCTACTATTGATGTACATATCTAGTGTTTTTCGTGACCTTTCATTGTTACATGTACAACTGATAACTTTTTTTTCATCGTAATGGACATGCTGCAAAATCGCAGATCAGGGATGTAAATTTATAACTACTGAAGAACCACAATAGGTTCTAAAATTTGATTGAAGGGCTGGACCAAGAGCAGATCACTGGGGTGTTTATAATACTTTATGTGAGCTAACATAAATGTAAATGTTATCAATGTAAATGAAAAAAGGGGAGTGTACTGCGGGTCAAATCAAAACGTAGATTGCCCTTGTCTGGTTTAGAAGCTGATCATTGTTTTCAATATTACTATTTCGGATACCCGTCTAGCTCGGCGCCCTGTGCATAATTATTTAAATAAACACATTTGACTGAACAGTTTGGGAATTTTATTTATTTACTTTTGTTATTTATTAATTACACAACAAATTAGGCCCATACAATGCATGCTGGTTGGAGGAAGTAGAGAAAGACCTTAAAGCCATAGGAGTGAGAGAGTGGAGAAAGAAGACCATGGGTCGGGAAAAGTGGAGAAGAGTAGTATGGCAGGCTAGGGCCCTAAATGGGTTGTAGAGCCAAGAAGAAAAAATATACAATTAGTTATTAGAATGCAAACAGATAAATCACTGGACTGCCACGGACTGTATTAGCATCAATCCCACCACATCTTCTCCTAATAGAATGTATGTCACGGATCAAACCAATAGCCGTGACGAGGGACATAGTGAAAACGAACGCACCAGTTCCCCATCCCGTCCCCCCCCCCCAGCATTCCAGCTGTTGTCCCCTCCTGATTTAATTACTGTAGGTCAGCACAGGTATCACGTTTGGATACCAGAGTGACCGTGACTTGCATACCTTTTCTGTTCGTGGAATGGAAGGTAATTTGTAGTTCCCATACATCCGTTTGACAACTGACTCTGAGTTATGGGGACAGATCGAGAGGGCCCAATAATATAAAGGTAGATTTTGAAGTAGAGAAGGCAGTTGGGCTGAGGCAAGCGTAGAGAGTGGTCACAAGTAGAGTATCAGTGATAGTGATGTTATTGTACTTAGTGGAATTGAGGCTGGACTATATTGTATGTGATGTACTTTGTGTTATAATAAATATTACCATATACACGGAATACAAGTGCCTTTGTTATCGATACTACTGTACGCAGTTTGAAAGTGTCGGTATTTAGACATATATATATAATAGAACGAGCGCCTAAAGTGTGAAAGAATCCTATGCTGGCAATATACTAAATACCCAGCAGAAGTGGCACTTAAACCAGCACGCAATATATATATATATATATATATATATAGTATGAGATATATACAGGGGAAAAAATACACAATTATCTCCTTTTGCCACCCCTCCCCCCCCCCCGGTGTCGGTGTCGGCGGACGATAGAAAACCGACGTCGGTGTCGGCGGTTGATGGAATGCCGACCCCGGTGTCGGTGTCGGCAAACACTCATTGCTCATTTGTAAATGGAAGATCAGTTTCACTCGCACTTTGTTATATTGGGTGAAATTTAAAAAATGATTGTAAAGTATTCTGTCGAGCAGGCTTGCGGAGCCGCCATATTTTTTCCCGGCTCCGGCTCCCACAAATTTGACGGCTCCGGCTCCCTATTAAGCTAGTATCGCACGAGACAATTTTTTTTGTAATTGCGCCACGCAAACATGCCGCTGATAAAAAGTTATGCAAATTTTGCCACGTTCAACCCCATAGTCAGGAACTTGAAAAATATACGCATGTCGGTTTAACTAAAAATAAACCATTTCAGTGCATCCAGAATCATATCATTATTTTCGACCGAGGTTTCACTAGTCGCCATTTTTATGAGTAATAAAAAGTTATTTCAATGATCAAATTAGCAAATAGTAAAATGATACATTATTTAAAATATTTTAAAGATTTCAGTATTTCTGTTTATTATTTATAAATTCGAAGTGACTATTCGGACCCGGGAACCAATAAACTCCGATTTTTATTCGGACTCCGTCCCAATAAAGTCTGATTGTTATTCTGACCCACAGCCTTATAAATGTATCTACTCCATTTCAGCTATTCTGTTTATAATAAAATTGTTAAATACAAGAAGCGACCATTTTGTTTTTAGTCTAACGCAAATTCGAGGTCAAATAATATACAAAATGACGCGTTCTATTTGTCGTCATAGTAAAATTTTATTTTTAAATGATTGATACAGTTATTCTATGAAATAAAACTGTTTTAACTGTATATATAACAAAATAATATGCCAATAAAAAAATTTCGGAGGGTAAACAAGATTTAAAACGAACACAAAATGATTCCCTATTAAAGATTTCTTGTGGTGATGTTTTAATGCTGTTACTGTTGTGGCGTTCGTAAAACATGACAACATTTCAAATTGTAGGAGGCAAACAATCAAACAAATTTGGAATTTTAAAGCTAAAAAAAAATTCTGCTTAAAAAAAAACATTTGGGAGCCGTGGAGCCGCCAGATTTTTTCGGCTCCGGCTCCGGCAAAAAGTACTGCTCCACGGCTCCGGCTCCGCAAGCCTGCTGTCAAGGACGTTTGAAATAGTAACTGGTGTTTTTATCATCGATAACAGAAGTTTCTGAAGTATCACTGTCTGGATTTAGATCTGCCACTGTTGTTTTCAGAAATATTGTGTTGTCAGTTAACTCCGTAACATTTTCTAAATGTAAGGTGGGAATCAAGTTTGTTGGCACTACTGAATGCTGATTGTTGTCATCGCTTTGATTTGTGTCGGGGTGTACTTGTAGAAGGTGTTTGTTGAGAGACGGTGTCTTTAGTTTGAATTGGAGTGACTTTAAATAAATCGACTAGATTTCGGCATTTAGCTCCATCTTTACCAAGAATTTTTAGTTTTTCATCTCTTAATTTCTCCGCACCACCTTTACATTTACGTTTTGAATTTATATCACTCATAACCGTAAAATATTTTATTTAATTAATACTAATTATTATTAACTAACAAATAAAAATAATTTTTATCAAAGCAAACTCAGCGGAAGTAGAATGCAAGATGTAAATTCTAACATGGCGGTTAACCGTGAACATCCCTAGTACGGAGCTCTTTATTGACGTAAGAGTACGGCCGCTGTTGGTTTGGACATTATGGACCGCCATTTTGGTAGCTGCCTCTAATATCACCGCATATTAGTTATTAGTTATTATATCACCAGTCCTGGGGGCCCATCGGGAATCTTCCCGGTGTCCCGGCGGCCCAGTCCACCCCTGACTGGACTTCATTTTGTCTTTTAATTAATAAAAAAATATTTTTAGCCCATCGAACAACGGGCGGAATTTTATATTTTTTTTAAAAATCATTTTTTTAACAGCAAGGCTCGTCCATTTTTCAATACAATTAAACTCAGCTGTCAACAACCACAAAACAATAGTTGTGAGCGAGTGATGATTGGTAACTCAAACTACAAACAGTCTGCTTACTGATAGAATCACTAACGTTTAAATAAAGTTTTTTGTTCCCTCAATTTATTCAATATTTACTTTAGTAGGAAAATTTTCAAAAATGTACCATCTGGAAATGACTTCATAGATGATTTTTTATTTATAGCGACGGCGTTCCCATTCTGCAAATGTAACATCATAGATTATTTATAGTGACGTCTTTCCCATACCGAGATTACTTTATCAAATACCATTGGTGGAGCAGAAACACACACGTGCCTTTCATTAAGTAGATAGCAGTAAATAAATGATATATTGATTTAGACCAGTGATGCTAAACCTTTTTTTTCTGTGGGCCATTATTGTCTGCCAAAAACATTTGGAGGGCCAAAAATATGATTTTTATATATGTATGTATATAATGAGATGTTATTTTTTTAAACTTGTGGGGGCCAAATAATTATCACAAAGGGCCAAATTTGGCCCGCGGGCCAGCATTTTAGCATCGCTGATCTAGACGGACACCCACGCTTACTTTAAGTAATGAAAATTTATTTGAAAATCGTTATGATGTAAGGAACTAATTTATATTTTACTGTGCATCTTATTAAATGTTTGGCTGCAGGTATGCTGGGTGTTTTATTTCCACGTAGAAGTCAATATTTAACTAGGATATTACAAAACTTGCAGCAAGTACAGTGAAAACGAAATTGTCGTATGTTGTGGTTTTATTTAGGTTGGTTGAAGTGTCATAGAGGTGCCCCTCTTTTCATAGGTTTCCTAGGGCAAACAAATTTCTGGCACTGGACAGATAAAGATTATCAAACTTTGCGTTTCTATATTAGGCGCACAAAAATATACATGGACACATATACACAGAGGAAAGGCCTTCTATTAAATGTAGGTTGTATTGTGCACTTACTAAAGATGTAATCACTCGTGATATAAGATAATCTCGTAAAGAAAGATTGTGGTACTCAGTTTATTAACGTTTCAATTTGTGCGTTGTTCAGTTTATTAACGCTTTACGTTGTGTTGTGTGTTTAATAAGGTGTGTTGTGCAAAGTTTATTAACAATTTATGTTGTTGTGCTAAGTTCATATGTGCTTGTAGTTGTGTTGTGCTCAGTTTATTGAAAACTTAATTAAGTTTATAGGCGATTTAAGCTTTGTTATGTTCAGTTTATTAACACAAATCACAGCTCATTGCAGGCCCGTAGCGTGCGGAGGAGGGCCTCCTCTGCTTGTTTGCTCTACTTAGTAACATTCCCCCTCCGCCCCCCGGTATTGGCCTGGCCCCTGCTGTGGAATTTTATTTTGTAGTGAGTGACTGTTATTTAAGTTCAAATGTAACATTACACCCATAGTATCTATCGGTAAAATAAGTAAAGTCTGCGTCACTAAACAAAAACAACTCTATTAGGTCTCAAGTTCCTTGTGCAAATCGAAAAATGTTTAAGTAAAAAAATAAATTTCAGAACTTAACGTTGATTTCGAAATAGAATGTCCTTTTTCTGTTTCGATTGTTCTGCTTAGGGTGAGAACGTATTATTCTTTCTATACATCCCAGTTGATGGTCGGTTTGCTGAATAGGTAACCTAACCTTAACCGGGACAATGTGAATAGGTAACCTAACCTTAACCGGGACAGTGTGAATAGGTAACCTAACCTTAACCGGGACAGTGTGAATAGGTAACCTAACCTTAACCTGGACAGTGTGAATAGGTAACCTAACCTTAACCTGGACAGTGTGAATAGGTAACCTAACCTTAACTGGGACAGTGTGTTAGGCTCTTTCTTCCTAACTGAGGCTGCAATGGCATTGGAGACACCACGTGGAATATTTATTAACTGCTGAAACTTGTCTCAAATCACATTTCTTTCAGTCATTTTGAAATACATTATCCCATTTATTTATGTAAAAAAAATATATCGTTAAGATTTCATTAAAAAACCCCATAATGACCATCTGGGAGGATGAAATTGAGTTCGACTTTTTCTGTAGCATATTATGCAGCTGTGTTGCTAGTATATAGCCAGAAAATGCTCCTAGCAAATGTCAAGTAGGCGGTACTACATGATATCCCATTTCCCCGATTGACGTGCAGTCCTAGGACAACCATTCATCATGGATCAATTGGGTTGAGGGAAAACTACGGGAGAAATCAAAGTTTGATCAGTAAAGTTAAACTAATTGCGCACTTACCCCAGTATTCCCTCTAATTTTCTAAAGGCTGTATGTGGCAAAATATATTTGGTGTGCGCAAAGCTGAAGGCTGTTTTTGGCAAAATATATTTGATGTGCGCAAAGCTGAAGGCTGTGTGTGGCAAAATATATTTAGTGTGCGCAAAGCTGAAGGCTGTTTGTGGCAAAATATATTTAGTGTGTGCAAAGCTGAAGGCTGTTTGTGGCAAAATATATTTTATTTGCGCAAAGCTGAAGGCTGTGTGTTGCTAAATATATTTGGTGTGTGCAATATTGAAAGCTGTGTGTGGCAAAATATATTTGATGTGCGCAAAGTTAAACGATTGTTTGGCAAAATATATTTTCTGTGCGCTATTCCGAAGGAAAATAAAAAAAAGTGCTCTTCAAAGCGGTAAAATCTTCTTTCTATATAAACATGTGTACGTCTTGTTTTAATGTTTTTGCACGCTCATAACTGAGAGGGAACCCTGCTCCCATCCCATGGTTAATCGCGATAATTGTTTCGCTAAACGTTGTTTTCTATTGCTTTTTATTAATTTTTTCCCTCAAATAATTTTTAGATGTAACCGTTGGCCGGTTTTCTCACCGACTGTGTTCGTGTATACATGACATGCATTACCTTTTTTTTTTTAATTAAATATTTAATTGCACTTAAAGTACAAATGAAGCAAATGTGCACAAAAATATTCTTTAATAAAATTTTATTTTAATCAGTTGCTTAAAAATGTTTTATTTATCAAACGAACTCATAGTTTTATACAATTTGTAAAACAACATCTTAATTTATCCGTCTCCAGTATCTCAGACTCTTATTTACTTGATATGAGCGCTGACAATCGGAGCTCAAATCCCATGCAAGCCTACATTTTTTCTTTATTTGTTCATGTTTCTGTTGTTAAACAATGTTTCCATTATTTAGAGAGTATTTATTTAGAGTGAAATTTTGATAAGATGTTTTTTAGTTCAATAAATTATTGAAATTTGGAGGCTATTGTAGTTTTTGTACTGAAACTTTAAAAAAAAATATGTTCATTTTTTTTATTTTTATTGTTCGCAGCATTCGGTTACATGCCAACTTCCGTGACACAGATGAGCCGCCAGAATAACGCCCCGCAGAGTGCAACATTTAAACGGAAGATGAACTTTGAATGCAACATTTGTGGCAAACGTCTTCCATCTCGCCGCGAGTTCATAGGTCACATGAATGGTCGACATTTGAGACAAAAGCCTTTCTCCTGCGAAATGTGTGGCCGTCAGTTTGCCTACATCACCAGTCTTCCAGTTCATCGGAAAACGTGTCCAGCCAGGCACCTGGCCTCCCAATCTGGCGATTCAGCATTAGCAAGGAACAAGCATAACACCTTCATGTAATCCTACGTTACCAATGAACTGGCGTCAAACTTTCATGTAATCATACATTACCAATGATCAAGCATAGCACCTGCAAGTTATCACACGTCAAAAAAAAAGTCAAAATAGAAATTAGAGTTCGATGAAATAAATTCTAAGTAAAATAAAGAGTCTACCGGTATTACAAAAAATAAATTTGTCTTCTGTCATTTTACACACATTCACTGTTTCCTGGTCGAATTCTCTTCTGACATGCCCTTAAGGCATTTTTCCTTTAATGTTTCCGAATGTTGCGTGCAGCAAAAAATATTGGCTGTGCAAATTTGCAAGGAAATTATTATTTTTTTTTTGCGCGCAAGATAACGGTATAACGTCCTACTAAACTACATTATTGTATGGACTATGTTTCATTGTGTGTGCGCATACGGTGAGTTGTGTCATCTGGCACACGCACACAACTTAGGTGGACTACTGTGCATTAGGTGAAGAGATGGCAATTAAGTTGAAGCCTTGAGCGACACGGTGAAAGGGGTTTGAGCTCCAGTGACACAAGTCGTCACGTCCTCTGTGTAAGACTTGTTTGTGATGTGGATATAAACTGGGAACGGTCAACCTACTGTCTTAGGAAAATAATTATTTTTTTTAATTCCATACTTCGAAACTCTATCATAGTGAGATATAAACGCAACCCCTCCCCCACCAACGCCTTTCTCAGATGCAGCCACCCATTTGCAACTGTTTCCTAATGGAATGCGTGGCTCTGACTACAAAACTGTGCTTGAATTGATATTAGGGCTGCTGATTAAACTGCACTAACGCGCGATTAACCCGTCAAAAAAGTTTTGCGAGTAAAATTTTTAACGCAACCTTTTAGTGCGTTAATTTGACCAAATGCTTTTAGTTCAAAGTAGCGCCAAATCGATTAATAACCGAATTTCACTCTAAAACTTGAAGTTAAGGTCCGTTCATTTATTACGTAGCTCTTCCCTCCCCTTACGGTCGCATTTCATACTCAACCTTCCGCCCACAACCCATGTATGCGTACAAAATCCCCACTTGTAATTTAAATGAAGATGTTTGTGTTATATAGCCCTTCGACAAATAAACCCCCTGCTCCCTTCCGGTCAACGTAAGAAGAGAAAACTTTCATTCACTAGTATATATTATATACTGTAGTGTATTGGCAGAGGAAAAGAACAACAATTGTTTAATGAACCCGATTATAACTAGGTCAAAATAACGAGATACTAGAAATTTTGTTACATCATTTTTTTGAGCAACGCAAACTGAGCCTCAACCTATCGTGGCTGAAAATTGCTACTGGTCTTGACCATCGTTTCAAAAATCTGAGATGTTTGCATAAGAATAAGCGAGAAGTTTAGCAACAGCTTGAAATTATTATAAAATAATCCGGACTCGATAATGATGATAAACAAACATCGAAACAACCACTAAAAAAAAGCACGAAACTATCATCAGATTCTGAAGATGAGCTATTGATGCCTCGCTCCACCACGACAGTTGTTGACAAATACAGACTGGAGCAACAAATTGAAAATGACTTGGATCCATTAAAGTGTTGGACGTTACATGATTACAAATGCCTAGTTTTGGCTAAGTTAGCGAAAAAATATTAACATCCCATGCAGCCCCGTAGCGTGAAAATTCTACAGGAGGGACCAGGCATACTACAGCAGGGGCCAGGCAATAGCAGGGGAGGCAGGTAATACATTTTACTAAGTAGAACAAATAAGCAGGGGGGCATCCAAAACGCAGGGGGCCTGGCCCCACCGCACGCTACGGGCCTGATCCCATGCCACAACTGTCCCTTGTGAATGTCTCTTTTCTGTTTCTGGCTGTGTTGTTAAAAGAAGAGAGCACCACTTGAACCAATTTGTGTCCATTGTTAAGACAACGACTAAAACACATATTTTAATCAATCAAAACACATATTTTAGACAATTAAAACACATATTTTAAACAATTAGAACTCATATTTTAAACAATTAAAATACCTATTTTAAACAAAATTAATACAATATCTTAAACAATTATACACATGTTGAACAAAGTTAATAAACATATGACAGAGTCGAAATGGCGGGGTGGAACTGTCCGGGGTCGAAAACTTATGGAACCGGCCCAAAGCTGTGTTGTTTGATACTACTACCAGACGCTAATTAGTCTTTCTCTCTGACGGGCCCCTTACAACTGTTTCATTGATTGTCAGAGGCCCCTTATTCTATGGTCATTTTATAGAAGTTTGTGAAAAGAGTTCCCGACATCTTTCAGCAAGCTAAATATAATGATAGAATAGACAGAGAACACAAATGGCAAATAGGTCAATCAGTAAAAGGAACTAAAAGTACAAAAGGTCAATCGGTGAAAATGAATTAAAAGTAAAAAAGTTTAATCGGTGAAAAGGAATTAAAAGTAAAAAAGGTCAATCGGTGAAAAGGAATTAGAAGAAAAAATAATGAGTCAGCAAGCAGAAAAAGACAAAGCCGAACAAAAAAAAAATCAGGCAGAAAACATAATTTAAAACAGATGAAAGAAGTAAAATCAAGCACAACATCTACTGATATTGTTAAATTTAAACCTAACTATTTTGATGGAAAGAAAACTGAAGTATACTCCTTTATTTCAAACGAAAATTTAATTTAAATAACATACTTCAAGCAGAGTGGTAAAAAAAATGTGCTAAACTTTAATGGGTGAAATATAAAATTGTGCGAAATGAGAAGAATGCATTTACTTAATCATTATAATATAACAGAGAAATATTATATGAATTTATATAAAAATAGACTGATGAATAGTAATGAACATCTTATAAACTTTATGAACAATTTAGAAGGCTATGTTAAAGATTTTAAAGTGTCTAAAATCAATTGTGATGATCCATTACAATTTACAAAATTTTTTCTAGCTCGATAAAATTAAAAGCTTAAATCATAATTTACCGCAGTTTTTTTTTTCTTTCATGACAATAAAAAAAAAGAAAACGTGACAGCTGCAATTTCTGAATGTAAAAATGGCTTTAGAGTATTAAGCATATTCCAGTAGGGGCCATAAAATCATGCAACAGAAATAGACATCAAAGCTTATCTGTTAGATTGAAAAACGTTGGCTCCAAATGCACTAAAAAAAACCGACCTGTGCAGTGATCATAATAACAATTAAAATAACTCCGACAAATATAGAGATTACGATTACAAACAACCAAAATATTCCCCAGCTAGACTAAATTATAACAGAAACTATAATTACTAGAAACCAGCATCTTAAGCCTGTTCCATTCTGGACACAGGACGTGTTAGCGCATTTTCGTGTTATGTATCAGTACAAATGTTAGCTTTCATTAAATATTTGTAAATTTTGGAAATGTTTATAAATTCAATTGTGTAATGCATATATCTGAAAAAAAAATTAAAAAGACGTTTCTTTATATTTGAAAAAAAAAATTCTCTTAAATCTAACTACAAGTGGTTTGTGGTCACTGAAATAGGACTCATAATTGAAACATTCTAAATTGTAGTCATTTAATCGTCCGAAAACTCCGTCAATTGTTGTTTGATAAATTGTTGTTGCCAATCTTGTTTCACTTCCGTTCAATAGCCGTTTCATTTGGTGCGCCACCGCAGCGTATAAGGTGTAGAATGGGGCCATGAAAATGACATTATTATTAATATAGCTTATATAGTAAAAAAGGGTAAAAAACACTGGTGCCCAGCCCTCATAGGTCAGATCGCGAAATGGACTTTTGATGCAGGAATGGCAGGCCAAGACCAACAAAAAAAAGTATATACATCATGGGTCTAGGACTTATGGTTGCTGAGATCTGGGGTGATGACGGGCAGACGGACAAAATGGGGACAATAGCGCATTCGACTTCTCGAAAATGTTTTGTTCGCTGTGGTATTTTCATTTTTTATGTTATCTTATATAGACTTCTTCTTAAAAAAAATATCTGAAACAGGGCCGCCCAAGTCGGTTGCAAATGAACAATGTCAGGGCCCCCTGACATTGAGTCATTTCATGCTCGCGTTCAGTCATTTCATGCTCGCGTTGAGTCATTTCATGCTCGCGTTGAGTCATTTCATGTTCACGTTGAGTCATTTCATGTTCACGTTGAGTCATTTCTTTCACTGATATTTCATTTAATAAATGGTTAGTAATTTTCAACAAAAAATGTACTGAAGAAAAAAAAATAGTTGGAACGAAGATTTTAAAAAGTTGACCGGTGGCCGTCAGTTGACCTACATTTGATTTAGTTAAGATGTAACTAATTTTTTTAGTTAGTTGTTTACTAAAAGTTGAACTAAAAAAATTAGTTTTAAATTAGTTTAAGTTCAGCTAAAAAAATTAGTAATTGTCCATCTTGTTTAGATCTAATTCTTTTGCCTAAAGTTGTTCATGTTCATGTAACAAAAAAAAAGTCATAAAATACAACCAGATAAACTAATAACCGAAAGCAGGCCAGGGCAGTCTTTACATTGCCACAAGCAAAGGGGTGACAGTTTAATTACTTGTGTATTTTTTGGTACGGGAATGGGGTGGCATTTATAGGGGAGGCCCCGGGTGCCATAACACAGCTGCGTCAATCTTAAGATTTGAAATGGCTGTAAAATGTTAATTAAAAGCAAAATTAATGTAAAAGAAAAATTTACACAATTTAACTCCACGCTTACATGTTGGTGTCGCTCCATGTACACAATTTAACTCCATGCTTACATGTTGGTGTCGCTCCATGTACACAATTTAACTCCATGCTTAATGTTGGTGTCGCTCCATGTACACAATTTAACTCCATGCTTACATGTTGGTATTGCACCATTAAAAAAAATTATTTGATCCATTTTTTTTTACTAAAGGTACACACATTTTAAATATCTCTATTTATGACGTATTTCTTAATGTCATCAGAAATTTGCCAACCTAGACAACCTCGTAGTTTCGCCTACTTGTAAAATCGGCCCTGAGTACAAGTACAAACAGGACAGTACAATGTTTCAAAGAGTGCGAAACATGGAAGCGGCAGCATAATCAGACCGGCGAAATCTTACTTTAGAAAAGAGGACTATACAAAAATATTAATAAAAATCAATGGCTAAATACAGGTCGCACCCTGGCGGTGGATAGGCTTGGCTCTTCAATGAGTACAAATTCACAAGTTTTTAAATTGTAAGTACCAGATGTAAGTACAAGTACCTAAGTTACTAGTAAAAGTACTGAATTATCAATGTGAGCACCACAATGATCAGTGCATTTAACAATTTGAGCGTCATAGCGTAGAAAAATTTTCTTTCACCAAAACATTGAAAGCATTTCAAAATATTTTAGGTACATTCTATAAATTCTCAACAGCCGCTTCATTTTTAATGAATTTAATTCAGTTTGCTTTTTCGGAATTAGAAAGTTATACAAAAAGCTGTGTTTTTTGGGGGACTTTTTCTTTTAAATTATCACTAACTTCTCGAAGCCCAATCGATTTTAAATTTTGAACCCTTGTGTATTCTCAATGACAATACATTAATCAAAATTAATACAATTCTTATGAAGTCCGAAGCCAACTATTGTAAAATTACTTTTTTTTTAATCCTGCTCTGTCTGACCATCTGTCACAGGACGGAAATTCTGAAGCATATGTTACAGTATCAACACAGGTCTCTGTACATACTTGTCATGGCTGTATTTTTGTGTATTAATTACTTGTGTATAATATATATTTTACTTGACACTTCTTCTGGTAGGTGTATATAAATTATTTGTAGTATGACCGATTAGCCAGTCTCTTCTGAGTTTCTTGTATATTTATTATTTGTACATTAAATGAAGTGTCCACAGATATGTGTGAGACGTAACACATATATTAACAGCCATGAAACACTGAATAAACAGTTTGTTGAAATATATATATGTATTTATTTACACTTGAATGATCTTACTTTAATGATGTATAATATAGTAGAACAAAATGATGAAGTCGTAGTTCCTCTAGTCTTGTCAAATATCCTCTCAAGAAATCTATCGTCTAATCATGTCTGAAGAAATATATCGTCTGCCTATCGTCTAATTATTCTCGTCTGCTCTTACTAATAATTTCTACTTCCGCTAAACTAGGTGGCCAGATAATTTTCATCTCTGTGCCAAATAACATTATTACAACATCCCCCTTCCCTTTAAAAACTAATGTTATACATTTAGTTTTTTAGTTTGTCTCTGGTTTTTCTGTCATTACTTTAATAAAATTTACTTTTGTCAAATAAAATACAAATTTTATACATCAAATCAATAATAATCCTTATAAAAAATGTCAATGTATCTACAAAATGTCAAACAAAATGGTTATGATACAAAATTTATTAATAAAAATATTCTTGTCAATACTATATCTCATATTTCAGTTTTTTAAATGCATCATATAGCATATCATAATATTGACATAAAAATTTATTCAATTTTTAAAAATATTATTATCAATTCAGTTTCAAAACCAAAAAAAATTTACAATAATTAATTTTATACAAGTACCATAACTTCTTAATAAGTTTTAAGTGCATTTTTAATTATCATTGTTATCTCCCCTCTTTTCTCTCTCTCCTCATTTTTTTTTTTTTAGTGATTATTTTCTCTCACCTTATGACTTAATTGTCATTTTTTTGTATATATTCACTTCATGAATTTCTTTTTTTTTATATTCAACACTTTTCTTCACATCAATATCATTCTTTTCTTTTGTATGAGAGCATTTTATTTCAGTACAATATATTTTTCATGTTGTCTTTTGACAAACTTCTGTTGCAACAATATTTTGATCAACTTATTAATTACCTTGCTTTATCTAGCAAGTCATTTTTCTTTTATCTCTTATGAAGACCTTTTCTTTTGTCTTCTGTCAATAACACTTTCCTTAGTGATTTGACAATATTCATTCTGCACTCATCAATTATATAAGACATTTTTCTTATGTCTTTCCCATCATTTTATATAGTGTGAATATATTAACTTTGCACTTTTTTGTGTCAATTTATCTTGACATATTTAATATTATCATCATGTACAATTTATTATGTCTTCTGACATATAAAAAAAATTTTTAAACATCATTTTAATAAAATTCATATATTAATGCAATCTTCATATCTTTGACTTCTTTAGTCAATAATTGTTCAAGTTACATTTTTGAGACTAATAAGTCTTCTTGACAATAATCAATGTGAATGAAATGAATGAGTAATTAATCATTCTTACAACATATTCTCATGTACATTATACTTGTTTGGTGTATGTGTTTTATTTTAAACACAATCTCTCCTCATTCTCATCTCATTTAAGCATGCATATTTTTATTTTAAATACAATATGCATCAATCATCAACATGAATTCTTTAATATATTATTAAAAAAATATTTGAGTCAATTTACTCAATACAATAGTGTACCTGACAAGCTTAAATGTCATCATCATTATTCATGTATTATATTATATTCTCAATACATACCAATCTTTTATTTTCAAATACAACTCTTATTTGTATTAATCTTTTGAATATCCATATTATTTTTACTTATAGTTCCTATATTCTTATATTTCTTGTCATTATCGTTATTGTTCTACTATATTTCATTGTTACTTGTTCCAACAAAATTTATATTTCATTATTGTTCCTATATTCATATATTCATACTTGTTATTTCAATTAATTATATTTACTCTTATTGTCCCAATACAGCATTTTTTATGTTTAAACAATTCAATATGTTTACTCACAAAAAAAAATATACTTATTTCTGACTGAGTCTCGACAAAATATCTGGGATATGGTTACTTGACCCTTTAATGTATTTTATGTTAAATGAGTAGTCTTGCAATAACAAAGACCAGCGTGTTAGTTTGGCATTATTTATGCTTTTGGTATTCAGGTTAGCTAAAGGTTTGTGATCTATTAACACAGTGAACTCATTGCCTAGCAAGTATTTGCTTAATTTAGTTATTGTCCAAACTAAAGCTAAACATTCTAGTTCTATTACTGAATATCTACTTTCAGTGTCTGACAGTTTTCTACTTAAATACAGTATAGGTTTATTAATATTATCCTGCTCTTGATATAGACACCCACCGATTGATGTTTTACTAGCATCTGTGCCTACAATAAATTTCTTTGTCATATCTATGGAACTTAAAATTGGTTTTTCTTCAAAACATTGTTTTATTTTCTTTAATGCATTGTTACATTCTGAATTCCATTCAACTTTTTGTTGTATCTTTTTCTTAGTTAATTTCACTAAAGGTTCAATTAAGTTTGCAAAGTTAGGAATAAATTTTCTATAAAAATTGCATAATCCTATAATAGATCTAACTTCTTTTTTCTTTTCTGCGAATCTCAAAAATTCTTTTAAGAATATTGTTTGTTGGTGTGACTAATCCTTGACCAATATGATATCCAAGAAAATCTATGTTTTTAAAACCTATTTTTATTTTCTCAGGTGAAACTGTTAAGTTATTAATTTGAAGAATTTCTAGTAATTTATTCAAACTGATTATATGGTCTGACCAGTTTTTAGTGTAAATACATATGTCATCCACATAATATCTAATGTTTTCAATGTTTCTTAATAACTTATTCATCATTTTAGTGAACGTTGCAGTGCTGTTCACCAGACCAAAAGGCATAACATTCCACTCATAAAATCCTTCATGAGTTTTAAATGCTGTATATTGTTTAGAATCTTCCTGAACTTCTATCTGCCAAAAGCCTCTAGTTAAATCTAGGTGTGTGAAAATATTGGCATTTGACATTTCCTGAACTAAGTCTTCTATGTTTGGTAAAGGTTGTTTATCTATCACTGTAATAGAATTTAAGCTTCTGTAATCACAACATAAACGAATTTTGCCATTATTTTTCTTTACTACCACTATTGGAAAACAATAGCTGGAATCTGATTCTCTTATTAATCCACTATTTAGTAATTGTTCTATTTCTTTTTGAACTTCATTTCTGTATTTAAATGGAATGTCATAGAATTTAGGTTTAATTGGTTCTTCAGTTTTTAATTTGATTGAATGTTTAATTATGTTTGTCTTTCCTGGTTTGTTAGAAATTACATTTTGAAAAGAATTTAATGTTTCTATAAGTTGTTTCTTAATATCTTCAGGTATGTCTGTTGCAAAATTAATCTTATTCATGTCATCTTGTTGATCTAAACTTATTACTGGAATCTGATCAGTGTCATTAATATTATTTTCTAGACTATAAGTGTTGTCTTCTCCGATTAAACAATTTGAAGATTGAATCTGTTGTACAATGGTTTCTAATTCTGTAGGAGGATCTAAAATATCTCTTAATCTATCAATATGAAATGTTCTACCCTCTCCATTTATTTCTACTGAATAGTCCACATTTCCTATTTTGTTTATTATTTTATATGGACCTCTCCATCCAATTTCATTATCTTTGGGTATCAGTACATAAACTAGATCTCCAACTTTAAATTCCCTTAAGTATCTGTTTTTATTTTTAAGATCCCTATGGTATTTATTTTTCTTTATGAGATTTTCTTCTGCATATTTGTTTGAATACAGTATGTTATTTCTGGTTTTGTCTACCAATTCAAATGGACTAATATGTTTCTTTTCTGTATTAATTATATTTTCACTGAATAACTGTAATGGTCCTCTAGGATTTGAACCGAACATGAGTTCAAATGGTGTAAAACCTGTTGTTTCATGAGGTATTTCTCTATACGCGAATAAAATTAAAGGTAAGAATGTGTCCCAATCCTGTCCATGATCACTAATTATTTTTCTTAACATGGTCTTTATGGTTTGATTTGCCCTCTCTATGGAGCCATTTGATTGCGGTCTGTACCTAGCTGTAAATACCTGTGTAATGTTAAGCATATGAGTAAATGCCTGAGTAAGATGTGATTTAAATTGGGTACCATTGTCTGATAATATAGTGTTAGGAAAACCAAAAGTTGTAAAAATAGACAATAATGCTTTGCAAATTGTTTCTGCAGTTATATCTACTAATGGAATTGCTTCAACCCAGCGTGTTGCTAAGTCTATCATTGTTAAAATATATCTATGTCTTCTATTGGACATTATTGAAATAGGTCCAATTATGTCTATGGCAATTTTATAAAAAGGAATGTTTGTTGTATCACTTTCTTGTATGGGAGCTCTGTGTTTTGGTCCTATATGATTATATTGTTGACATTTCTTACATGCCTTAACAAATCTTTTTACATCTCCTATGACACCTGGCCAGTAACAATATCTTCTAATTCTATCTAGTGTTTTCTTAACACCCAAATGACCTGCTAAGTAGCAATCATGAGCTGCTTTTAGTATATTATTTCTTAAAACTGTAGGAATCATTATTTGTTTAAATGACCTGTTATGACTATTGTATTTTCTTATTAAAATGTCATTTTCTACCTTATATATTATGTTTTTATTTTCATTTTCCTCTCTATTGAAATAAATTTTTAAACTTTCATCCTGTTCTTGTAATGTTTTAAGTTTATCCCTATCAATATCCAAAATGTTGTTTTGTCTACTAGATTCAGGGTATTGTTTTGTACTGTTTTCTTTATTAGCTTGTGCTCTAGTCATTGCATTTAATTTTTTAGTTAGGTTGTAACTATGTTTTTGTTTTATGTGTTTATTTAATCTCCTTAATGATCTGCATTTTCTACTGCAATCCATGCATTCATGATCAGATTTATTTACTGTATTTGTATTCTTTATAGTATTTTCTTTTACAACTTCAACTGAATTACTGTCATTATTTAATTTATTTATTAGTTTATTTTTTAATACTGTATAATTGTCTTGGTTGTTTTCTGCTAGTGATTTTGCCAATTGATGGTTGTGTAATTTATCTATTAGAACTGTTATTTTATCTTCTTCTTTAACATTGTTTTGTGTGGCTACTATGTCTATTCTCTCTAAAAAATTTACAATGTTCTCAGTGCCATTCCAATTTTGTATGCTTTTGAATAATGTACATATGTTTTTATCTGTATCTGTCTCTAAGGGTTCCTCTATAATTGTTTCTAATTCTCTATTTTCTAACCATTTCATATAAATTTCTTTGGAATTGTCTTTTATGTTTTCTACATTTCCTATTATTAATGAGGTTATTGGTGAATCCATTAAAAGTGCTTTTATTTCCCCACTAATCCAAGGTGTTTCAATATAAATTTTTGCTGTTTTACATTTCACTATTTCTCCATTTCCCATTCTAATCTCTTCTATGCCCTGTAATATTTGTTCTTCCCTTACTAATTTTGAATCCAGAATAATACATGTACAGCCACTGTCTCTCAAGCACATTACTTTCCTACCATCTACATAACAAGGATAAAAAATTAACTCTCCTTTTCCCTCCATCATGTTACAGTTATGTATGTTGTTAAAAGAGTGTCTTTGACTTGATCTACCCCTATTTTCTTGTTTTCTAATGGGACTAGTGTTTGGTGATTGTCTCTTATTGTTATATTTATGTTGTCTTTTATTAAAATATTTGTTTCTATCCCCATAGTTGTAATACTGTCTGTTTCTGTTTTGATAATTGTCTGTATACTGTTTCCTAAACCAACAAGTATGCTTGTCGTGTCCTATCTTGTGACAAATTTGACATGGATTGTTAAACCTAGAAGGTAAGCTACTAAATCTTTTCCTGGCAATACTATTTTTCATGAGATTAAATTTATTTTGTGTTGAATTGAACATTGGAGTGTTTATATGACTATCCCTAAAATCTGACATGGCAGAAATTAACTCTATCTTCTTATGGACCTTTCTTTGTTTTATGAATGTGAATAGTTCTGATGTGCAAAGTGTCAGTACTTTGTCCACCAGAAGTAGCTCTTTTATTTCAATTACACTATTTTCGTCTATCCCTGACATCTTTATCCAATTGTTCAAATGGGCCTCTAAATTATTAATATATGCCTGAGGATGTTCATTAGAACCTAATGTACTGTTATGAAATAAATTTCTATAGTAGTCTTCTGTTTTGTTGAAATGATCTAATAGTTGTTTCTTTATTTCACTGTAATCTGATGTGTCGCTATCTCTAATGTTGTTTAGGGCTTTTAGTGCATCCTCTGTAACTGATTGGTATAAATAGTTTTTCCATTCTGATTTGTCTATGTTGTTTAATTTAAATTGAGTTTCCATATTATGGAAAAATTGGTCTATCTCACCAGATTTACCAGAAAAAGGGTTTATTTTTATTTTATGTTTATATGTTTTTTGATTCTCTTGTTTTACTATACTATTCTGACTTTGCGATTCTAGTTCTAATCTTTTAAGTTGTAAGTCTCTTTCAATTTCCATCTGTATTTTTTCTCTTTGTAATGCTATTTCTTGTTTTATTTTATCTGCTTGTATTTCTGCATCTCTTTTATTTTTTTCTGCTTCTATTCTAATTTTTTCTGCTTCTATTTTATTTTGCTCTGCTCGCTTTTCTGCTTCTATTTTATTTTGCTCTGCTCGCTTTTCTGCTTCTATTTTATTTTGCTCTGCTCGCTTTTCTGCTTCTATTTTATTTTGCTCTGCTCGCTCCATTTTATCATTAGCAAATTTTACTAGTTTGTCACCTGTTAGACCTGCACTTCTGCCTTGTTTAAGATATGTTTCCCACGGATCAGAGGTTTCCTCAGCCATTCTAGAATTTATTTAATTATTCTTTATTAAATTATTTCTATAATTGATCTCTTAATTATTTAATTTATGCTGTATTGGTTTTTTATTGTATATATGTATATATAGTATATTTCAGTATTCAATATTCTTGTGTCTATATGCAACTTTATGTCAAAATAAATTTAAATTACTGATGTAAAAATATTTCTAATAATAAGTGACAAATGAAAACATACAATAAATAAAATATTTCTAAGCTTAATATACTATTACTAAAAAATGTAAAAAAAAAAAAATTTACAGACTAAGTTAATATTATTTAATTAAATTTATAGTTAGACGAGCGAAAACAAGTATACAACTTTACCAGATTACTTGTAAAAAAAAAATTTATACAGGATACGAACAGTTACTTCTAAACAAATATTTTAAGTAAAATATCTAGATGAAAACAACATATAATTATTTTAATTTAACTAATTTTGCAATTAGAACTTTTCAAAAAGATATTTAACTATATACTAAGGATGTAAAAAAATGTTTCTAAGCATTACATACTAACATATTAAAATTGACACAATTTGCAAATAAAACAACAATTATAATTAAACAACATGAAATCACTGTAAAATACCTTTCTTGTTACTTCGGACCTCAGGTGTAGAGTGCTGTAAAAGTATAGTTTCGGAAGGTGTAGACTCACTTCTCTGGTTGATGCAAATAGGTAAGGTATAGCTCAGAGTGTAGTCACTTCATGGCTCTCCTGGTACAGTTACGGTCTGCTAGGCTTACAATTCGGTAAGGTCTGCTACTTTTTCGGCTCACCTTCTTTTTCACCCACACGAGGATTTAGTAAAAAGAACTGATGTAAATGTTCTTATGAATTTACTGCTATAGCGATGTTTCAACAGCAGTAAATAATGTAAAAATATAAAGTCCAGAAAATGAAGTAATGTTGGTATAAGTACTGACTGTATATTGGTAGATGAAACAGTCTATAAAGGAAATCAGGAACTTGTAGATTTTGTAAATTACTTCAACGCAGTTATGTTCTCTAAGGAACCTTCACAGCTACCGCCATTCATGTATAATATGTTCTTTCAGGAACTTTTCCGCTGCACACCATTCTATGTCATGGCTGTATTTTTGTGTATTAATTACTTGTGTATAATATATATTTTACTTGACACTTCTTCTTCTGGTAGGTGTATATAAATTATTTGTAGTATGACCGATTAGCCAGTCTCTTCTGAGTTTCTTGTATATTTATTATTTGTACATTAAATGAAGTGTCCACAGATATGTGTGAGACGTAACACATATATTAACAGCCATGAAACACTGAATAAACAGTTTGTTGAAATATATATATGTATTTATTTACACTTGAATGATCTTACTTTAATGATGTATAATATAGTAGAACAAAATGATGAAGTCGTAGTTCCTCTAGTCTTGTCAAATATCCTCTCAAGAAATCTATCGTCTAATCATGTCTGAAGAAATATATCGTCTGCCTATCGTCTAATTATTCTCGTCTGCTCTTACTAATAATTTCTACTTCCGCTAAACTAGGTGGCCAGATAATTTTCATCTCTGTGCCAAATAACATTATTACAATACTTAAGTTCTTCTATGTCTGTATTGTAGTATAGAACATTATTAATGCTGTAGTTTTATTTAGTTGTCATGGGTGGCGGTGTGGTTTACTCTCCAAATGTGTTGTGGTTAAATTTTACTCGTCAAATATGTAACGGTAGTTACGTTACTTTAGATATCAAAGTTACTGCTGTCTTTCAAGCTGGACTTATGTTCCTTTATAACTTTACAACAGCCGCAACATATATAGGTATACTTATATATATCAACGCCAACACTTGGTATATAAACACAAAGATCTAAACTTTAATGGCCTCTGAAACATAGATGAATAGGTCTATGTATAAAATATAAGTCCTTTGTCTAATGACGTCTTTACATCTACTTAAACAAATGTCATTTACTAGCGACTACACTACAAGTCTACAATTAACTCTTACCGAACTAACTATCGCCTACTCTACTCCACTGACTACTCTACTGCATATTCTCTTCTCCACTCTAAGCCTACTGCCCTAGGGCATGTTCTCTACTCTAATGCATTCTCTACTGTACTGCCAGCTTAATACATATTCTCTACCGACTGCCAGCCTACTAACTATTAACTTCTTCTAACTTAACTTTTATAAGGTCGGGGGTAGGGGGCGACGACGTCGGTAAAACGATGGAGGGGGGGCGACGACGCCGGTGAAATGATGGGGGGGAGACGTCGGTGAAACAGTTCTACACAATATTTAGACGGCTGGCACCTTGACCTTGAGTTGCGTAGTATGGTCAACTAATATGAGTCACTCGTTTGGGAGGAGAGGGTTTCACCTGACGGTGTTGAGAGGGGCCGGGCAATGTGGGGGTAAATTCTAAACGTAACGTATTCCTCTATTCTTCCCTATTTTTACGTAGTAAAAATTTTTTTAACTAAAACTTAGCTAAAGTCATTATTCCCTAGACATATGTCATAGAAACATCTCTAGAACATATATATATATATATATATATATATATATATATATATATATATATATATATATATATATATATATATTAGGGTGCCACTCAAAAAAAACATTCTGAGTTTTTATCCTGCCACCCCCAAAATGTGTTAGTAATGTTATAAGAATAAAATTGGCAAAATTTGAATGTTTTCTGATTATATTTATTGGTAGCTCAACAGTGTCAAAGTTTTGCAATAATCAGTTTTTCGCGACATTACCATACGGTAAACAGTAATCCTGCTGTAACACAAAACAATAGAGCATTTTCGAAATGCTCTAAAAATCAAAAGTTTTTTGAAGATACCTAATGCTGTAAAAAGAGAACAAACAACTGTTTTGTACATTGCAACAGAATAGTAACTTTCAGAACCTTCAGCTAATTAACATAATGAGTCAACATTGTTCAGACTGAAAGATCCTATTCACTAATTACAAGTCCAAGTATATTCTGATATTCTAGCTGCGGCTGGGGCAGTTAGGGTGGACTTGTTAGCATTAGGAAAGTAACGAAGGTGTTTCGCTACTACTTGTATCAAAAACTGTTTCTGTTCCTCTTGATTGGTTAGTACTTCATTGAATGCTTGACTCAGGGTCACTCCACGCTCGGCTGCATCATTGACGACTTTCAAACTCGCAACTTTCTTCTGGCCAACAATGTAGTTGTTATAAATCAGAAATCAGAAAGTTTATTTTGTTGTAATGTTGGACAGAAGGCTATTATGTTGTTATCGTGTTAAGTGCTGCAACCATGACTAACTTCATTTCAGATGAAACATCATTGTCAAAAAATGCAAAACCTACCAGAATTTCACTCAAATACCACATGTGTCCAGATAATGATTTTATTGCTGCTTTGGCAACGGTGTCATTTGTTTCCTTGTAGTTCTCCAATTGTTGAAGTAGCTGCAAATCTCTACGGGGAGCAGATGTAGCACATGGTGATGTAAACCAATAATTCAGGTAGACCTTAAGAATCAAAGTGTTCAAGTGACCCAGTGATGTCAATACACGTGCAGTAAGTTGTTACTGAGAACGCCAAAAGAACATCTTAAGGCTGTAAATCAGTTTTGCCATCCACCGGGACCGGTGATAAGCTCCATGAGCCAGAATCTTTTCATCTGCATCACAAGCTGCACCTAGAAAAAGAAGTGACAGTTGCAGAAGCTCACGATAATCTTCTCTGGGCTGAAACACTGTTAGCTGATGCTGAATGAAGTGAATGAGTTCATCCCGAACTGGATTGAGAACCACTGCAATTAATCTACATCCATTCCACTAGCATACATTGATGTGTCAATTGAGCCCCAATATTTACGAAATCTCTGGAATAACTCGATATTTGGTCCACTAGATGGACCCATCAGTGAATAAAACACCTTTACCACAATGAGTTCCATTATATGGCGCCTGCACGCTAAGCTGATCAATTCTCTGCCAAGTTTTTTCTCCAGAAGAATGCAGGCACCTGCATTTTTCCCAGTGTTACTAGCTGATGTGTCGAAACACATGAGCTTGATGTTATCAGCAATGTTCCATTCTTGAATAAGATTAAACACGGCAGTTGCCTCGGCTTCTCCAGTTCCATTTGGCAATTTTGGTACTCCCAGCAACTTCATTGTTCCATCACCGGATACCAGAACAGCAAGACGACCAATTAACTCTTTGGATGTTAATGCAGGCAACATTTTTCCATCCCAGTGCGCAGTTAATGGGCAGTTTGGATGAAACGATGCATGAATATCTGTAGCTGCTGCTTCACGATGTTTACGTTGACTATGACTGATTCCATGTTAATCGCCAGGGCTGCAGTACTGTGGCCAAGTAATTCTGCTGCTGCTGGAATTATGTAAACTTCTGTAAAATGCAGATACCAAACCTGGACTCTTCAGGTGGTTCGGGGAGTTCATCAGGATCATCGGGATCAAAACCATCGGTGATCTTAGCCTCTTTGTCACTGTCATTGCTGGCACTAAACTCCATCTTCTTTGCCTCATTTTGAATCCGCTTAGCCTCTTTTTCCTTACGATATTCTTGCTCTAAGCATCTTTTAAGAGACCTTTGTTCTTTCCGAGTTAGTACCATATCCACTGGACCCATGCAACCACGCCTCCCTTTCTCTCTTAGTGCTTCAAGAAATTTTATGTCTTCATGTACCTGCATCTTAGTTAAAGCTTCAGCAGGGGCAACATTAAACAAATAAGTATAACTTTCAGTAAATTGGTGCCCCTTCTTTAGTATCTGTTCTGCGGGATACATTTTTTCTTATTCCATCCATGCTGAATGGAGATCCTTTATCTTGTCAATTATGTGGCATACTTTGCGAACTGGAATGTGTGCCTTATGCCAGAACTGAACAACTTCTTTCATTGTCACTGTGGCACTAGCAGTAATATATATTGCACTGACATGGAAATATAAATAAGTAACAGAAATTATATAATTAAGTAACAGAAATTGCCTCCGGTTTGCCTTGTGTGTCAAATACAGGCATTTTCGCATATATAAAACATCAAGTCCATTGAGCTACCTCTAAATATCACTGTATCTTCATGAAACTTGGTAAAATTACTTAGCATAACAAAAGGAAAAAAATTAGGGGGTGGGACTATGAAACTTTAAATATATATATATATATATATATATATATATATATATATATATATATATATATATATATATATATATATATATATATATATATACATGTACTATTGGTACACATGAAATCAATGACAAAATTAAAATTGACAAAAAATCATAAGTTCATAGTTTCTTCTGTGTTTCTTCTTGACGTCTGTAAGTAATCTGTGGCGATTCTCTAAGGTGGTCAACAGGTGAGGGGGTCAAGTAAGAGGCGTGGTCTGACTGATCACTGTTAACGCTAAAGGAATAACTCTTCACTCTCATCACTGTTCTGCTGTATATGACGTAATTCTCTCGTTTGTGTGATAGGATACGCTTAAGTAGTAACTGTTGAAAACTTTGGTCAGTCTGTGGAAAACTGATCTATTTATAGCATAGGGAAACTTTTTCAAACTTTTAAAAAAAGGGGGAAAATGTTGGACTTATTATCTCAGTGCACGTATCAAATCACGAAACAACTTAACTTACCGTACATTCCTCTAGTCCTAACTGATCTTACTTACTTAACTCAGTTTCTACATATTGTTCCCTATATCACTTACCTTATATTGAGTATCAATTAACCCGGGTACTGAATTTATTATTATCTAACACACACTAAGTAAATTTCTGCAGTACACATACAATACGAAATAAACCAGACAAAAGGCAGAGAAAAACTGATAGGAACAAAAAATAAAACAATGACGGTATGTTATAATTCTGTCAAATATACACAAACTAGACAGTAACGCTCTAACAAATAAATATTATGTAATCTCTCCGAGCACCGATTTAAACCACTCTGTTACACAAGTAACAAAGATGTCCTCAGTGAGAGACTACCAACAAAAATCTATAAGGATACAACATAAATAAGACATTTGATTGTGCACCAAGATTAATTATAAATTATAACTTATCTGGTTTTTAAGAATATTTAAACACAGACTGACTCTCTCTCTCTCTCTCTCTCTCTCTCTCTCTCTCTCTCTCTCTCTCTCTCTCTCTCTCTCTCTCTCTCTCTCTCTCTCTCTCTCTCTCACTCTCTTGCTTGATCGATGTTCGCTACACTGATTTGAGTCAGTGTGACTCCTTCTGCTTACTTAGATGAGTCGGTGTGACTCCATCTGCTTACTAAGGTGAGTCAGTGTGACTCCTGCTTACTTAGGTGAGTCCGTGTGACTCCTTCTGCTTACTTAGGTGAGTCAGTGTGACTCCTTCTGCTTACTTAGGTGAGTCCGTGTAACTCCTGCTGCTTACTTAGGTGAGTCCGTGTGACACCTTCTGCTTACTAAGGTGAGTCGGTGTGACTCCTTCTGCTTACTTATGTGAGTCGGTGTAACACCTTCTGCTTTATGAGTCGGTGTGACTCCTGCTGACTTTATGAGTCGGTGTGACTCCTGCTGACTTTATGCATGGACATTTATTTAGTATTTTTATATTTATAGCCCTACTGTGTAGTGCCCTTCCTTCCATGACCGTTAAGTACTACTGGCCATGGAAGCACTACGGGAGACATGAGGGAACCAGAGATGGAACCCGCAGCTCTCGAATCAACGGTTGAGCGCTGCATTCCACTACCATCCGTCCCCTTAAATGAACTTACTTTTCGGAGTTAACAGAAATGGAATGGTTTGCCCATTTTCTAAAAAACGTATGTAAACAAATTGCATATTTTAATTTAAATCTTTATCGCTAGAAACCAACTTTATATATACATTGTCTTAAAATAGATATAAAGCCCAATGTCTTTTTATTGACGCAATATGTTTTGCTATATAATATTTTTAGTCAATACATTGTATTCTGACACACATTCTATTTAGTAACATGTTTTTTATTCTGAAGATATATAGTAATGTACAACCCATATATCGTTTTTTTTACTTATATTTCTTTTATTTTTAAGAAAAATATTTTCAAATCTTTATTTTGTTTATTTGGTATCGAAATATATAGGCATGTTGGAGGCCAACGAGCCAGTGATGAAGTGGTGGAACCCTGTAGCTGATCAACCAGAGAGCGGTATAATCTACGAACAACTAGCCTCTCCAAATCAAGAGCGTCAAGGGCTCGAGAGTCCCAGCGGAACGGGCAGGGCGACTGGGGCAAGACTGTCTGTCAAAAACAAGAAAGCGTCCAGCGTCAATCGAAATACTGGCACATAAAGCTAAAATGAAATATGAGAGAATTCAAACTTTGACTGAAGATCATCGACCGGTGTGTGAAAAGGAAGATGTCGTTCACCATGTCTTACAGGGTGAAAAGGAAGAGCCAACAACACATCGACTTGAACCCAAAAACCCAGTAAGCGTTCTCATTATAGGTGAACTACTCGCAGACTAATCGATTCTCCTTGATGGCATTCGACATGCGAGTCAACGTGAAGTAGAAGACCAACAATGTGTTGTCAGGCTCTTTCTTACTCGACACATAGCGGCATGCAGTACGAATACAGAATGACCCCAGCACAGAATGCAGCGTCGTGGGTGTGGGACAGTGCTAACAGCCATTAATAGACAGACAATGACGTGAGCTGATGTGGATGACTTATAGTTGTCACGATAACTACATCCACCCTGTAAAACATCAAACTACGCCAGCTTTTTGAAAATCCAATTATTTTTTTTTTTTGAAGAAAGTGCAATACATCCATCAGTGCTTCGGCAAGGCCTGAAGATTTTGTACACATTAAACGTGCACTGTGTCATCGGATTGCCGGTTCCACGGCTTTTCGACCCCGCGACAGTTCGACCCCGGGACAGTTCGACCCGTCAACTGATAAAAATAATATATGAACTATTATTTCTTTGCTTTAAATATGTTTAGAAACTTTGTTAAACATGTGTTTAATTGTTAAAGATATTTGTATGTTTTATTTAAAATGTGTGTTTTAATTGTCTAAAATGTTTGTTTTAGTCTTTGTGGTGTCGTAGCAATGGACACAAGTTGTTTGATTGTGTGACGTAATTTTTACTCTCAACAAATCTCTCTCTCCCCCCCCCCCCCCGGTTTGGATTATAACCCAGTTCTGATAAGCAAAGACGCAAATGTGGCAAGTGTTGCCTGACAAGTATAATACAGGTATAAAAATTATGTACAGATAAGTCACCAGGTAAACGTTATACTGAACCAATCCACCTTGGATATTAGTCATTTGTGCCAGTGGCTAGAGTAGACACAAACCATTGGTCAATGAAACTCATGTGCAATCATGAGAAGTGTATGTAAGATATATTGTCGGTCTTAAAAAAACTTTGAAATTGCCTAGAGCAGTGCTTCTCAAACTTTTTGAAGTCACGGCCCCCTTGGAACGTCAATCAATATGTCGCGCCCCCCCCCCTATATTTTTTTATTTTTTGTTTAGATTGCTTAAATTTATAATTTTAAACTTCTATATTCAAACTTTTACTAGTCAATACATGCTTTTTCTAATGTTAACAATAAAAGATTGAAAGGATGCAACATATAAAATAAGATAAACTAGATTTTATTTTAAACATATATTAATACTATTTACATTAGGTTAATTATATTTTATGTGTCACATTTTCCGAAATTCCACGGCCCCCCCTCCGGACAGTCCACTTTGAGAAGCACTGGCCTAGAACATCAGAACTCAAACCTTACGGAAACCCATATTTTAAACAATTAAAACACATATTTTAAACAAAATCAATACAATATGAATATTTTAAACAATCATACACATGTTGAATAAAGTTAATAAACATATTTAAAACAAAGAAATAATAATTGAAATACTATTTTTATAAGTTGACGGGATCGAAAATTCGGGGTCGAAATGGCGGGGTCGAACTGTCCAACCACCAGATTGCCTCACTAACGAACTTTCCAACCAATGTTTTCTCACCTGTACCACTATGACTCCAGTGAATCGGATAAATCCGAATAAGCAGACACATCCGATTAATCAGCCTATAGCAGGGCGTCAGTCATAGACGGTACATTGCAGTGAAGAAGGTTAAAGAAACTTCAAAACTGAAATCGTGAAAATCCATTGGAAACTTCTAACTCCCACAAACAATGCAAACTAATCAACATAGAACTATAATTTTTAAAGCTTTGATATTTCTTTCTTTTATAATAGGCCCGATATTTTCTTCTGCGTCTGCGGCCTAAATTGACACATGACTGCCTCTGACTTAATGGAATCTTTTATTTAAATAGTAGGGCAGATGAAATCTACACAATGATTCCACCTGTTTCTATTATTTACTTTAATACAGTATACTGAAAAACACAGTATATCAATAATGTATTGCATTCTGGTGTTATGTCTGTCGCGATGTCTGTAAAGCAGGGGTAGGCAAACTTTTTCTACGGAAGGCCACATTGAAAACTTGATTGTTATCGGCCCGCGCATACATATTTTGTCTACTTCAATTACAATTTACAACGTATGAAAATATGAACTAATGATAATAACTATAGATGTATTTCACATTCACACTCTATTACACATGAACATTACATTAAAAAAAACTAAATCAGTTCAGTGCTACTTTGGTAATAAGACTGTACTAATCATATTAATTCAAATAAAGTTAATTGTTACCTGTCATAATAATTATGAAGACAAATGAACATAATTTACATACAAGCTGACCACAAAGTATATTTATAATTAATGAGAAGTTTGTAACTGTTCACAATTTCGCATAATGTTTGTGAACTGTGGAACCTGCTTACTGGTTGTGATTCTGATGACAGCATGTAAATTGCAGTCTCCCAACATCGATCAGCTCTTAGACTTGTCTATTTCCTTACAAAAAAACGCTTGTCACAAATGTATGTGAACCCAAATAGTGACAAAAGCTTGGCACCAAAGTTTTTTAGGTGTGGAAATGACACTGCTGGCAAACATCCTTAAAACTCTAAAATTCCAGCTAAAGAACTTACTTTAACTTCTCCTTCAGGTCATAATCTGTTTGTCAAGCAGCTCTAACTAATATTCTCGAGCCATATAACCGATTTAATATCCCTTGACTCGAATCAAGTAGTCGGGATAAAATTTAAAAAATATAGCGAAAAATCTAAAAAAAATTACCATCGACAGAGGATCATACGCAACATGCATACGGGCCGCATTATATACTCTGACGGGCCGTAGTTTGCCCACCCCTGCTGTAAAGCATAAAAATAAAAGGGATGTTACATTTTCCACAATATTGTATTGTAATAAAAAGTGCACCGGGTCGGCTACATATTGTTAGATAACGCTCGGTACGATACTTTGCACTATAACACATTACCTGCACAGTAAATAAGCCATCTGCTGTACATATAGCGAATCGCTCAACTTGCAAGCACTAAGTCACTCTTTTGTTTTTTTAAATATTGTCAAGTTGAACATGATAAAACATAAAATGATGAACTGTTTGGAAAGAGCCATTTAATTAATTACACAGCTCAACAAAAAATTTTTTTTGCGAATTGCCAAGAATATTTGAATGAATTTATAACAATTCATGGGTGCTGATTTCAAAACTGCCACTGCTTTTGCTAAATTGGCTCTAGTTTCTGAGATATTGGACATCCTTCAAAATATGATTATACCCTTTGTGTAAAACAAATGCAATAAGTTTGGTGTCTTTTGTTTAATTTAACTATACCAAGTTATAACTTGGTTTATTTTTTTCTCTTTTATGCTGCTTTCTAAAGACATCATGAGTTCATCACGAAGATGCTGCAAAAATAATCCGAATGTATTCTGTTACATCTGTGGAGAATACATGATTGAAAAGCAAAGAAGAAATATAACCGACTTTGTGCAGCAGGCATATTTGGCTTATTTTGGTGTGAAGCTGGGAGACCAAGACAAGTCTTGGGCTCCCCAAAAGGTCTGCAAAACTGTGTTGAGATCCTACGGCAGTGGACAAATGGTGAGAAGAAAAGTCTAAGTTTCGGTGTACCAATGGTGTACAGAGCTCGGCCCAGGAGAATGTAAAAAAAATAAAGTTCCCTTAGCCCTAAAGTGCCATCGGGGCAGATGAAGTGTAGAATTCATCTGTTTCTATCACCTAGGCATATGAAAGGATTGTGTGTTTAGCACAACGCCCAGCCGCCTTTACTCCCCCAACATAAAGTCAGGTACCCATTTAAAGCTGGGTGGACTTGGGGACTTTCACCAGGACCTGAAAAAATCCTAAGGTTCTCATTGAGATTCGAACCCTGGTCCCTCCGGTCGACAGTCAAGTGCTCTACACTACTCGACCACCCGTCCCCTATAAGAATGTGCCAACCCCAAATTTTCCACAGTTAATTCAGATAAAACCGTCATTTGAGAATCGCTGCTAGAAGGAAAAGAGAACTCATGGCAATTATTGGCAGAATCAGCCCCTTAGCGTGGGGCCGGGCATTCTACATCAGAGGTTTCTACAAGGTTTTATTTCTATTTTTTTAAGCTACATTAGCCATTTTTCGGCACATGCATACAACAGACCAATTAATGAACAAAGCAATAAAAAAATTAAAGAAAAATGTTATTACCAAATGTATTATGTGACTTTTTTGGGGAGAAAAAGTGTAATTTTAAGACATATTTTCAAAGAACCAGTTTTTTTTTAAATCTATTGTAGATATCGTAAAACAACTTTGCACAAATATTAATGAAAGTGTTCCAAACAAACGTCCAATTAAAAAAAATGGAAAATAAATAAACTGTGAATTTTTTTATTCCGGTACACTCAAAAAAGTTACATTGGCGGGGGGGGGGGCGGGGCGGGAGAGGTAAGAAAAAAATTATTAAAAAAATCTATTCAATATTTCTAAAAATAAAATTGAAGAACTGTCAACATTAGATATAAGAATAAGCATGCAAAATTGTAAGGGGCCGTCCATAAAGTACGTCACGCTCCAAGGGGGAGGGGGGAGGAGGGGGTCAGGCCAAGTGTGACGTCACATTTTATATATATTTTTAATTTTCTTCCTAGTTTAATTTTTTTAGTAAAACTTAATAGTTTTAAAAATAATTTTCAAAAAATTTTGTGAAACACTTGAATTAGTTTTCTGTCAAAATAGCATGAAATGCATATCTTTTCGATGTGTTGTTCACAATTCCTCATGCTAGTTAGGAGCGCTAATATACTGTTGCGAAGCCTTGTTTTATGTGTGGCCTTACCAAAAGTGTTATTATTTCTTTGTTGTCTGCTGCATAATTATATCACTGATAAAGAAATTTGGAATTTGTATTATAATACAAAAAAGTAATTGAAGTTGCAATCCATCACTTCGTTAAAATAATCTTGATGCCTTATTCCTTGCAAACAGTGCACCAGGAAGGAATGCTTATAATCGTGTGGAACGTCGAATGGCTCCATTTAGCAGAAAACTGTCTGGTGTCATATTGCCAAATGAACATTATGGCAGTCACTTTGATTCGCAGGGCAGAACAATAAATGACGATTTGGAAAGATTAAACTTCACGTTTGCAGGTGAAACGTTAGCTGAAATCTGGTCGCATGTGATTGTTGACCAATTTCCAACAGTTGCAGAACATATCAACCCTGAGAAATCTGAATTGGATGCAGCAGGACTGATGTCGAAGGATAAGGAATGGTTTGACCATCATGTTCGCACCAGACAATACTTCACAAAAATTGTGAAATTTCAGGACATAAAATGTTTCGACAAAGTACGGAGCTCTTTTTTCAACGTTTTACCTTCGAGATTATTTCCTCCTCCAAATCCAATCCCAATCAACCAAACAACTGATGGACTCAGAGCTTTAGAAAGAGAAGATGTAGAAGCTCCTAAATTTCCTTCATTATTTGTGGCACAAACTCTCAAATTTGATGACATTATGCCAAGATCAACAGGAGTTTTTAAAGTGCAACCATATCATCTTTATTGTCCATCTTTGCAGACCAGCTTACATGATCGAATTTGCAAAGTGTGTCACTTTTACTTTGCCTCAAAAACAATGTTGAAGAAACATACAGGACAACACAGAGCTCGGCCCAGGAGAATGTAAAAAAAAATAAAGTTCCCTTAGCCCTAAAGTGCCATCGGGGCAGATGAAGTGTAGAATTCATCTGTTTCTATAACCTAGGCATATGAAAGGATTGTGTGTTTAGCACAACGCCCAGCCGCCTTTACTCCCCCAACATAAAGTCAGGTACCCATTTAAAGCTGGGTGGACTTGGGGACTTTCACCAGGACCTGAAAAAATCCTAAGGTTCTCATTGAGATTCGAACCCTGGTCCCTCCGGTCGACAGTCAAGTGCTCTACACCACTCGACCACCCGTCCCCTATAAGAATGTGCCAACCCCAAATTTTCCACAGTTAATTCAGATAAAACCGTCATTTGAGAATCGCTGCTAGAAGGAAAAGAGAACTCATGGCAATTATTGGCAGAATCAGCCCCTTAGCGTGGGGCCGGGCATTCTACATCAGAGGCCAGGCAATAGCTGGGGAGGGGAGGCAGGTAATACATCTTAATAAGTAGAGCAAATAAGCAGCGGGGGCCAGACAAAACGCGGTGGGCCCGGCCCCCTGTCCCCCCAGCACGCTACGGGCCTGGGCAGAATGGAAAATGCACATTCAGAGGATGTTGAGTGGCTATATGAGGATGAAGTTGATCTGTCTGCAACTATCCTTCCAGGAAACGATGATGGGGAAAGATTTATGCAGGGTTGTTAACGATACTCTTAAATTGTATCGTCAATACCGATACTTCATGAATATAGTATCGCTGTGGAGAACAGGGTTCTCACACATTGGTTAACATTCCAAGAAACAGATAAATCACCGGACTGCCACGGACTGTGTGACATCCCCCCATGTAGCATCAACCCCACCACTTCTTCTCCTAATAGAATATATGGCACGAATCAAACCAATAGCCCGTGACGATGGATGTAGTGAATTGATTGAGTTCAGCACAGTTATCACGTCTGGATACCGGAGTGTCCGTGCATTATCATTTAATATGGTACCCTGTTCTGATCGGTCAGGAGATGGAATAGAATGTAATTTATAGCCCCCACACCTGTGTTTGAAAACTGACTCTGATTTATGAGGGGAAGTATGGAACAGAATTAGAGGGCCCAATGATATAAAAGTAGATTTTGAAATAAATAGAGGAGAATCGGGCTGAGGCCAGCGCAGAGAGTGGACGTGAGATGAAACGAAGTCCACTATAGTCTTCTATTATTCTAGCAGTTAGTCAGAGCATGATTTTAATAGAAAAGACAGCAGTAGATATATATAAAAGTCGTTAGAGACTATTGGATTATGTGATGTTATGAACTTTTGATGTAAAGATTTGATGTTGTAAGATAAACATTAAGATTAAAGAAGGGAAATACAAAGCCTGCATTTGACTCTTCTGTTGTTTGGTGTTTGTACATCGTGATTGTAACCAAAAGTAAATACCAGCACGCAACAATCGCCAATACCAATACAATTACTTAAGTAAAAATGTATCGCCTAAATCGATACCGATACAATACCGATACTTTTGAGAACAACAACATGTTTTTATTTAAAATATAATGAGTGCAAGTTTCTCAGGTTTTTAAAAAAAATTAAAAATACAACGTCAAAGCACAATTTTAATGCTAATCACTTCACCATTTGGCAGCACGTAAGAAGACCATCATTTCAAAATGATCATTGCTTAGCCTAGAACAGGGGTCGGCAACCTGCGGCTCGCGAGCCGCATGCGGCTCTTTCGATGTGGAGTTGCGGCTCTTTCGATGTCAAACGGCGGCCTAATCAAATACCATAATCTTGAAACAAAAAATTTCAGTGGCTCTTTAAAAACTTGAGAAAAATGCAATTCTTTTACTTTTGGGTCTTTTTTTAATTTGTTTATTTATGTTCATTGTTTTATTACACGGTTTTCAATTTTCATTACACATAGTTTTAGAATTTAATACCATTCAATTAATTATTTTTAATGAAATGTAGTAAATACTAAAAAAAAATGAATCACTAAATAAAAACAACTGTAGGCTATAAATATAAATAAGCACAAATGAATTAACAACTCAATTAACATACATACACACAAGCATACAGAACGGTATATAATGTATTGCTATATAACCTATAAACACTTACAGTATATACTTTTAAACACTTACAGTATATACTGTTATATATATATATATGTGTGTGTGTGTGCGTGCGTGCGTGCGTGTGTGTGTAACTGACAGATCGATAAAAAAATAAAGTTTTCTTTTCTGTTGTTCATTAAAACATTGAACAAAAAGTTGAAAGAAAGAAAGTAAATGAATAACATTTATAGACGTCGACCGCAAAGCAAAAACTTCTAAAGAAGATTAAAACTACAGTTTTTCTTCAACTCGCCAACAGTGGTTGTATTGGTGGGGAGTTGGGTGGTGTTAACATTGGTAGGGTTGATGGCTACTTGTAGAGATTGAATTTATGTAGACGACAATGTATTAAAATCGCTAGTGTTTTTCTGCAAATAGTGGCAATAGAAAAGTATCGGTATCGAGTATCGAAAATGTTTGGTTTAAAATGTATCGGCGATACACAGATCAATATTTGATACAAAAAGGATCGGAAATACTAAAAAAGTATCGCCGATACTTTATCGGCCGATACCGATACTTCGATACTAACAACCCTGGAATTATGTCAGTCGTAACTATGGATGACCACTTCACTTCACCATGGATGGATGATGTCTTGTGAATAATTCACAGGCCTACTATAAACATATTCAATATAGCACCATAGCTGCTCACATAATTTGTCAATCTAGTCCTTTTTTTAGTCGCATTGTTTTGTTTCCATTTTTATTTTTTAATCACTGGTGGAGGTCAAGTTTCTACTTCTACTTCTTATCCTGTGTCAATAGAATGCATAATCGGAAGATTATCTCAAAGTTGACCTCACCCATAGTAAATGAATAGGTAGCAGATAAACGATGTTTATCATATAATTGTCAAGTTAAATTTTTGCAATTTTGTGTTCAAATTCAATTGACTGAGTTACTGTTTCAAAGAGAAACTGAGACAACTGTTGACAATTAGTTATTCTACTAGTAAAGTCATATAATAATCTCATAGTTCTTTTAATATTTATATTTTGAGGCAGTTTAATAGTGAAGTGCGATTTAAGTTTTCGAATTAAATTTTAATTAGTTGTTGATTAAAAATTTTTTTTCGAAAGTGTGACGTACTTATATATATATATATATATATATATATATATATATATGTATATATATATATATATATATATATATACTTATAAGACGCATTTGTTGTCTGTCTGTCTGTCTGTCTGTTCCCTTATAACTCAAGATCCAGAAAACCAAATAACGTGAAATTTGTTACACATGCACATAATTACATGGGGAAGGTTATAAGACATGTTTCGTTTCATCTCGATGGGTAGTTTAATTGTAATTAATTATTTTTATTTTAGTATTTTACTATATTAAAGTAATCTCGACGGCGCCATAAATAAAATTCCTCTGTGACGTCATTTCCCAATGATACATTTTTAAAAGAGGGGTAACTTCCGGAAACTCCAATTGTAAACATGGTGAAATCAATAGTCATATCTATTTACCTATCGTTTTATGTATTCAGTAGATTAAAATTAAAGGTGCACTTTAATAAACCGAAATACGTTAATTAAAATGTTTCTGTGACATTATTAACATTATTAATACAATTTCAATGGGTAGTTTAATTGTAATTAATATTTTTAGTATTTTACTATTCAATGCAAAGGGAATTCCCTGTATTCGCGCACCAAGTGAATGTGTAATTGAACGGACGGAGAAGAAAGGGTTAGGGACGGAAAAAAAAATATTGTTGTTTTTTTTTCATGCTGCAAGTACCCGGCTTTGGTCTGGATTAAAATAAGGTTTTCTGTTTATTTAAGAAGCGTAATTTGACGTTTAATTGTACAGAGAGAGGGAGGGGGGAGAGAGATAAAGAGAGAGGGGGCAGGGAGGGAGAGGGAAGGAGGGGGCAGGGAGGGGGGGAGAAGGAGGGAGGGAAAGGAAGGGAGGGAGAGAGGTTGTAGGGAGGGAGATAAAGGGAGAGGGAGGGTTGGAAGAGGGAGGGAGGGAGAAAGGGAGGGAAGGAAAGAGAAAGGAAGGGGGGAGTAGGGAGGGAGATAGAGGGGAGGGAGGAAGAGAGATAAAGAAAGAGGGAGGGAGAGAGATAAAGAGAGGGGGAAGGGAGGGAGAGAGAGGAAATGAGGGAGGGGGAGGGAGAGAGAGGAAGAGGGAGAGAGAAAGGAGGGAGGGAGAGAGGAGGTAGGGAGGGAGAGAAAGGGGAGGGAAGGAGAGAGGGAGAGAGGATGGAAGAAATGGGAGGGAGTGAGAGATAAAGAGATAGAGGGGGCAGGGAGGGAGAGAGGGGGAGGAGGAATGGAGGAAGGTGGACAGAGGGGGGACGGGGTCGAGAGAAGGAGGGAGGGAGATAGGGAGAGAGAGGGAGATGGGAGAGTTAGGGAGGGAAGTAGAGGGAGGGGGAGGGATAAAGGGAGGGAGGGAAAGAGAAAGGGAGAGAGGGGGTAGGAAGGGAGAGAGAAGGGAGGGAGGGAGAGAGAGGAAGGGAGAGAGGGGGGTAGGGAGAAAACAAAAGGTAAACAAAAAACTTATTTTAAACCCGGGCAAAGCCGGGTACTTGCAACTAGTATACTTAAAAGACGCATTTGTTGTCTGTCTGTCTGTTCCCTTATAACTCAAGATCCAGACAATCAAATAACGTGAAATTTGTTACACATACACATAATTACATGGGGAAGGTTATAGGACAGGTTTCCTTTCATCTTGATGGGTAGTTTAATTGTAATTAATTTTTTTATTTTAGTATTTTACTATATTAAAGTAATCTCGACGGCGCCATAAATAAAATTCCTATGTGACGTCATTTCCCGATGATCGAATAGAACTTGCGCGCATAACCTATTAAAATTTGAAATTATGTTTGTGAGGCTCGCTAGCACAGTCGGTTACTCGCTTGGCCGTGACTCAAATTTGGCCGACTATGTGTGGGTTCAAATCCCGACAGTAAAAATTTTTTTTTTTTTCAAATTTTTTTTTTTTTTCAAATTTTTTTTTTCAGAATAATTTCTATACTTATAAGACGCATTTGTTGTCTGTCTGTTCCCAGAGAGAGAGAGGGAGGGAGAGAGAGATAAAGAGACAGAGGGGTGGCAGGTGGGGAGAGAGAGGAAAGGGGGGTAGGAAGGAGGGAGGGAGGGGGAGAGAGGGAGGGATGGGGTGGACAGGGGGAGAGAAGGAGGGGGAGAGAGGGAGATGGGAGAGGGAGGGAGAAAGGGTGGGAAGGAAAGGGAAAGGAACGGAGGGAGAGAGGGGGTAGGGAGGAAGATAGAGGGGAGGGAGAGAGAGGGTGGGAGAGAGGGAGAGAGAGATAAAGAGTGAGGGGGCAGGGAGAGAGAGAGGGAATGAGGGAGGGAGGAAGGGGGAGAGAGGGGGAGGGAGAGAGGTGGAGAGGGGAGGGAGGGGGGAAGGAGGGAGGGAGGGAGGGAGAGAGGGGTTAGGGAGGGAGAGAGAGGAAGGGAAGGAGAGAGGGAGAGAGAGGATGGGAGAAATGTGAGGAAGAGATAAAGAGAGGGGGCAGGGAGGGAGAGAGAGGGAAGGAGGAAGGGGGATAGAGGGAGGGAGGGGGGATAGACAGGGGGAGAGAAGGAGGGGGGGAGATGAGAGAGGGAGGGAGCAGTGCCGGCCTTAGACATTTTTGTGATATAGGCAAGGACAGAAATGCCGCCCTTTTTAGTTTCATTTTCTAAGAAAACTCTATAAATGCTATTTATTTTGAAGTAAATCCAAATTATGAAAATAAAAATATGATATATTTATAGTTTTGTTACTGGTCTTCATTCTTCAAAACACATTTTTAAAATATGGCAACTTTATAAAAGTTAAAGAGTTTTAAGTATACGTAGTGTATTTTAGGAATTATTTTTTTTTGCTAAGTTAAAAAAAGTAATGAAAAATAAAAAAAAATGAAATGTTATGTTTATTAAGCAATAAATAGGTTGAAGAGAATTTAAGAAAAATATGCTTTTCTAGCTTTTGCAGAGGCAAACTCTTCAATTACTTCGGTCAGATCCAAATCTTCTGCAATCTATAGATATTGTAGCTAAACCAACCAAACGATCCTGATATGTTTTTATGAGTTTGAGCTTCGAAAAGCTTCTCTCTGCACTCGCCACTGTTATCGGGAGTTAAGCAAATTTGGAAATGTCACGTACACATTCGGAAAAAGAGCAACCAAGCCCATTCCACATAGATAGTCTAATATAACTCTAGGCAACCAAGCCCATTCCACATAGATAGTCTAATATAACTCTAGGGCTTGATATTTCTGTAATTCTCCTTGATAAATCAAATAATTCATCGCACAGTTCTGTTGCACTAATGTCTGCAGAATCTTCGTTTTCGGATGTTAAAGCTAACTGAAGGTCCATGCAATCTTTGAAAACCTCTCTTTTATCGCATATCTCCTGTTTTTTAATGTCATACAAAAATTCAAATAAATCGCTTTGAGATGTTAACTGTATAAATCGATCATTAACTGCTAGAATTGCGGTATCCAATATCTGGTTAAAAAAAATTTACTCTGAAACTCATTTCTGGCTCGAGAATTGGATCGTCTGAAACTTCATAGTCAAATTGTGTCTTTCTTAGCCGAGATCTTATTTGTATTTCCACAGGGAAAATGCACTCACTACCAAATTCTTCAGCCAATGATTTAGCTGTTGTAAATGCTTTGGCAAAACCTTCATCTGTTCTATAATTCTGTTTTAGTTGCATTCACTTGTTGAATTGATTTCTTTAAATCAATATCTTTTTCTTGAAATGTTTTGCTAGAAATATTGATCTCAAATAAAACATCATACGAATTCACTAAGGAACAAATAAACTTGAAACCGAGCATTTTTTGTGCAATTCCCTTAGCTTCTGCAAGGGACTGGGTTCCACGTGATCCAGAAAGTGAAATGCCATCAGCAATTGAAACGAGTGCATCGTAAATTTCAACTGTTTGGTATCGAATTATCTTCACAGTATTTACTCAACTTTCCCAACGTGTTGCGCATAGCTCTTTAACAGTTAAACCTGCTGTCTCTTTGTTTTTGACATATTCTAACAATACATTCCGGCGATGTGTTGATGCAGAAAAAAGGTGTATATATTTTGAATTACCTCAAAAAATCTTACTGCTTCCAAACAGTTTACGGCATCATTCACCACCAAATTCAACGAATGCGCATTGCATGTGACATAAAATCTCTTCGATTTAGCTCTTTAACTCTTGCTTGGACACCATTATGTATTTCCCGCATGTTCGCTCTGTTATCGTAGCATTGTCCCCTCATATCATCTAGACAAATACCCGAATATGATAGTTCTTTAAGTAAAATTTCCACCATACTTGCACCTGTAGATTTTTCAAGTTCAACGAATCCAATGACGTGTTCATATTTTATTTTGCTGGAATTTGCCGCTCCTTGAAATAATGCCGCTCTAGGCAGCTGCCTATATCGCCTATACCTAAAGCCAGCACTGGGAGGGAGGGAGAGAGAGATGGGAGAGAGAGGGAGGGAGAGGGAGGGAGAGATGGGAGAGAGAGAGGGAGGGAGAGGGAGTGAGGGAGAAAGGGAGGGAGGGAGGGAGAGAGGGGGGTAGGGAGAAAACAGAAGGTAAACAGAAAACCTTATTTTAAACCCGTATATATATATATATATATATATATATATATATATATATATATATATATATATAATAAACCATTCTATTCAATGAATGGACCGATGAAAGTAAATATCATTAATGGCTGCGATGGAAACGTTATGTATTTCCCGCATGTTCGCTCTGTTATCGTAGCATTGTCCCCTCATATCATCTAGACAAATACCCGAATATGATAGTTCTTTAAGTAAAATTTCCACCATACTTGCACCTGTAGATTTTTCAAGTTCAACGAATCCAATGACGTGTTCATATTTTATTTTGCTGGAATTTGCCGCTCCTTGAAATAATGCCGCTCTAGGCAGCTGCCTATATCGCCTATACCTAAAGCCAGCACTGGGAGGGAGGAGAGAGAGATGGGAGAGAGAGGGAGGGAGAGGGAGGGAGAGAGAGATGGGAGAGAGAGGGAGGGAGAGGGAGTGAGGGAGAAAGGGAGGGAGGGAGGGAGAGAGGGGGTAGGGAGAAAACAGAAGGTAAACAGAAAACCTTATTTTAAACCCGTATATATATATATATATATATATATATATATATGTATATATATATATATATATATATAATAAACCATTCTATTCAATGAATGGACTGATGAGAGTAAATATCATTAATGGCTGCGATGGAAACTTTTCAAAAAGAGGCTTGCTCAATCTGTATAATATCTAACCTGTGCCCAAAATTATGTTTATAAACTATAGTTGTCTCACTTGTCTGTTAGATCCAAAGTTTAATTGTCAGGGTTCTGTTTGTTAAGATTGTGTACCCATAATGAGGATTATTTTCTATGGGATGAACTGTATAAAATATGAACTCTATTTGATGTGTTGTTATAACTCCCTCCCTGGCCTCGTTGGTGCGCTATGAATAGGAAATTCCCGTAGACCAGTCAGAGGCGTACCAAGGATGGGGAGGTGGGCCCACATTCGAAAGTCACCCCTGGCCCCAGCTTGAGGGGCCCGAAAATATTTTTACATTAAATATTAAGTACATTATCTCAAGTCATGGTGCCGAATGTCAAATTGCAGGGCCCTCAAATTCCTAGGTTCGGCATTGATTTACGTTGACATCAATGACTGTGACGTAGTGCAGCAGAGTTGTCATGATGAAGCCGGCAGTGTAGAATCATGGCCATTGTAGTTGTTGATTGAATATAGAATTTTTAATGCTGTGTTTTATTGAACCTACGCCTGTGCTTTAGTGAATTCTTAACAGTATTGCTAAGTTTCCCATATTCTTAATCAATATATTTATGTCCTTTGGGCCACTTCGAGTACATAGATATGCTATTTTTTTATTTTTTTTTTTTGTAAATAGAGGTTTATTGTTAACACGCTCAAATATAGGTCACCATTTTCAACTCTAACTGCGTGCCTACCAGCTGGTCCGGGTACCAGGCATTTATGTATTAGTGTGTGTAAATTTTACTAACAAAAACAAATGAAATCATGTTGAAAAAGTATCAGAAAATATAAAGATAACAGATTTTCTTTTTCATTTTCATAATAGGTATAGCACTTATTTAAATTACTTTTAATTAACTTTACAAACAAAAAACAAGCAATTAAGCCTGTTCCATTCTGGACACAGGAAGTGTTAGCGCATTTTCGTGTTATGTATCAGTACAAATGTTAGCTTTCATTAAATATTTGTAAATTTGGAAATGTTTATACATTCAATTGTGTAATGCATATATCTGAAAAAAATATTAAAAAGACGTTTCTTTATATTTGAAAAAAAAAATTCTCTTAAATCTAACTACAAGTGGTTTGTGGTTACTGAAATAGTACTCATAATTGAAAACATTCGAAATTATAGTCATTTAATCCTCCGAAAACTCCGTCAATTGTTGCATAGCTCTGATACTTTCAATTAAACTCAGAACACAAGCTTACTATTTCATTTGATGAGTTTCTTAATAAATAATGAATGGGTTATTGAACGTACAAGGTGTATATATAATATATAAGCCCCTTAGGAGCCCTGAATCCCGGCCCTCAGAGGTCCTATTGAAATGAACTTTTGATGTACACATGGCAGGCCAAGACCTACAAAATGATATATACATCATGGGTCTAGGACTTATAGTTGCTGAGATATAGGCGCTCCTTTATTAATATAGCTTATATAGTAAAAAACGGTACTAAGCCCCCTTTTACGGCCCTCAGAGGTCAGATCGCGAAATGAACTTTTGCTGCACACATGGCAGGCCAAGACCTACAAAATGATATATACATCATGGGTCTAGGACTTATGGTTGTTGAGATCTAGGGTGATGACAGACAGACAGACAGACAAAACGAGGACAATAGAGCATTTTTTTTCGAAAATGCTCTAACAAGTAAAATACTTCAAACACAAAGTACTCGTACAAATATTTTATTTTTATTTTATTTTATTTTTTTCAATTCTGGGTATTTTGGGCAGCATTGGCATTTGGTGCTTCAACAGCCATGTGTGAGAGCAGTTTCTCAACCCTCACACGAATGCTCACCCCATATCGCAGATCAATGTTACAAAAGCGTCTAAGCAATCTTTTCCTGCTTGCAGACAATCTGAATGCTGAAGCATTTTTAGGTAAATTCAGTGCTAAACCCAGGCCCGTAGCCAGGTCAAAGTAAGGCTACGGGGCTGGCTAAACCACGAAGTTTGCAAATTTGAAACGTATAATAATATAAGTTCGCAACCAGTGCCGACGAGTGGAAGGGGGGCAAGGGGGGCCAATGCCCAGGGGCCCGGCGAGTTTTAGGGACCCGGACTTAGCTGTTCAATCAACTTTTTAAAATATTAATATCAGCCCAGGGGCCCGAAATTTCTGTCGATGGGCCTGTTCGCAACCTTGTAATAGTTTTATATATTGATATCTTCTGAGGACAACTAGCAACTTAAATAAGTTAATAAAATAACATTGACTTCTGATTTCATTTTTATACATATTTATAATAAAATAATAAAGTACAAACTCCGTGATTTCTGAGTGATGTTATTTAATTTGCAAATTTACTTTTTAGCAGAATTAATTTTATTTTAAATTGAATAATTGCGACTGTTGTTATTGATAGACCTGTTCTTTGTTTTCAATATTTTATAAGAAATATCACACAAATAGCTAAGCTTTAATCATGCATCTTTGTCGTTCTTATCGGGGTGTACGTTAAACAAACAGTATAATAATATAAATCAGGTATCTATTATGTAACAATTGTGTAACAGAACAAATGGTCAATATATTTATAACAGGAATCAGAAATTGCTCAGCCTCAATAAATTTTTATCATTTAAACTCTTTACTATTTAAATTATTTTTAACAAAACTGAAACGTGCCATGCATTACTGAAACGTAATTAAAATTATATATTTCTAATTAATAGCTAAACAATTGGTACTAAAATGCACCATTCCAGATATGAAACTGCAAAAAATTTCTTCGGGAGGGGACTCACTGAGATCCCCTCCCCAAACCCCTCCTCTCCGTTCGCAAGCTTTCGGCGCTTCGCGCCTCCATTTTTGCACCCCCCCCCGTTATCGCAAGTTTAGGCAATACATCATTAAATTATCGAAATATTTTTTGTTCTAAGACCAATTTTCAACAATGAAAACAGTTTGCCCCTCCCCTCCGGGGTCAATGTTTTGCCCCCCCCCCCCCCGTTAAAGTTGTCTAGATCCGCCCCGATCATTTCTTGGGCACCCCCCCCCCGAAAAAAATTTCTTCGCCCCCCCCCCCGAAAATGTCTTCGCCCCCCCCCCAATCCAATATTCTTGGCTACGGGCCTGTCTGCCACACCAGCTTTGTTGGTGGCGCGGATGCATGTCTGCCATGCCTACAGAGCTGCGGGGTCAGTGTTCCCGCTACATCTGCCGGCATGGCAATGTCACGGGTTGTGAGTAATTGGGCGAAAACATTTCCACTTTACTCCTCCAACCCTTGATTCCCACTGCTACCCTCTAATAGTAATATGTTCCATTCCCCCATTCCTACCCCTACCCCCGTAATTACGTCATACAGCAGGTGGTCAGCGAGTTTAGATAAAAGCCCTACTACCCGACGGAACGCGGGTCGGGAATCTGGCAGGAAGATGTCATTTCGCACCTTGATGTTTTTCTTTGACCACTCGGCCACTGTTCGACTACCGACAAAGAATAGATGTCCGATCCCACGGTCGGAAACTGTTGTCTTTGTCGGTTAGACGTACCTTCACCCCCCTTTAGGGCGGGAAATTAGTGACTGCCGATTGGCGGGGGCAAGAGCGTGAATGGATGATTGGTCAGGGGAGGCACGTGTGCAAGTCTGGAAGCGTGAGAGAAAGCGTGAAAAAGGCATTCGACTTAGGTTTTTCGAGGAGAACGGTCGACAGACGAAAGAGACAGAGAGAGAGAGAGAGAGAGAGAGAGAGAGAGAGAGAGAGAGAGAGAGAGAGAGAGAGAGAGAGAGAGAGAGAGAGAGAGAGGTCGCGAAAACGTATTATTGACTTCTGTTGGACTATTTTGTTTTAACTTTTAAAGCCACCAGTTCCTGTTTAGAACTGGTGCCTTTATGTAAATAAAAGTATATTTGTTGTTACACAAGACCTGTTAGTTTACTTCTTCACGTGTTGTACGTTTGATCGCCTATGAAACGCTTTGACGGAGACAAAATATAAATACGAGTCCAATTAAACCACCGACTCATACACTTTAGACGACAAGCTAAGGATTCCTCAAAGGGGCCCTCAACAGGCAGAGTAAAAAGTTTTAAGACATGCCTAGACTGGCCAGACCAGCAGGATGTTGGCCAGAATGACAAGGCAACGGTTTTTCCTGCCACACGGACATGTGCCTAAACCTCTGCCAGAAATAGAAGGCTGTTAAATTGTGCTTGAGTGGGACAGAGTGGATGGGTGTGCCGACCCAATCTCTCACCACCACTAGCTGTGAATACTATGGTCTTGGATTATCCTAATTGACCAATATTTAAAAAAAATTTCTATTTTTTTTTTTTTATTATTTTAATTTTAAAAATATAAAAAATTTTTTTTGTTTTTTAAGGCGCATCTTTCCTTTTTTTCCTCTTCCACCACCCTCTCCCCAACAAAAATCATACCCCCACCCACGATGTAATTTTTTTTGGGGGGCCCTTCCTGCACAAACTCCATTTCGCATCTACTTTGAGGGCTGGGCATCAGTGTTTCTTAGGGTACCGTTTTTTTTACTATATAAGCTATATTAATAATTATGTCATTTTCATGGCCCCATTCTACAACTTATACGTAGCGATACGAGAATAAGGGCCCTATGGGCCCCAAGAGTATCTATCCCCCTAACATAAATTTGGTATAAATAATTTTGGTCATGACCTTAGAGTGTTTCTTAGGGTACCGTTTTTTTTTTACAATATAAGCTATATTAATAATTATGTCATTTTCATTTTTTAATATTTTTTTCAGATATATGCATTACACAATTGAATTTATAAACATTTTTAAAATTTACAAATATTTACTGAAAGTTAACATACGTACTGATACATAACACGAAAATGCGCTAAGACGTCCTGTGTCCAGAATGGAACATGCTTAAGATGCTGTTTTTTTTTAAATTGTTTACCCCCAGCCTTAAAAATACATATTTAATTCATATATCGTATATGTTTTCGCCGATTTATTTATACCAATATTTAAAATTGTTTTTTTGTGATTATGTAAATAGCTTAAAAAACATCAAATACATATTGCATATAAGTTATAATATGCAACACTCACGCCTCATCCGAAAACATAAAAATCAAAAGAAAACTGTTGGCCACATTGGGATCGTAAATTTATCACAAGTGTGGACAAAGAGCAGATTGATGAAATGTTTGTAAGTAATGACAATTTTAAATGTTAACGGCATCAATGAAAACGAACGCGGGGGGGGGCAGAGAGCGGGCTATATCAAATCGCCTAGTAGTTTGGACTTTGCATGTGAGCCGTAGTTTTACCATGTCTGACATAGGCTATACATTTATATAAGGGGATAAACTTTGTGCGGGAGTTTAATAATTATTTTTGTATAGTTTATCTGCACAGTCTAATAAGAGTTAAAATGTTATCTAAATAATATTTCATTGCGCATGCGCCTAATTATAATTTTGATCTCATGTCTAATGATGATTCGATAACAATAAATGTTAACAATCTACGTTGAAAAAAAATTAAGCCCTTTTTAACTTGCAGATTTCTTTCTTTATATGTGTGTGTGTATTATGTTATGAATATAATAATGTTTGTGTATGTTTTTTTCTATAATATGGCGAAATGGGGATTGAAACACACATTTAATGTTGTTATTTTTTAAACTTTTTATTAGTTTTTGTTGTCAAATCATCTCACTGTGCCTAATGATCATTTTAAAATAAACAAAATACTTGCCGTAATTTTATATGGTTATTCCTATACCTATTTATTTAACTTAATCTACCGTCATCAGTAGTAGTTCTATAAATTTGTGACATTAGCTTTGATAGCTTTGTCAAACAAAGTTTACATTTTAATTCAAGTTAGTTCAAGCTATCTTTTAGTTGATGAAGAATACTTTTGGCTGACATTTCTCTTGAATCAGTGCAGCATGTGTGGACTTTTATGACCATTGCATCTTGTTTTTTATCGTAACAAGTTTTCGCCCTCTGTTATAATTATTTTGCAATTGTCATCTAGCCTCTTTATAGGCTAATAATATAGTAGCTTGTTATATATATGACAGAAAGAGTATTTTATGTATGAAAATCTAATAAAAACATAGAAAACTGCAAGCAAGAACAAATACTTATTTTAGTTTACAATAGCGCTGTAATCAGTTCGCTATATATGCACAAAGAAAATCAAGTATTTAAAAAACGAAAATTTATGCAAGCCAATTGGGCAAAAATGCTGTCTCTCAGGTGTAAAATATTATTTTTATTTTTCTAATAAATTTGTTAGGTAGAATATTATTTTGATGTATCACCACTTGTTTGAATAAAAAAAAACCTGCAAAAATAAAAAGAAGACAATGAATCAATAAATTCATTAATTGATGCTCTTTCCTCAATGTAACATACCAAACAAGTGTTGTTGGTAAAGAATGACTGACTAACATTAAAAAAAAATATTTTCAACAGAAATCTATGCTTGTAAGTGCAATAACTTCTGTTACATTTTTTTAAAAATACGTTAGATCGATTTTTATGTAGTTTTTACCTAATATGTAACTAAGTAAAGTTAGTAAAGTTAGGTTGTTATATACAGTTGGCTATTAATTACATTTAAATTTTAAAAATAAATCTGGCAACTGTCATTCTTTTTCCTACGCCACCACGGCGTCTTCGGTGGCTGCATCTACACAATTCATATTGGTTTTAGTAAGTATATTCCCGTTGTGCATACTGCAGTTCTTTAAAGCCCATTAAGATACATTTATCATCAACGAATTGTCAGCAGATTCAATGGTTTGGTGGTAGTAATTCTTAGAAAAAAAATAAAGATGTAGGCCTAGTTTATTTAACCCTTTGTTACCCGATGCCATATCTGAATTTGCATTTTTTTAAATTAATGTGTGGCATTTGTATAAAATTGAATCTAAATTAAAATGTGTTTGCTGCATATTTTTTGTTGAAATGAGTGTAACCACAAAACTGGTACCTGTATGTTTTGTTGTAAATAGTGGGAATCTTGTCTTGTTACTCAACATTGACTTAAATGGGTACCACTTTGACAACAAAAAGAAAATCACACAAGACAAGACCTTTGCAAAATAATAAAGGGTTTCAAAATGGACGACAGTTCTAGGTACCAAATATCTTTGAAATTTCATTGACACTATCATAAATTAAGCCTATACTAAAAATAAGGGTTAATTCATAGGCTCTAATTTAATTTTAAGGTCCTCATTAAGAGTCATTGGAAATTGGAGAGGACAGAAAAGGGATCTTCATGTAAAACCTAAGTGTGATGTAATGAGAAAGAATGGTTAAAAAAAAAAGCCACTCAGGGGGAATGGCCTTACAAAATAAGTGAAGGTCCCCTACCAATAGCTGCTGATGACTGCATGACTTTTTACATTAGCTATTTTTTCTTTGCACGTTAAAAGTATCTTTTTTTTTTACCGTTGCATATTTTCCATCAAGACTTATATTTGTGGATCATGTGATTTATTATACCACAGCACATTGCCTTTTTTGACCTAAGGGCTAAACCGTGCAGCACATTGCCTTTTTTGACCTAAGGGCTAAACCGTGCACTTAAAATACTTCTATTTGTATCATTTATTGCTGATTTACAGATATCTGGAGTTTTTTTTTCCCATCTGACAAGAGATTAATATGTAGAAAAAAAATATTGGCTTAAGATAACTACAGACTAAAAAAAAGAAAGATGTATGGCAGTGGCCATTCTAATAGTAATCTAAGTCCATGAAAAATTTCTGGGCAAATTTTATGAAAATGCTTTTTCTGAACTGGCTTTTTAATTTAATAGTTGTCTGTTGGTTTTATACTTATTGTGGAAAAAAAAATGTATTTCTTCATACGTTCCAAATATTCTTAATTGAATTTGATTTTAAAATAGCTAAATTGGTAGACAATAATCTTGACAGGCAATTAAAATTTTTTATTAAATCTCTTGTATACTTTTTCTTTCAGGTAAATAGGTCCTGGTCAAAAAATGGATTTTGAATCTTCTTCTAAATTTATTGCTTCATTGGCAAAATTTTTACAGTCTTTATGTAATGGTTATGTTGATTTTGACAAAGGAGTTGAGGTTATTGGACACATTTATATAAATGTTGACAGTGATACCGGAAAAAAAGTTGATTATGTTTTAAATGAGAAAGTCTGTAAAAATGACAATTCAATAACATTTATCAGCAACAGTTTTCATGCTCAGCCTGCTGAAAAGCCAAAGCCCCTGCCAAAAAAAGCACCTGAAGTTGAAAAGCAGAATGAAGATACAATAGTTATGGAAGATTCTGGACAGACTGTACCAAATAGTACTAATGTAGGAACATTAGGACCATTTAGAAATACACAGCGGAGTAGTTCACAGGATATTTCTTTTGCTCCTGGTTCAAAGCGCCCTCGCACACCTCCACATCGTAGAAATATTAAAATTGGAAGTCCTGCTTCAAAGCACTTATCACCATCTACTCGCTACCAGGATTCAGGTGGGCCTTCTGCCAAACTGAGTAGATCAGACATTCCACCTAGTCCTTTAAACAGTAGTAATATAAGTGGTGGTGAAGAATATGAAAACCCCAACGTTTTCCAGTCTGGTGGTGAAGAAGATGATAGTCAAAATTATTCATCCAATTTTCTTGATGACCAGAATTCAACTGAAGTAGATCAAAAACCCATTATTGACCCAGATATCAGTATAGTGAAAGAGGAATATATGTCTAATCAACAGAATAGTTGTGCTTATGCTGGTGCTAACCAGTCATCAGGTAAGTTTGTATTAGCTTTGAATGTAAGTTGTGTTTTTATATTGTAATCTATATAGTTTTTGTATATCTTGCAGAATAATGCTTACAATTGTATTTGAGAATATTTAAAAAAAATGGATTTGAAAGAAGAAGAAAATGGTAGAAAATAGTGTTTTTCATAATCTGCCTATTAACTTTGTTTTGTTAGATTTTATTTTTTTGTCTTATCTACATTTAAACTAATCCATTATTTAGACAAGCAATAATTTATGAAAACCTTAAACTAGTAATTCTGTTAGTATACATTTAGCATTTTGATTGCATTTATACCAATTTGACTTAGGTCCTGGTCGGAGTAAAAATCAACAATCTGCTTATCCTGTGATGATTCATCCAAGTTCTTCTAGTTACTCTGGTGTGACTGCAGCCTCTTCACATCAGACAGATACTTATACCAGTTCTTCATTTGAGGGTGCTGCTGATCCTTCCAGTAGGTTTTCAAATTATTTATGCTTATGTAACAAATGGAACAGTTCCATTTTTTTAACAGGTTGTTCATCTTTTTTTTTTTAATAAAAAAAACGTATGTCTGGTTTATGGTAAGAATACTCAATTTACAAAGAATAAACTCATGCAAAGACATAAAAAGTTGAATCCCCAAAATACAATGTTACATTGTCAGTGAGACCTTTAATTCTTCATGCAGCTTTATTTTGGTGCTCAAGTCTCAATTGTAGACCACTTTCACTTTGTTGTAGGATGATCATTTTCTTTACAATAATTCTCTTTAAAAGTTCACATTTAGACTGTTTAGAAATAATTTAAAAATGAAATTGTCTGCCATTTTATTTGTATTAAAAATAAAACACATATAGACTTGTGTTCTCTATTATATGAATGTCTTCCCATCAACATTAGAACCTGTGCTCAAACCTACACCATAAAGGTTTTATCTAATGCCCAAAATCTTTGTTCTAGAGATATACTTTCAGCTTCTGGGTTTAACGGGAAAGATATATGTTGTTTTAAGCTAGGGCTGTACCGGATTCTAATTTTTAGATCCTGCAGGATCGGAATCGGATTTAATATTTGAATCCTGTCGTAATCGGAACAGGAACCGGATTTTACTGAATTAAATAGTAACTCTTCCGAACGAAGCAGTAATTTCTCGCCTAACATAAAAAAGATATAAGAATGAAAAATAGATAGCAAAAAACAGTATTCACCATTTATATCTTAAAGACTGTGACTAAAACCCCTTCCCCAATTTGAGTTAAGAAAGATAAGTCTGTCAAAATAACAGGTTCTTCGTTTTAAAAAAATTTTAATAAAGCTGTATTTAATTTAACTTGATTTTTATTACAATCAAACAAAGAAATGGGTAACATATCTTAGAAAGTGTAATAAATATGTTATTAATAAATGAATTTCAATATATATATATACATATATATTGTGACACCACCCGATAGCTTATTTTTCTTTAGTTTTCCATAGTGACGTCATCGAACCGTGTTATTTCATTCATACTTTCATTAAAACCATTATTTGACTTATTTCCCATAAAAACGCAAATTAAAAGGTGTCATATTACTAGACCAGGGTCGGCAACCTTTTGAGACTAAAGAGCTACTAAATTTGTTGTTTCAATATTACGGTATTTGATCAGGCCGCAATTTGACATCGAAAGAGCCGCATGCGGCTCGCGAGCCACAGGTTGCCGACCCTTGTACTAGACTAAATACGATTCAAATCTTCCTTTTTAATATATTTGTACTTACATATAGAACTAAAAGCGATAGACGTTATTGTAGTTTTAAAATCAAAGGAAGTTGTTTTAATTTAATTGTATAAAGCTAAATATTTCAAAATTATGTTACGCTAAAAAAATTTCTTACAAATTTCAAACAACAAAGAAATCCGGCTTAAACCCGGCACATTTTAATCGGAACCGGATTTGTTAAAACTGCAGGAATCCGACTTAACAGGAATTGGATTCCGGTACAGCCCTATTTTAAGCCATTGAATATTGTCAAACACCTCTCTCATAAAGTGGGTAAATGTTCTCTTTGTTAGTGTGACTGTTGATGATTAAATCAATCTATTCAAAGGGGATGAAGTTTGTATTATAAGTGTGCCAGTACTTTACAACAGATACTGTCTAACACTTTGTATAAATACACTTTGGCATCTATGTTTGAGTGGGTAGTGGTCATAAAATAAGAAGCCATATTAATAGCAGATGGAATGTTAATATGGACTAGCATCTTTTATGTGTAATAGCGAAGGGGGAGTGAAATGCAGGCCAGTTCTAAAAGCTAAATCGTCCCTGTAAGCTACATGTCTGGTCTTCAACTACCACAAAATTTTTATAATCCTCTCAGGATACTCACTCATTTGTTGTAAGTTCAGTTACAGCATACTATTGTATATTTGCTACATTCTTTTAACATATGATGTAAGAATAAATTCAAGCTTAATCAACAATTATAATAAATACATTATATAGTGCTTTAGATTCCACACTGCATAAACTTAAAAAAAAAACTGAGAAATTAATAAGTACAGTCGATTCCGCTTAATTGGGACACATCGGGACTGAGGCTTTTTGTCCCAATAAAGCGGCTGTCCCAATTAAACATACAAATTTACTATTAGCTTCTTGGTTTGGTTCCTTTGAGATTTGTCCCAATAAAGCGGAATCCACTGTATTTGCATTTTTTAAATTTGTGTTCGCCTTAACTCAAGAGTTACTTAAGGGACAAACTAGAGATGCCCAGCAAATACTGAGGGCTTTTGGGCTTCAGCAAAAATTTTGGTAAAAAATTTGATGGGGGCAAAAAAAACATTTGTAACTTTTAAAGTAATAGAGATACTTACTAAACTATGGACGTTTTATTACAAAGAAATTATCTTTCTATCTGTGGAAGAATTAAAGTTCTGAAAATGGTATATATAAAGTTTAAAATCAGAAAAGCATATTGGTTTTTTTTTATTTTTTAAACCATATTTTCAGCTGGAAATTTAATTAGGAGGATATAAAAGTAGTCTGTAGATATATGGATACAATAAAGAACATACAATTTCCTTCACAACGGTGTAAAAAATATTAAAATTGATTTTATAAAGTTATGATTTGATAATAACCACCATATTTAACCCACTGGTTCCTTAGGGGAAAAACTAGAGATACCCTGCAATTACTGAGGGTTTTTGGGCTTGAGCAAAAAGTTTGGGGAAAAAACGGGTGGGTGCACAAAAAACGCCTGTAACTTTTAAAGTAATAGAGATAGTCCTCCCTAAAAGAATACATTTTTTTTACAAAGAAATGAATTATCTTTCAATCTGTGAAAGAATTAAAGTTATACAATTGATATTTAAAAAGTTATTATTCAGAAAAGTATGACGATTTTTTTTCAATTTTGATTTTTAAACCCTATTTTCAACCGAAAATTTTATGTGGAGATTATAAAAATAGCCAATAGATATATGAGATAAAATAAACAGCATTCAATTTCCTTTACAACAGTGTAAGAATTACTAAAATTGATCAAGATTTGATAAAGCTGTTATGAGTTGAAAATAATCACCATTTTTAATGGAGGACCTGAGTGTGGGCTGTTTATATAGTCTTTATTTATTGTGCAACTATTTATCAACTACAAACTTAAATAGTATGATCTATATATCAACATGTCGGAAATCAAACGATCTTTCTTATGATATATATATTATGTATGCTGACTTTATAGTAAAAATGATCAAAGTATATAAAATCGATATAATTTATACCTTTCAATTGCTTGTGCAACTTTCAAACCTTACACATTACAAACGAAAAAACAACAAAATATTTAAAACAAATGTGTGCAAATTTAAGCATTATAATAATAAATGTTCATTTCTCTTCCTATCGGCTATATTTTCATTTTTTTTTTCAAAATTAATATAATAACGAACTTTTGAAATCGGTCACCATATTGGACCATAAAACAGCCCGGACACAAATTATTAATCTGAATAAATTCATAGTGATTTAGAAAAAATAGGTGATTTAAGTGATAGTACTAAAAGTAAACATAATAGGGACACAAACAATGTTTTAAAATGGAAAATGTTGTTATAACGTCATCATAATTAATATAACCCATATTGAAATATTAAGTCTCACAAAACGCGCATCCATTAATATCAGAAATAAATCACATTCACAAAACAAAAACTAACAAACTGCAATTGGAAGTGAGGATTTTAGATTTCATATATTCTCTTTAATGTATTTTAAGTCTATAGCAAGTTAATATAAAGAAATTGCAATAGTAATTACAAGACGTAAAACAAGCCTATGGCCTCATGTCGGAGGGGGGGGGATTTTAGTGATGTCATAAATCTGATGATGTTTATTGAAAATAACTACATCGCCGTAAATCTACTAGAAATAATTAATTATAATCATTTTTATATTGTTTATTGTAAAAAAAAATCATTTTTAAACGTAAATAATGAATAATTCGTAAAATGTGTTTGGTTTTGAAGCAACACGCTGTGCTCTGTGTCTAAGGTTAACAATACTGCGCGGTGAACCTGTTATGCAATTTTTACCACCAGCGAGCTCGGGACAAAGAAATTCCTCTCATAGGGGGTCTGGTTTCTGCCTCCCTGTTATTACGTAATGGGAAAATTACGCAAATGACCTGGATATTCTGGATATTCGAATAGACGAAAGGCTGATCTTTACATTGATACCACACGTATGTAATCTTACGCTAGAATGGCGGTTTAAACCGGACTTCAAAAGCGGCCATTTTGGCAGACTTTTCGATAGGAGAAAACGTGTCATATTTACCCCCTTCCCACTAAAAACGTAATAGAAAAAGAACTGTCTAGAAAATGACGAAAAACCTTTAATGAATTTGTGTAGAAATGATTTCTCTACAATAATATATAGGTTACAACGCGATACATGAAACTTAAGGTATAGAAATCTATCGCTGAAGTGAAATGTTGTCAAAAATCTGCATCCGTAGTTCAGGCTATATCGCGATTGTTGTCAACAATCCGCATCCGTAATGAAAAGGTTAAGCCAGGTAACCATTTAAAGCTGGGTGGACTCATGGGATGACTTCGCACCAAATAGCACCTGGAAAAATTTCATTGTTCTCACAGAGGATCGAACCCATGACTCTCATGTCATCTACACACTCGGCCATCCATCCCACTTTTTTTTATAAGCTAAGTTGTATTTTAATAAATAAAAAAAATGTGGTGTGATAACTAACTAATATTTTATGTGAATTCAACTTAAAAAAAAAAGTAATTATTATCTCATTTATGTTTATAAGCTAAGAAGTATTGGTCAAACTACACATTTTGTGCATTATAAACTTCTGAATGATGGAATAATGTAAGAAACATACTGAAAAAAATGTACCAATATTTATGTTATTCACAAAAACATCTAGCGATACTATCACCCAGCATATTGCTGCATTCCATTTCTTAGTGAACTTAAAAAGTCAACTCATAATTAGATGGAATACATGCACTTTAATAAAACTGAATTATCTAACTATAATTTGTCCCATCCTACGTCATATCAAACTGATATTGGTAAATGCACAATGAAAATTTCAAAAACATTTTTTCATTGTGAAATGTATACATGTGCATATTTTTATTTTATAATGAAAAAAAAATATTTTGTTAAAAGCTCTAGTAAGAGTAAAGGGGAAAATTCTTAAGAATATACTGAATAAAAAACATCAACTTCTGGCCGCACCAGTTTATATTTACACCCGCTACCTGTCCTGTTGTTTCAGTTGTCCATCTTTTTTTTTTTTTGCTGCTCATATTTCTATTATCTTTAAATAAAACAAAACTGACAAAGCTTTGTGTAGAAAAACTGAATGACTTACAGGAGGCATAATGATGCTTGAGACAGACTGTATAAGTTTTTTTTTTTTTTTTCAGCATTAACGCGAGCACAGCAAGAAGAACTGGAAATGTATTATAGAAAAGGAACTGACCAGCATTTAACTTTTTTGGTAAGCTTAATATTATATTTTTCATTATAGATAATATATCTGTGCTTCAAGTAACAATTATTAAAAAGAACTTTTTTTTTTCAGCGCAACATGCGCGAGGCTCACGCTATGTACCCATTCACGGGTAAGCGTGACAAAGAACTGTTCGACAAAGCATTAGCTGAGGTAAGTTTCAGATATTTATTTAAATCACCCAACAACCTGTAACTTGCATTTGATTACACACCAACATTTTCTCAAGTTATTTGAAATTCAGAGTTTCATTTTAAATATGCTTGTTACAGTTGTGTGGTGATTTGTTTTAGATAATAGCTAGTCACACGTAAATATTTTTAAGCTTCTTAATTTTTTCTAAAATGTGGACATTAAATTTCTTAAAAATACTGAAGGTGTGACTAACTATTCTCGTTTTTATCTAATACAATGACAAATTACTATTTATTTAATTTTTTGCAATACATGTATAAGGTAATTAAAAAAGATACAGAACAGATTTCTGGGCATTCTACTAAAATAGTGCACTAAATCAATTAGTTAACACTTAATCTACTAGAATTTCATTTCCTGCTTTTTTTTGGGGGCCGTCTGCTTTTAAGGGTGTCTTATTTTAAAAATTCATTAAAAAATAGTTAATGATTAACATTTTTAACACAGAGGCAAAATTGAGTGTAGATATATAAGAACAATATAAATAAGATAATTTGAATTCTAAAAAGAAAAAGGAAAAAAAGATGTGTCAGTCATAATTCAAGTCAATGTCTAAAAGTCTTTAGGTCGTTAGCGATATCCCGATCATCTCTGTAATGCTGATTCAATATTAAAGTGCTAATCTGTATATAATTTAAGATCATCAAATAAAGAGTAAAAATAAATAAATTCCGATCATTTTTGCTTACTTTTCAAATTGCTAAGTTAACATTTTAAAGATTGTAAACAACTATCACAAAATCAATTTAGCCGAAAAACTCATTAATAATAAAACCAATTTTTGGAAATTCGCAATATTATAACATTCTGACACTGCATAGTTATTTAATTCCATGGTAAAGTTACTATGTAAACATTAGCGGTAGATCAGCGGTATGAAGAAAAAACGTATCCAGCGGATGATCAGCGGTATGGTAGATTATCACCCATTAATTTAAACAAATTTCCTTAATAGACATATTTATATTTATCAAATGTGGTAGTGAAAAATACTAAAAAGCATTATTTAAAAGGAATAAAAAAAAATCAGAATGCAAATTGGGCATCAATACTCACTATTACTAACATTACATTTAATCAGTTTTAAAAATATAAATTAAAAACGCATAAAAATTTCCATTAAGGGGGTCATCCATAAAAGACAGGGAAATGGGGGGGGGTCAGCAAAAAGTGGAAAGGGGGGTAGGGTAGGGGGTTGAGGACAAAGTGGATGTCCACAGTGATTCAAAAAAATTTCATATTTAGAATTCTGCCTGCAAGTCTTATAACTTACAATTTCTGAAAAAAAATCTTTGTAAATAGGTTCTCTTTATATTGTTATTCATTCTTCCAATTTAATATACGAAATATTAATTAATTTTCGTTCGGTAAATTTAATGTTTAGGACATCCATATCTGGGCGGGGGGAGGGGCCAAGTCAAAAGTGGACAAGGAGGGGGGGGGGGTTAAAAAATAGAAAATAAATTGGTGGCTTGATTATTTTCATTGGGGGGGGGGGGGGACCAGTCTTTCACTCTGCCAAATGCAAACAATATAGTGAAAGAAAGCAACCGAATAAATTAATTGTGAAATTTAAAAAACCGTTAAGTCTATCTTTCTTACAAAGAAATCTCATAGTGGGAAATTTATGACTTTGCTATTCTGAATAGTTGGTTTAAGAAGTTAATCACTGTTTTTGGCAACCAACTGGGAATATTTCTACACCAAAAAACTATCATGGGAACTTTGTAGCTTCCTGTGCTGGATAATCTTTCTGAAATGGGTCATCGCAAAATCATTCATCAGGTATACTACTCTGTTATCAACAACTTTGTTTGGATGATAGTTCACATATAAGTTTTTGATGTTTGCCACTTGCTATAAATTTCAATTCTGGCAGTAGAAATGGTCACTGTCTCACCATTAAGCTACTGACACCACCCCACCCCCCAACTGCTCAGTATTTTTATTAAAAACTAGCTGTACCCGGCCACGCGTTGCCGTGACTAAGCCCTATGTAATGTTATAGTAAGTATTGAGAAAGCCTTTGTTTCTAATTCTGTTTATTAAAAAAAAACCACATTTTAGAGAAATAATTATCAATCATTTCTATAAAGGAAACATCTGTTTCTAAATTTTTTATGTTTATTAATTAAGTGCTTTTGTATGTACATTCTGAGTTTTGATTAATAGCGTGATTCCTGTTTACAATTTTGGAAAATACTGACGAACTATTAGTTTGCACACTGCGGATTGTTTTATTATTAAACAAATACTGACAATATACAAGTTAGCACTGTGTGACTTAAAAAAAAAAAGTAAAGTGAAGTAAAGAAATAATTTTACCAAACCGATCATATTATTTTTAAATATTATAGATATGATGTCTATATAAAATCAACATGCCAAGTAATTTTCTGCAATTTTGTGTGTAAATTTTAAGGCAATTGGTGAAGAACTTTTAGAGCTATGACTAATTGGGTGAATTCTGTTTACATTTTTATTTTATGGATTTGTGCAGCATTCATGGTCCTGTATAAGCATTGGCTAACCCCATGTAATATTTAATAAATCTTTTTTGGTATAATTTTGTATTATTCAAGCTATTTTTAATTATATTTTATTTTTATTCTAAATATTGTGTGTAGTCTGCCCGCAAAAAAAAATTAATTTGGGGGGGGGGGGGGTAAAAAAAATAGTGCACACGTGTTAGTATCTATTAAAAAACATTTGTATTATAATACATACTATCCTGAAAAGAATCGCTTTCTCTCAAATTAAAAAAATTAATAGTAAAAGAAACCTTTTAACAAAATGGAAAATCAATTAAATAAATAATGACACGAATGGATAAGCATTCTGGATATGAATATTTTTTTGTTAGTTTATAATTGTTTGTCTCCACATTTAATAAACCGATTTCTTTGATTTAGAGTACATACTAAAATAAAAAAGCTGATTTTATTTTTAAAAAACTGAACTATGTAAACACTATTAAAATTACATTTTGACATATTTGCGTATAGACCAAGCAACTAAAAAATCCAGCTATCAGAATTTTTCTTGATCAGTTAACATGATTTTACAAAAAATAAAGTATAGTTTTGAAAATTTTTCACTTAGAAATCCAAATGCACTGTAGTAATGCTCAATAAATCACCCGTTTTATAAAATAATACAAAATTTTATCTTTTTCCTTCAGAAATGATATAGGAAAGTATATTATGCCAGCTCAGGAAATAGAACTGGTTTAAAGAAAAGTAATTTGTCATTCGTATTTATCTATAGCTAAGATTTTTAAATATTAGGATTAGTATATTGTATATAGATGCTCTTGTCTCAGGCATGGATAAGTAAATACATGTATTATTATGTTTTATCTTAGTAATATCATTTTAGAACACTAAAAATATTTGCATTCAAAGATAGATAGAATCTTAATTAAAAGTTTAAAGTATTATTTTCATTAGAAAATATTTTATTTTATCTATCTTTGGAAAAAATAAGAAAATGTTCTATTTACTATTTTGTTTTAATTGCATATTTAGTATTCTTCTGGCTAATTACATAATTTTGAAATGTTTATTTAATGACATATTTGTTGTATGTACAGTTATATACACTAGCCTTGTCAAATAAAAAGTAGCATTTTCTATTATTAGAGAAATTAATTCCTATTATTTTTTTTAAATAGCAACTTTTATGTTATTGACATTAAAGGTAATAATCATAAAAAAAATAGTATGCTATTATTATTAAATTAAATAAGAAACCTGAATGATTTTCACAACCCACTATTAAGAAAGAAAAAATAAAAAGAATATTTATGTATAGTTAACAAAAACAGTGTAGTGTAATTATATCTATAGTTTTAGTCCATTGATTTAAGCAGTTAGTTTAGGGGGAGGAAAACTATTTGAACTGAGGTTCATGAAGGATTCTTAAATTTGACAATAGAGTTGAATCAAGAGCAGATCAAGGGAGTGTTTATTTAAACTAATATAATTTAGATGTTGTCGTGCCAGATCAAATAGGGCAACTATAATATGTCAATGTTTGGATTAGTTTGTCTTCATTTTTTATTTATAGCATCTTCCAATGTCTAATACGACTCTGCTTATTGCCCTTGATTAAGCTCTTTGTTTTTAATAACATTATCTAAAAGGAAGCAGTAAGCAAATCATAAAGCCCCAGTGTAATATTTGGATGCATATTTTGAAGTAACAGCTAAAACTAAAAAATATGTGCATTTCAAATAAATAAATTATAATAAATAAATCTTATGAGTTCATAAGTATATTAGTTTCATCAAAACATAACTGCTACTGTACAGCTAGCTAGATGGAAGAAGGCTCTGTTTAGTTGGCGAGTGAAAATTCTCAAAATTTACATCAGACACCTGCTTGGCTTGAAATACAGCTATGTTACAGGAATCACAATATCAATGAAACTAATCTGTGATGTAGTACAATAGTTCTTTTGATACTATTGTTAGATGCTACAAGATTTAACTATGAAAATATTTTCCATTAAATAGCCATAAAATTATGGAGACTTTAAATCAGTTTGAGACTCACACTATGTTGACAACTGTTTTATTTTACCACTTTTGAAGTTTTATTTGCTTGGGTGAGCTATGATAATTTTTTTGGCTCAATATTTCAATTTTTTTAGAGTTGCTCATCACTCTGCAGAAGGAAAACTGAATCTTTCCTTTATAATTGTGTAAGAAAATGTGTTGAAAAAAGGATCATTCTTTGGTAGAAAAAAAAATTGATATTTTGTATTATATGATTTAAAAAATAGATATAAATATAAATTTATACCTTTAAAAATCCTGTGCCATAGGCATCTAATAATATGTGCATAATACTAAAATGAGCGGTAGATCAGCGGTATGGTAGATTCTCACCCATTAATTTAAACAAATTTTCTTAATAGACATATTTATATTTATCAAATGTTAAGTTCCCTTAGCCCCACTGGGCCATCGGGGCAGATGAAGTGTAGAATTCATCTGTTTCTATAACCTCTGCATATGTAGGGATTGTGTGGTTAGCTCAATGCACAGCCGCTTTTACTTCCCTAATTTAAGTCAGGTAACCATTTAAAGCTGGGTGGACTCGTGGGACGACTTTGCACTAAATAGCACCTGGGAAAATTCCATGGTTCTCACAGAGGGTCGACCCCATGACTCATGTCGACGGTCGAGCATCAACACCACTCGGCCATCCGTCCCACAACTAAAAAAAAAAAAGGTACATCATAAAAGCTGATTCCTATAGAACAGATTTAGCTTATTATAAAAATATTTTATTTATGGACCATAGTAATCATGGTATATAAATTATACAGAAAGCCCATCCTTCATTTTGTTGATTTTTATCTCTTTATTATGATACTTTACTGGATCATTGTACAATAAGCATTTCCTTTTACTTAATCGACAAAGCCACTGAAAAGAATGTTAGTTTTCCAAAGGCCAAAACAACATTTTTATTAGCACTCTATATTTAAATTATTTTATTACAGTAATTTCCCTTTGATACGTGCAAAATACTACGTGCAAAATACTCCTTGTTTTTTTTTTAGTAAAATAGCCAACAAGCCCTAAAGGGTTGAGATGTAAGTGTTGCCAGTCATAGTTGTATTTTACACTACTTTTTTATGGCACTGGGTTTATTCAATATAGTTCGCATAATTTTATACATAAATGTAAGTTTATATATATATATATATATATATATATATATATATATATATATATATATTAGGGCTGTACCGGATTGTAATTTTTAGATTCTGCAGGAACGAAGTAATAATTTCTCGCCTAACATAAAAAAGATATAAGAATGAGAAATAGAATAAAATTTAGTTTTATAGTTCAGTACTAACCATTTATAGGGACGGGTGGTCGTGCGGTGTAGAGCGCTCGACTGTCGACCAGAGGGTCCCGGGTTCGAATCTCATTAAGAACCTTGGGATTTTTTCAGGTCATGGTGATAGTCCCCAAGTCCACCCAGCTTTAAATGGGTACCTGACTTTAAGTTGGGGAAGTAAAGGCGGCTGGGCGTTGTGCTAACCACACAACCCCTTCATATGCTGATGTTATAGAAACAGATGAATTCTACACTTCATCTGCCCCGATGGCCCGTTAGGGTTAAGGGAACTTTACTTTTTTTACTAACCATTTAGATCTTGAAGATTGTGACTAAAACCCCCTTCCCCGATCTTGAGTTAAGAAAGATAACTCTGTCAAAATAACAGGTTCTTTGTTTTAAAAATTTATTTTAATAAAGCTGTATCTAATTTAACTTGATTTCTATTACAATCAAACAAAGAAATGGGTAACATATCTTAGAAAGTATAATAAATATGTTTATTAATAAAATAATTCCAAATATATATATATATATATACTTTGGCACCACCCGATAGCTTATTTTTCTTTATTTTTCCATAGTGATGTCACCAAACCTTGTTATTTCATTCATACTTTCCTTTAAATCATCTGACTATTTCCCATAAAAACGCAAATTAAAATGCATTTCAATTCTAAATCAATATCACTTTAATGTTCAATTAAAAATGTATCTTCAAGTTATTTATCTAAATATGTGAGGAATTTTATCCAAATCGTGACAAAATCCACTACATTAAAAAATGTGCAGAAAAATAAATTATTGAACTATTTTTAAACTGTAAACACCCAAAAATAGATCGTTGTCTGCTCTTTAAATAAGTTAAATTTATAGCTAAATATATTTATAGAAAATACGGAATCAAAAGTAGCAGAAGGTATGGTGTTGTATTACTAGACTAAATGCGATTCAAATCTTCCTTTTTAATAAATTTGTACTTACATATAGAACTAAAAGCGATCGACGTTATTGTATTTTTGAAAATGAAAGAAAGGAAGTTATTATTTTAATTTAATTGTATAGCGCTAAATATTTCAAAATTATGTTGCGCCCAAAAAATTTCTTACTCCAAATTTTCAAACAACAAAAAAATTCAGGCTTAAATCTGACACATTTTAATCGGGACCGGATTTATTAAAACTGCCGGAATCCGGCTTAACAGGAACCGGAATCTGCTTCCGGTACAGCCCTAATATATATGTATGTATATATATATATACATTTTTTATTTTTAATGTTTTGTTAGCCTAATTATTTAAACAAACATAAAAATTATTAGTTTGAATGGATGTTTATTAATTTACAATTAGGCTAACAAACATCAGCAAGTTTTTCTGCTCACTCATTTTTGAAGCCCTAACCTAATTTTTTTTTGTTCGTTCTTAATCAGTATAATGATGCAAAACCATAAATAAATGTAGGCATCTAATTATATAATAGTGACCTCAAGGTTCTCTGCTTTATAGAGAAATCAAGAGGTTGAATTTGAGGATGCATGTGAATTTTTCATCTCTGTATAAAAAACAAGCAAAAATTAAGCCTGTAAAAACAACGTTTAAGAGCATTTTCATGTATAAATAGAGAGGGAAGTAAAACATGTTTAAGAACTGTTACAAAAATAATGATTACTCCCCTTTGTTTAGCTTATAATCTATATGTAATATATAAGCCCCTTAGGAACTCTGAAGCCCGGTCCTGAGAGGTCCTATCGCGAAATGAACTTTTGATGTACACATGGCAGGCCAAGACCTACAAAATGATATTGTACATCATGGGTCTAGGAGTTATGGTTGCTGAGATATAGGGTGCTCCTTTGTTAATATAGCTTATGTAGTAAAAAAAACGGTACTTAATAAGCCCCCTTTTTTGGCCCTCAGAGGTCAGATCGCGAAATGGACTTTTGATGCATACATGGCAGGCCAAGACCTACAAAATGATATATACATCATGGGTCTAGGACTTTTGGTTGTTGAGATCTAGGGTGATGACGGACAGACAAAACGGGGACAATACAGCTTTTTTTTCGAAAACCAGTAATTTAAGTGGTTTGAAATATATGACACTTAATTTTATATCTTTTTTACAGCATATTTTTAAATTAATCTGATAAACATTAAAAATTGGTGAAATAAAAATCCTCAAATCATGTTCTTTTTTTTTTTTATTAAAAATAAACCCTGCTTTGATAAAAAAAAAAGTTAATTATGCTAAGTAACTTTTTCTATTGCCTAAAATAGGTCAGTTTAAGGATAAGGATTATTAAAATACTAGCTGTACTTTGCAAAGAGATAGATCATATATCAACTTTGAGGTTATAAATAGGTCTTTGTAATAATATGGGTATATTTTATTTTATGACCAAAGTTAATAAGGTATTAGTTGTTGTTTTTTTTAACAACTAAAGGAAAATTATTTTTTTTTAAAGTAACAGTGAATGAGATTAAAACTGCAACCTGTTTTGTTATTCCTTATCATTTTGCCACTAATGCTCATATTCAAAGCCATGTTTTTTCAATTATACTGTAAACCATCAGAACTTACATTTAGTGTATCTCTTAGTAATATAGTGTTTAAAACCACAGAAACCTTTTAAAACTGTCGATTTCTTTAAAACATATATGGAATAGAGATGCAGGCAAAGCCATTAATATCTTAGCAGGAAACTGTATTCATCTATTTATATAGATGAATTTCACCCTTTAATTAATTTTTTAATTGTAGTTAAAGTAAGTTAATAGATATCCTTCCCATTAGTTGAAGTGCTAAGATAATACTCCTTTTCTGTTAATTATGAATAATTATCATTTTTCAATTATATTTTTTTATTTAAATTAAATATCCATTAGTTCTTGAAAAAAAAAGTACATAGACATGTATATAATAGAATAATCTCAGTTATTTAATACACATGTAAACACATTTTCTAATTATTTTCAGTCTATATCTCGTTTAAAATTAGATATCTCAATAGCAAATTTGATTTGAAAGCACTTAATTTTTTCTATTTGGGTGAAAATTATTTTTTTCTAAAAATTGACTTTTCATAACTTTTTTCAAGATGCGTTTAAAAATGTGACCCTTATTTTTTTTTCCAGTTTCTTAATTTTGATCCTTCCTTAGCAATGAAATTTTTTAATGATTCATAAATGTTTTTTTCATCTAACTTTGCCAAATTTTTTTTTCTCTTTTGATCCAAAACATTGAAAAAATTAATTCAGTTATATGCTGAACATATTTCAGTGTAGTTGGTACATCTAAAATGGGAATAAACTTTTTGTTATAACTTTCTCTGCTAAATCTCAATACCTAAAATTTGTTGCTTGGGACAGTGGGTATTAGGCCTCTGAATTCTTTGCCTTTATTCTAAGCAGAAAAAGAATAAGTCGCTGTAATCAGTATGTTTAAGAAACCATTTTGCAAATCTCTAATAAATATTCAGCAATTGTGGTTATGTATAAAAGGTGTTGAGGGACGGGTGGCTGAGCAGTATGGAGCTGTTGGTCAATATCCCTGAAGTCCACCCAGCATTAAATGGGTACTTGTACTTAATCTTATGCAACCTTAATTTTCTTCTTTATTTTGGACATAACCAGGAAAAATTAATATCAATGAAAAATTGTCTTCTTACAACAATACTTTTAGCCTAAGTTGCAGATAGCTTTAAATTAGCACTAGTAATTTATGGTAGATTAGTTGTTGCTTTTTTCATCAGAAAAACCGAAGTATTTGTTACATTATTTCCTTTAATTTACTTACCTCCAATATTTGTCACTTAAAATCTTAGTCTAAAATTATTTTAATGATATCGCTTGGAAATTATGAAACATAATTAAAGTAAAGGTAGTAATTATATATGTATGCTAAATTATTTAAAATCATTGTATTTGAATGAAATGTATTATTGTTACCTAGAGTTCAAAGTTATGACATGGCTGGTGTACATGCTGTATTGTGAAATGTATCATTTAACTTATGTTTTATATTTATTTAACAATTATTAATTAACCATGCATTTAATGAAACAAGAGCAACTATATTTAGGATAAAGAGCCCTTTTGATTTTGGTGCTGTGGTGAAACAAAAAGTTCAAAATTTGATAGTGGAAACATAAAAAAACATAATTTGCAATGAAAGCCCATTTTCCCCCCATTATTTTTAAATGTAATTTATAAAAAAAGAAAACTAGTTCCTTTTGGTTGTAATCCCTTACATCAGTCCAAAAAATTCTGAGCACCTTGAGATCTTTGTTAGGGTAGGTTCTTTTTAGGTCTTTTATGAACTTGTTTTGATCTTTGGTCTATTTTTTCCAATGTTTATTTCATATAATTACATTTCCCCATTCACTTTGGGAAAAAAAGTTTTACTCTTTGTGTATTTCTGAATTTTTTTCTTAACATGGAGGAAATCTTTTTACTTTTTTTTATGAAATGGATTTAAATTCATTAAGCATGTCTCATGATTTATGAAAACCAGAGGAAGTGGTCTTGAGTAAGCTTAAAATGAATAAGGTAAGTTAACCAGAATGAACATTTACATTAAATATTTTAAGAGAAATGTTCTGATTCTACTGAAGTGGTGAAGTTATTTCATTTGTGAGTCTGAAAGGTTTTAAGAAACATTTTGTTACATTCTTAAAAGCACATGTCAGCTGTGTAAAATGTCTTCTGTTATTTTTAAAACTTTATTTTTTTTTAATATTGCATTGATTAGGAACTAGGGAGGGGGAAAGGCTGTTGATATTCTATGTTCTTGTTCATTGTTAAAACAGTGCATCAATAATCTTAAAGTTATGATCACATTCTTTATAAGACAGAAGGGCTCTTTTCTTATCAGTAAATAATTGGTTCATGAGTTAGCTCTGCATAAGTGAATACTCTGGGCTTTGTTGATTTCATTTTTTTAATTGGTGCTGAGGAAAAAATTAATTTTCCTGAAACCTTAACTAAATTCCATACTGAAGCAATACAAGCCACAATTAAATATTATTATAATCATTCAAATGAAATACACTATGGCACTGTTTTTGTTGTGGCAGCTTATACGACGCATGCCTTTGCTTCAATCGCAATGTTCAAGTTCTTTGGGAAAGTACTTCTACAAAAACTGCATGGCTAAAATGTCATTAAGGCGATGCAGACATAGAAGTAAGTGCATTTAATGGGTATCATCAGCTTTAAATGTAAAAACAAAGGGCTCCTTGTCCAGAATAATTTTACAAAAATGTCTACCATTCCCTGCTGAGCAGAATTTTGACTTATCTTCAGTTGTTTCTGAGGTTGCCACTTCTTGTTCATGAACCATTACGTGTAGAAGCATTACTTTATGCCAACTGTATGAAGAAGATGTCTATAAGGCGCTGTAGATTAAAGGATTACAGTGAGTTTATATTGCTCTCTTATTCTTTAAATATGTTATTTCTAGTAAGAATATCAGTAGCATCCCACAGCACTTTTTCTTTAGACTTAATCGGGGTTTAAGTGGAAAGTTTATCAGATATAGGCTGGTGAAAAAAAACTTGTTCTTCACTGTTTCTGTTAGCTGTTTTCAAGAATACCTCTTTTGCGGTACAATTTGGAACGTACTCAAGCAGTAATGTATGTAAATACCATGAAGCAAGTGCAAAGGATGAGGAAAAAGTCTTTTTATTTTTGTAAGTATAGGACATTTCTGGCTAATTTGAAATATTAAAAATTCTCTTTGCTGTTTTGTAAGGGATTACATAGAAAGGAAGCTCTGATATATATTACTTTTAAAGAAAAGTACATTTTATCAATTGCCTCAGCTGTTTTGTCGAATGCCTCTGTTGCGGTTGAATTCTTTAAAAGCGGAATGTATTTTCTATGGAAATGCTAGTAGAAATTCAAGAAGGTGGAGGCAGTCATTGTTGAAATGTAGGAGCAAAGGTGAGTTATTTGTTGCTCCATAAAGTCACACTTTTTGTTGTTTGTTTTTTTTTTTGTAGAATTATGTGAAGCTTTTTTGGCTTGAAGGCAGTTTTTCTTCATGCTTCAAGATTAGAATTGCTTTTTTACTTGTGATGGAAGGGATTGCAAACTTAAAAGAGTTATCTGAACATTACCATATAAATAATTGAGGGGATCACATTTTTGTTTTATACTTTTTGTCACCTCTTTAAAAAAACAACAAACCCTTACTTTCAAAATACCAGCTTTTTCTTCGTATGCCTGCCCTCACATACCATCCCAAAAGGGCTTTGGAGACTTTCTATATAAATGCCACTCGGAAAATGCAAAAAAGGCGCTTGAGAGCACATCATAAGGGTAAGTAGAGAGATCATCATTTACTGTTCTTAAATGAAGCTGTTTGTTGCTGGTCAGATTCAGTTTTTCTTATACTCATTGGTCAGTTCTGGTTCGTAAGTCACCACAGGCCTCGTTGGATATCAGGGCTGTTATTTTGTGTGTGTGGATATGCTGTACCACAAAAATTTATTTGTCCAGATTTTTAAAAGAATGCCGATTCTGAAGTACTCAAATCATCGTGTACAGCACTTCATGTATGTAAACTCTATGAGAAAGCTTCAGCTTAGGCGGAGTAAGGGTGAGTTTTTTCTGCCAAACTGTCACGTTGCTCATCATCTTATTTGCCAGTGGGTTATGCAAATTATCCTGTGTATATATTTAAATGATTCTTTGAAATGTTAAGGCGTGTGTGCATACAAAATACAACAAAACAACAAAAGGGCCTATCTCCGATTTTTACTTAGTGCAAATTTTGTTCCTCTCATAGTGCAAATTTTGTTCCTCTCTTAATAGTGCAAATTTTGATCCTCTCTTAATAGTGCAAATTTTGATCCTCTCTTATAGTGCAAATTTTGTTCCTCTCTTAGCTTTTTCAACGAATGCCTTCTCTTTTGGCAAGATATGACTCAGTGGTGGAACAATTCTATATAAATAGTAAGCGGCGGATGTACAGGGATCGAGATAAAATGCTGTCACGTATGTTCATTGCTCTTTAATTCTTGTTCTTATTTACTGTTTCAAGCATCAAAACAAAAGTGGACATGCTTCGTACTTTTTAGTACATATTATTTTGAATTGTTGTTGACTTTTTTAGTTATTTCAACGGCTTCCAATGCTTCGTTATGACTCGGCAAGATGTTGTGAATTAGTGTACAAGAATGGTATGAAGCGTTTGTCTCGGGCACGGCTTAAAAGCACTGGTATGATATGTTATTTAGTCCTTTGGGAAAGTTTTGCTATAGCCCTTGTAATAAACCTATCTTTGTGTGTACCATACATCAAAACAAAAGAGGAGAGATATTGAAAAAAACTATATATTCAATTAATTCTTCTGGTTTTATGTTGTGCCACTTTTGTAGTTATTTAGACGACTACCTATACTTCGCCTTCACACAACTCGCAGCAGGGAGATTGTCTACATGAATATAATGAAGAGATTGTCTCGGGCTAGGATAAGATATCATGGTATAGTATTTAGATTTCCCAGTCAGTGTCATGTACAATAACTATCCATTTAGATTCATTTTTTAGTTGTAATTTTTTTATTGTAGAAATGAACACATTTCCTTTGTGGTCTCTTTTTTAATATTAATACATCTTTTTGAGTTTTTGTATTTTTATTCATAATTGGACTGTTTAACTGTTGGGTCAAATCCACTAAAATCTTTTTAACTATAAGACATCATTTCTTTCACCAACCTATCATCTAGAATCAAATGCTCTTTACTGGTATATTTATATAAATACACTTGTAATATTATTCTTGAGAGGTTTGAAATTTGTATCAAACTCAGTTATACAGGCGAATGCCTATGTTGAGACTTCATTCTGGCCACATTGAAGAGTATTTTTATATCAATAGCTATCAAAAAATACGTAGAAGAATAGCTAGAAAGAAAGCTTTTATTGAAGGTAAGTATAAATATTGTTGACAGAAGTATGTTGAAATCAGTTGATTGTCAGGAAATTTACTCTATCTATTTCTATCTAGTAATTATTTTGGATTGCTTCAAAGCTTAATTTAGGAAACGTTTATAAATTCTTTTTCTCCTAAAATATTTCTTGTATAAAAATGAATCAATTTGATAAAATTCGATGGGCATACATATTTTATGGAATATGCATTGCACCAAAATACAAGCGGCATTTTAAAGCTTCAATGTTGTTTTTTCTAAGATTTTAATGAAAATGGAGAGGTGAAAGTTTTATCTATTCTTCTATTATTCTATAAATATTTTTTATGGTTGGACGATAGCTGATTTTTCGGATGCCACATTTAGCTAAAGACACTATCAGAGTGACAGATATTTTTTATCACAACTCTAGGATAAAGTTACATATGAGAAGGTCTAGATCTGCAGCAATGAACATTAAAAGTGAGTTTGTTGTTTTATTTGTTTTTGAAAGTTAGGGATTTACATATCTTTTGTATTTTATCATTTTCTGATATTTTTTATTTGCGTTTTTTCAAAATCTTTGTCTCTTTATTGTTTCTGCTATTCATCACAGCACCTATCTGTAACATTCTTTAATTATATTTTATCCTTTCAAAATTATTTATCAGTTGTTAAGGCGAATGCCTGTACTTCAGTCTGTGTCACAAAGAGCCTCTGAGTATTTATACATAAATGGTTATGCTAGAGTACATTATAACAGGAAAAATTCTAAAGAAAGATGTAAGTAGCAGATATAAATCTGCATAACTGTTTTACTTCATTATTTAAATAACCTCAATTTCTTTTTTGGATTACGATCAGAATGGAACCTGGTTTTTCACTTTTTTTTATTCCCCTCATAACAGTTCAGGAAGGTCAACTTTATTAGTTCTGTCTCACTTTGGTTTCTTTACAGCTAGTTTACAGAATACCTGTTATATCACATGACATGTCAAGGGCTGCTGAGGTTTTATATGCTAACTCCAAGTCTAGAATTATCTATTGGAGAGCTAAAAGAAGAATTAGTGGTAGGTTTTGGAGATTGGTTGGTCACAAGTGGTGTTCAGACTTTGATGCACATTTTTATCTCATTATTTTGTTGGATTCATTTAATTGACAAAGAGGACTTTTATTTGCCCCAATTGGTTTTTATCTAAGACCTGTGGAATTTTTGTTTCATGTACAATATTTTGACTTCACATCTAAATACATCAGAACTAGAAATTTTTTATAAGTATCTGGGTGAACTTTTATTTTCTAACTCAGTTGTTCCAGAGGATGCCTATTCTATTATTGGATAAAATCAGGGTCTCACAAAAATTCTGCCACAACAACATGTCTCGACTAGGCATGATGAGAATGAACCAGCGGCGCAGTGAGTAAAAAGAGTTCTTGATGGCGTTTTTAATTATTATTATTTTTTTTTTCTCTAGCAGAGTCACTATTCATTCAGTTTTTCATTGTCTTCTGTCTCTTTGTCAGATACTTTTTAATGTACATACTTAGGTGCAGAATTTTTTGTCAAGATGAATTGATAATTTTTTTAATATAATTTTCTACCTGGATGGACATATAATTTTGCAAACAGTAGTGTTTATTTCTTTCATTAGTTGATTCTTCACCAGTTCTGAGCAAATTTCTGAGCATGTAAAATATTGCTAGTTTTTCAGACGTTTACCAGTCTTAAAAAGAGCTGCTGAAAGATCTAAACATTTGTTTTATGCAAGATGTATGTCAAAAAACTCTATGAGATACTGGCGTTGTAAAAGTAAGTGTGGCCTTTTGTCCGTTACTGTATTAGCTCTTGTAGTGATCTTTTTTCAGTGACTTTAATGTAAATATTTTACTTCATCATATTTGATAAGTTTTAATTTTGGTGCATTCTTTTTAAAAGTTCTATCATAGAAAACTGATAAGAATTCTGCATCAGTTAACCACAGTTCATCAGAAGGTCTCTAATTAGGTTCACTATATTTTTGTCTATGTTAATTCTCTTGATAATATTCTTAGCTCTGCATTAGAATGCCTTTTTTAAGAAACAACATAGAAAGGGTGGCAGCACACCTGCTGCATGTGTGCCGTTCAAGAGTCAACATGAGAGCTCATCGTCTCAGAGCTCGTGAGAGTAAGTTTCCTCACAAAACTTATGGCAGATATTGTTGATTTCTTCAAACTTCTTAAGATACAATATTTCATTTCTTCTATGTTAGTTTCTCTTGGTGATGACTATTTACCTCAATAGGCATCATGGTGATTCAGGAATAGTAATTTACTTCCGATTTCTACTATCAACAATTTTCAGTATTATTTTGTAGTTCACCAAATTTGGCACCAACAGGATATAGTCTCTTAAACATAAATTGATTACAAAATGTTTCTCAGCTTCTTCATCGTTCACCAGTATTGAAGTGGGACCCTATTACAGCAGCACACCTACTATATGTAAACAGTAAATCACGAAGATCAATGAGAACTTTTCGATTAAGAAGTAAGTTAAAATGAGTGGTCAATAGTTTGCTTTTGCAACATTTTATTATATCTTGGTTTTGGGCGAAATCTGTTCAATATTCAGGCTTGTAATTTCTGTGAAACCTGGATTTAGATTATCTTGTTTGTCCTTTGACTCTTTAAAAATGATTGCTATATTAAACCCTACTCTAAAGGTGTTGAATTTAAAGAAACACTTCTGCATCAAAATTATCATTCTTTTAAGTGGCTCTATTTCCATTTTATTGAATTAGTTGTAATTAAGTTGAAATCCTAAAAAGTTGTTTTACACTTCAGCTTTTCTGTAGAATGCCAATTTTGACTTTGGAACCTTTGAGAACAACAAATTACCTGTACATAAGCAGTATGTCTCGCAGAACAACTCGGTTATCTCGCGATAAAAAAAAGAGTAAGTTTCCTTGCCCACTGAGTCTTAGAAACACAGTTACTTGGTACAGGAGTTTCTTTTTTTACTAAAACTCATTTGGCTTTGTAATTATTTTCCTATTGCTCCTTAATGTACAGAGTTTTTATGTTGAGATTCTTTTATGTATTGCATTGTTAAAAATTTTTTTTTTCATTAGATTCAGTTTTTCTTAGCCCTCCCCCCCCCCACACAACACACTTTTTTTAAAAAGTAAGTTTATTTGTACTAAAAAAATGAATGGTTATGCTGTTAATGAGTCTTAATTGTAGACTGGTATTCTCTATTCATACATGTATAGTTGTGTCTATTCATTTGTGTATATTGTAATCTGTGTCTTTGATACATAAGGATGACTTTTTTAAGACCTTAGCGAACATTTCTCATTTTTATCCTAACCCCCAAAATTAATTTTATTTTACCAGTGGTATACTGCTTTGATTCTGAACACAAACACAGTTTTCACCAGTGTTAAAAATGTCTCTGTTAACATCAGAAATATTTCAATCTTTCCAAGTGATAATTTGAGAAAGAAAATAAAGGACATTCACTAGCTTTTTTTCTACTTACCAAGTCAATATTTACATCCTTTTTGAAATAATCCACAAGAATAATATAAAACACATATTAATATTCATATTTCTACACAAAATTTACAAAAATTACGCTTCGTATACTTTCATTAACATATAAAATGACTTTACCAATGAATGGGGTCGATTATAAGTACTAAATATAGTTACAGCTTGTATGATTTTCAAACCACAGGAAGTCTATTTTAAGAATTACGTCAATTTAGCTTTAAAAATTGCGAATTCATTGAGAAAACAAAACAGATATGAGTTTGACAATATATAATCCTTCGGTCTGTGTGGAAGGCATCTGGCATCCTTCAGCATATTCCATGTAGTTTACTACTTTTAAAAGTATGCTGCTTTCTATTTGGCAAAAAAAAATACCTTCTGGATAAATAATATATTGATGGTTTAAAATGTAATTTGATCCAAGCTGTTGTTAATTTTCTCTATAAATGACTTATTAGTTAAAGCCTTTTACATTGATTCTAGTTAAGAATTATTTTCAACCTGTTGTATATGGGCTGTAATTCTCCAGTGTTGAAAATGTTTGTTTGCATCATTGATCGTCGAAATTGTTCTTTAAAAACAGTTCACTCACAGAGTATTTATCTTTAGGGTTTTTTTTCCTCAATTACATTTGAATTTCTCTCAAAATATCACTTTTGAAAGCGCCTTAATTCAAAAGGGCCCCCTTTTTTTATTTAAATAAAAACTTGGATTGAAGACCTAATGTCTTAAGTTTTTAATTTGTGGTAACTTTTTTCCTCATTGCCACAACAGCTTTTGTTTCGCATGCCTGTGCTTTCTAAGGCAAAAGTGCAAGTAGCAGCATATTTAAACAAGACTGCTTATACTAGAAGAAGTGTTCACAAGTATCGTCAAAAAGTCAGCAGTAAGTTATTTAATGGTGGGGAAAAATAATGGGTCTTAGGAATCATAAGGGCTGTTTAAATTAATGCTTCTATATTATTGAAGTATTTGACTGTTTAGAGCTTTTCATAAGTTTCTGCTGCTTTCCTTTGATTGAAAACTTAGCCTGACAACAGTGCTTTCCTAAGTTGTACTCCTTATAGCTTTTTCACAGAATGCCAGTATTTTACAGTGACAAGGAAAGGGCTTCTATGTATTTATACACAAGCACTATGTCTCGACGGTCACAAACAACTTTCAGAAAAAAGTGTAAGTGGCATTCTTTTTTTGATAGTTCTTCTCGTAATCTTTTCCATTGATCTATTGTACATTCAACTTTTGGTGAGGTTCTCTTTCCTGCTTGTTAAAGCAATAGTAAGTAGCAAATCAAAAGGGCAGTTATCATCAATGTTTGTATCTTGTTCTTAAATTGCAACATTTTCACTTAGCTTTTTTTGAGACTACCCATTCTACTTCTAAGACCTGAATCATCTGCTGTTTACTTTTTGGAAAATGCTCGAACTAGGAATGCCATGAGAATGACTCGATGGAAAGCAAAACAGAGTTATAGAGAAAGGAAAGGCAAGTTTAGTTCTACAAAATAAATTCTACTAAAGGTCCATCAAAAAGTGTCAAATTGAACAGTGTTTTTACTTATATCCCCCTACCCCACCTCCTTCAATGAAACAAAGAACTTAAGCTGAATCTGATAAAATGATTTGTAGAATGATAATATCTTTCTCTTGCAACAGACTAAAATCAAAAGGGCATGCTGGAATGTTAAATCCTCATAATCACTGTCTGATTGTTATTCTCAATAGTTATTTGTTCGACTGCCTATTCTGCAACTTAATCCTGTCTTAGCTGAACATTATTTTCTGAAGACCACACACACTAAAATAGGAATGAGAAACCTTCGATTGAAAGCTGCTGTGTCACATGTAGTACAAAAAGGCAAGATTTGATACATTTAATGAATTTAACTATAAAAAAATAAATTGTAAAATTAAATCACAAAGTCTCTTAAAGCAATCAAAAAATAAAATAAAAATATCATTTTATGCCTTATTTCATGAAAACTGGGATTTCATCTAAAATAGAGTTTTTTAGAAACCTTTGTCACTTTGAAGTATTTGTCTATCATGGGTTTTGGAATATAAATAGTGAATGCACAGTTAAAGATAGAGATTGTATTGAATATACAAGTATTTTAAGTTTGTTAACATATAAATAAGTCTGAATTACACTAAATTTATTTCCATCTTTATATGTATTACCATTGATGTCACTTGTTTAAATTAGAAAACTTATGAGCACTTAAATCTTGCTAACTTGATTGATACTATTTTCACATTACATAAATATCTACTGACTTGATGCTTAGAAAAACAATTCATTTTTAATCCATCATAAAAGTCTTCAGTATTGTTGCATAAATCTGTGATGCCAGGGACAAATATTGTAGCTTGGTGCTTTTTTTATTATGGACACTGATTTTTTTCCTTTTATTCTTAATCTGAAAATCACCACAGCACCTTGTATGATAATAAAGATATTAGATAAACTCCAGTAGACTAATATTTTTCATCAGCTTGTTATAAGAATTCCTCTTTTGAGCGCCTGTCCTCAAAAAACTATAACTTGTTTGGCTGAATCTGCAAAGAAAAGGCGTTGGTACCGGCTTAATATGATGTGTAAGTGTTTCTGAAAGTTTCTTAGTTGTATGATGAAAAAGTTTATATTTGTGTTTAATTCTGTCTCTTCTTCATTATTTATTGTTCACACTCAGTACTTGAATGTTTCTAATTTGATGGTATTTCCTCTCTATTCTTAGGAATTATTTATTTCATTGATAATTTTTTTTTTTTTTTGTGTAATTTGTCTTTGATACATGTCCTTTCTTCTTAGGGTTGTTGAAATCTGTATTGGCCTATTTTTTCCTGTAGTCATTACAAAATTCAGTTTTCACCACAGAGAAAATCATTTGTAGAAACATAATTAAATTGTCCTAACTTTTAGTCCAGTTTTTAAGTAACTTTACAAATCAACAGTTATTTCACCGCATGCCTGTTTTAAAACTTGATGCAAAAAGAACAATATGTCACTTCTGTGACACCAGCTCTAAAAGAAACTGGGCAAGAAAAAAGGGTAAGTTCGTTATTCTGTATGTCTTATATCTCTTTTGTTGGAATGCCTGTTTTTCACTGAGACAGATTTTCTTGATATAGTTGGTACAAAGATTTTGGGATGTTGCAGGAAAAACTCTTCGTAATCCATAAAATTTCTTTGGAATAAAGAAAAAGTCCTTGTTTTTTTTTTCTGTTCTGCTTTTCACCACTGCAGATTTTCAAAAAGGAGGAAGAATATACCATACCTGCTCGGACTGTTAGAAATTAGTATTTTATACATGCTTTTTTCTTTCTGCGTTCCAGTTGATTAAACATATTCTACTGTTAAAACATAGTGGTCCACGGTTAGAAAATATATTTCTGCAGCGTGTTAAAGTAAAAAGGTACAGAGATCGTCAGAAGTTAGTATTTTGTCAAGGTAAGCATTTGATCAGCATAGCTTAACTGATGGAACTGGAATTTTTCACCACAGCATAATTTCTTAATTCTGCCATTCATTTTATAAGGCACTGTCATTCACATAAGTTTTGCAATCTGTCTACCAGCTTATTTCAAGAATTCCACTTCTGCAGTTTAGTTTACGGCGCTTGGAATTACTTTTCATGCAAACAGTGAGAGTTAGAAGGGCTTTTTACAAACGTCAAGGTCAGTGTTAGAATCTATTGGATTCTGTGTCCATCATTATGGAGTGCTCAATTAACGTTGAAATAAAATTCAAATTATGTAAAAAAAAAAATTTAATATGTTGTCAGAATTGATCCTGCCTGAAAGATATCTTTACTTAGCAAATGATCACTTTTTATGATTATCATTTGCTTTATTAGTTTTTTCTTTCAAATCAATCGTTTCATCACAGTGCGGGTCTTAAATTTGAGCCATCAGTCTAGTGTAAATGCATGTTTAACATCTTTAATTCCTCAGTTGAAATGTCGACTACCTGTACTTGCTTATGATATGGAGCGAGTTAGCAATATTTTTGTGTCTCGTACTCACAAACGTCTATTTGATATGCGCAGCAGATTTAAAGGTGATTTTCAGAGTGTCTGTACTAAGAATTTTACATTTCATTAAAAAAAATATTATTTGTATGTAATTATTATGGGTTTTGCCATTTCCTAAGAATAAAAGAAATTACTGTTTCAAATAATGCCATTGATATTCTTCAGTTCCTGTATACAAAGAAATTTTACTGGTCTTTGAACGATATTAAACAATTTCAAATGTTTTAATGTATATTCTTGTATAGATTGATAGATATTCATTAGTCAGATAGCCTAAATAGAAGTAACCATTTGTGTTCATTGACCTGCACAAAATAAAATTAATTTCTGCTGACTATTTTAGCATATCAAAGAGTTTAATGTGTCAAATTGGTTAGGAAATTTTTATTTATTGTATTTCACTATCCTATATTAGAGTACATTTAAATGTGACAAATTGTTATCTTCCGTCTATAATTTTTTAAGTTTCTGTCTCAGCATTGTTTGCTATTGCTGTCCTAATGGTTTGTCTTAAAATGAAATTGGCTTCTTGCGTCTTAACATTTGTTTCTAAGTTATACAATCCAAAGCTGTTAAAACTAATAAATCTTCATGTGTGACTTAATGGTGCAAAACTTGGCTTTTCTTTTTACTATTTTTGGCAAAAGTATTGCGCTGAGACTTTCATAATTGACTGAAATTATGGTTCAGTCAAAAAAAGTGTGTTTCTAACAGCACTCAAGTCATACATTTATTCATCAACTTTATATTTAACTAGTAATCACCTTTGTCCATAGCTTTTAAGAAGGATGCCCCTTTTAAGGTATAATATTCTACGAGTCACTCATCTGTTGTCTTACAATACCACTTCTCGTAGATTTGAAGCCAAGAAAAGAAGAGGTAAGTGGTCAATCTGATCTGTATCTTTCCATCTACCATCCTATCCCCAATAACCCCATGATTTAGCTTCTTCTCACAAGACTGGTGCAGTTTTGTTCACAATTCAAAGGGGCTTTGTTTCTTAAAAAAATAAGAAGCTATTAATAATGTTTAATGCTATGTACTGACATTGACAGCTTTTCTGTCGTCTTCCTGTACTGTGTAATGACAGAGAAAGAGTCAGCCTTTTATTTAGAGCTCGTTCTGCTGAAATTCATTATCGGCAGAGGAAAAAAATGGCTTTCCGAGGTAAATTGTTGAGCTGATTTTTGCTTAAGTACTGTGATTTGAAACTTGTTTGTTCTTTATACTGAGGGTTTAAAAAACACAAATTTGAGCACCAAATGAAAAAGGTTTTGTCCTTAAATCTTGCTTGTAGGTGATATGGTTTTTGCTAATTGCTTTATTCTGAAATTCATATACACAGCTTTTTAGACGAATGCCTATTTTGAGAAACAATCATACATACTTCAGTCAAATTTTTTTGGCTCTGTCTACATGGAGAAATAACTACAATCGCAGAAAAACAGTGCAGAAAAGTAGGAATGAAATCATTACTATAATCTTGACTTTTTTATAGAAAATAAATTTTGACATTTTCCTTTAAATTTGTTTCTCCACTGCTTCAAATTCAGGCTTTCATCATTCTTTACGTAAAAATATTTTTACTTCACAAAAATTTCACCATTTTTCAGCTTTTTAATCGTTTACCGTTATTGCAATATGATGTAAAGAGGGCAGGGTATTATTTAAATAAAACCGTTCTTGACAGAAGAGCTAACATAGCACGAACCAATAAGATTTCCACTCAAAAAAAAGGTAGGTTTCAAAAAATTTATTTAAATTCTCATTGACTACGTCAAATAGCATTGTTCTAAATAAAATTTAAATACTGTGACATTCTAAAAATTCTTCAACAAAATTAAATGTTTCGCAATAATGTAATGTTTCACCCTGCAACTCAATTAATAAGCTGTTTAAAAATAAAATGCTGGTGGAATGGTATCATGCTCATGTTCATTTAGCAGATGATATCACGGATTCCAGTATTGAAGCATAATCTATTAGTTTTGTGTGAGTATTTGGCCAAGAATGCCAAGGATCGTAAAGCTCATGTGAAGCGGATGATGCGCTTGCAAGGTTTGAGATACATTGTTTTTTTAATTGTACATATCATAAAGAAGACATTTTGATTGATGTTAATTGATTTCTTATTTCATTTGAATGTTGGTTGACATGCATACATACATTTTTGATATCTATAAATAGCTGATCTTGCCTAAACTTTACATTGAAACATAGGCAATTTTTATTCATTGTGTTTGTTTCACCATGGATTGTAGTTGCTAAAAGAGAACCTAAGCCTTTGTTGTTGTTTTTTTCATAACTTATTTACAAATCCAGTTCATTGTGCACTTATTAAACAGATGATAAGGAGAATACCGATACTACGTTACTCTATTCACCACCTAGAATACAGTTTAGCTAAAAACTTTCATGACAGGAAGTATAATAAAACAACACGTATTCGTCGACATTTCAGAGGTGAGTTTATTTGATATAGATATGTCAATGGTGAAAGTTCTTCATATGATGATTTGGATAGGTTTATAATCAGCCATATCACATTAGAATGTGTCCAGTGAGCTCATTTAGGCATTATTTTCAAATAAGTTAGTGTGACAACTATCAGTTGTTTCTGTAATCACTGTCAGCTTTGTCTACAATTTTTCATTCTTAGTAAACCACAGAATCCCTTCCCCTGAGAAATTATTGGGCACAAGTTGTTTGTTTTTAAATCTGTGTGATGTGTAAAGTTGTTCCTGCATCAGTCCATGAACTAAGATTTTGTTGCCATGTATCAATTATCTTTCAACTAAGCTATGATTTATGCTGAAACAATAACGTTTCTGATCAACATGTTTCCTTCTAAAAATTTTTTTATTTGGAGTGGTTATATTTGCTAAAAAAAGGCAGAAACTACTGAAACTCCTGTACGACTATCAAGAATTATTTAATAATTGCAACAAAGGCTATTGTTGTATACATTTCCATACTGAACAGTGTAACTCAACAACCAGGAATCATCAAACACAATGCTGATTTAAACAAATCAAGTTAGAAAGAAGAACTGGCTGTCATCCTGAGAAAAATGGCAGCGATTGTGGCTGCCATAGAAGCCAGCAAAAAAAGAAACAATCGTAACAGTAAAGTCTCCAGTTATTGTCAAAAAACATAGTCCCCATGGGAGATTCTGACCATTCAACTCGTCTCGTTACCAAAAACATCTCTCTCCACCCACATCTTACTCAACTGACCTGTGGTCACCCTCCTGGTCTCATTCTCTTTCGTGCAGGTGCAACTCGTGGCATATGGGGATATTTCGCCCACACACATAATAGGGAACATGCACTCAATTTGGTCACACACACAATTGGTGGCCCACTCACACCCACCTTGTGACAACAACTGGGAATGTAAGGTGTTTATTGAGCTCCATAAGTATCATGTCTTCTCACTAGGCACTGATTAGAAAAGAATATAAAAACCTTACAGTATGTAGTATAATGTATGATTATAAGAGAAGCAGTCTCTGCATTCCTGACCTTGGCTTTTCTGATACTTTCTATATCTTACTGTGTTAACTGAAATAGAAACTTACTAATTTTTTGGTCATACTGTTGTATTCATTTACAGTTGTTTTGTTTGTTTTGTTTTTTTTAGTCAGTTTTGTTGTACATGAAACTTGAGTTGATGCCTTTAAATCTTGTATATCATTGTATATAATTGCCATGAAAAATCATTAAGGTTTTCTTCACCATCCCAAGTTAAAGTCTTTTTATTAATAACATTATTAAGTTGTTTATAAAATGTCCTCCATTTATATATCTCAAAGTAATGAAAAAATTCTGATTTATAAACTTCAATTTGACTTTTTGGTCCAATATAAACATTTTCTTAAACAAACTGAAGTTATTTTATTATGTTGCTTTTCAAAGCTTCATAAACAAGGTTTTTTGTTTCACCATATCAACTTCCATTGTTTCAATAAATAGAATCTGTATTATAAACTTGTTGAACAGCTGATAAAACGTGTACCCTTGCTCGTCTACAACAAATCTTGGGTTATTGATAGTTTGATGAGAAGGGGGCATGACAGGAAATATGCTTCCAGAAAAGGTGTAATAAAAGGTAGGTGTGGGCACTATTGTATCTTTGATTCATTGGCTGAATGTTTCCAAAAATATTGGGGGGATGGGGGGTGACAGTTTTATTTTTACTGTGCTGTACCAAGTTCTTTTCTTTTTTTTTTATTCACCACAGTGCCCCTCTGCCACATCATATTAATCATGTTTCAGTTGAAATCTGTTTTCAAATTGAAAAAAAAAAACTTTCAAATCATCACTGGAAATTTTTAAAGCTATTTTTTTGATTAAGCGGTATTGTAAGAATATTAAAGTCCTTTGTAATTAACAGTTGCTTTCTCGAATACCACACTCTTTGAAGAATAACATTGATATTGCAAGCTACCATTTAGTGAAAAATGCTCAGGACAGGAAAAATACTAGCTTTTTGACTCTCCAGTCCAGTGTCTGCAACACTCTACCCAGCCATCTGCAAAATCTGACCACTCCGGACCTGGTTTCTAACAACAACACTCTGACTCGCGGTCCGATCTACAACATGCGACCACTCCAGTCCGCCTATGCTCCCAGTCAGATATCTGCAACGCTCGACTTCGCTACAGTCCAGCATCTGTACTTCTGACTTGCTCTGAGTCCCGTATCCTACAAACTCTGACTCCGCTTCCGCGTTCGGTTTCTACAATCTGAGTCTGATGTCTGCAACGCGACTCACTAGTCAGTGTCTGTGACACTCTGACTCACTCTGGTCGTATCGACTCTGACTCACTCCAGTTCAGTTAACAACCCTGACTCCTCCAATCTAGTGTCTACAACACTCTGACGGTCAGTGTCTACAACACACTGACTCACTCAGATCCAGTCCAGCTACTCTACAGCCTACAACCGACTCTGACTCACTCAGTCTAGTGACTACAACACTCTGACTCACTCCAGTCCAGTGTCTACAACAGACCCACTCCAGTCCAGAATCTACAACCATCTTTCCCGGTCCAGTATCTTCAACACTCGGACCCACACCAGTCACAACACTCTGACCCAGACTAGTCAGTATCTATAACGCTTTCTGACCCGAACTCTCTGACAGTCAGTATCTATATCCTCTGCTCACTCTAGTCCGGTTTCTACGACCCGTCCGAGTTCGTATCTACAAATCTCGCCATTTCCAGTCCAGTATCTATAACACTCTCACAACTCACTCTAGTCCGGCGCATCTCCCACACTCTAGTCCGGTATCTACACTTCTGGCTTCGCTTCAATTCATTTCTAAAACATTCTGACTAACTCCGATTTGTCTGTACTCACTGACCAGTCACAGTCCGGTATCTACAAATCTCTCGCTCGCTTCCAGTCTGTATCTACAACACTCTGACTCACTCCAGTCCAGCACACTGACAACTAGTCAATATCTGCTCTGACCCAGTCGGTTCAGCATCTGATGCTTACTCAATCCGTTATCACACACTCTGACTCACTTCAGTCAGTATCTACAACACTCTGACTCACTCCAGGCCAACAACCTGCTCGCCACTTCGGTATCCGGTGTCTACAACACACTGACTCAAAGCTCAGTATCTGCAACACTCTGAGTCATTTCATTCGAATATCTGCAACACTCCGAGGCAAGTATCTACCACTTTCTGACTCACTTCAGTCAGTATCTACAACACTCACTCACTCCTCCAGAATCAATCAACACTTTGACCCAGTCAAGTATCTAAAACCTCTGACCCACTCAAGTCCAGTATTTAAAACACTCTGACTCACTCAGACCAGTATCTACTACACTCTGATACACTCCGGTCAGTATCTACCATCCAACACACTCCGTATCTGTGACACTTGCCTGACCCAGTTCAGCCTATATCTACAAAACTCTGACCCACTCAGATATAACTATAACACTCTGACTCACTCCTGTCCAGTGTCTACAACACACTGACTCCGATCAACAGTCTGGAAAACAGAGACGCTCAGTCAATACCCAGCTCTACTCCGAAGTCTGTATCTACAACACTCTGACTCAGTCCAGTATCGCGCTCTGACTCAGTCAATTCCTGACCCCTTTCCAGGCAAGCAACTGCATAACACTCTGACTCACTCCTGTGTCTGCTGACTCGCTCCCTTCGTATCTACAACACTAACACAACTCTGAGTCCGATAATAGCACTCTGACCCAGTCCAGTCCCAGTATCTACAAGTGCGTAGTATCTACAATACTCTGACTCACTGTCGACAATTTGACTAATGCTAGCAATATCTAAACACTCTGACCCCTTGCAGTTCGGTATCTACAACATCGCTAGACTACTCCAGTCCAGTATCTACAACACTCTGACTTACTACGTATCTCAACAACGCTGATTCACTCCAGTTCAGTATTACAACACCTAAAAAACACTCTAGTCAGTATAACAACAATCCGTCTGACTCAGTCCAGTTCGATGTCTCAACACCATGACTCTCCAGTCAAGTATCTACAACACTCTGACTCATCCAGACTTCATTATCTACAAATCTCTTACTCCAGTCCAGTTCACAACACTCTGACTCTCCTCCAGAGTCTTGTATCTACAACGCCTATGTCCAGTATCAACACTCTGACTAACTCCAGTCTTGTAATCTACAACACTCGACCATATCCCAGTCCAGTATCTACAAGGCTACTCTGACTCAGTCCAGTATCTACAACACTCTGACTCACTCCAGTCCAGCCATCTACAGTCTCCCGATCCTCCAGTCCAGTATCTCGATCCAGCTCTACAGGCCTCTGACCACCTTGCTCTGATCACTCTGTCCAGCTATCTGCACATCTGACTCACTTCCAGGCCAACGACTCACTTCAGTCCAGTATCTACAACGCACTGACTCCTCCAGTCAGCGTATCTACAGCACTCTGACTCACTCCAGTCAAATATGCAACACGGTTACATCACTCAACACTGACCACAACACTCTGACCCCTCCAGTTCAGTTTCTACAACATTCTGACCGCTCCCAGTCCAGTGAGTGCCACAACACTCTGACCGTCCATATCTGCCCAAACCCCAGTCCAGTGTCTACAACACTCTGACTCACTCCAGTCTATCTACAACACTCTGACCCAGTCTAGTCCAATATTTACTCTGACTCACTCCAGTCCAGTATCTACAACACTCTGACTTCGCTAGTCCAGTATCTACAAAACTCTTACTCCTCCAGTTCAGTATCTACAACGCTCTGACTCGCCGGTCCAGCTGTCCACTGCTGGCCCACTCTGTCCAGTATCTACAACACTCTGACTCACTCCGGACTGTATCTGCGGCATGACTCTCCGATCTTGTATCTGACTAATCCGGTATTTACACTCTGACTCCAGTCCAGTATCTGGCACTCTGACTCACTTCGGTTGGCCTCTATGCAACACGTTGCGCGGCAACTACGCTTGACTCACTTCGGTCCAGTATCTACAACACGCTGACGGTCAGTATCTGCAACATGACACGCTCCGAACCGGCACGCTTCACTCCGGTTTATCAGCAACACTGACGCCCGGTCCGATGTGCACAACGCTTCTGACCAGGATTCGGTTTCTTTGCAACGATTGTCCTGTGTCACACGGCTGACGCTCGATTTACACTCTGACTGTCCACTAGTCCAGTGTCTACAACACTCTGACCCACTCCAGTTCAGTTTCTCAACGACCGCTCCAGTCTATTCTACAACACTCTGACTCACTCGTCAGTGATGCCTACACTCTGACACTCCAGTCCACTATCTACAAACACTCTTTCCCGGTTCAGCAGCTGTCTGGCTCACTCTGATAGTTGTCTGGCACTCTGACTCACTCCACAAGTCCGTATCTACAACACTGACTCACTCCAGTTTGTATCTGCAACTCTGACTGTCAGTACCGACAACACTCTGACTTCATCCATTCGACTCTGACTCACTCCAGTCAATATCTACATTACTCTGACCCACTCACAGTCAGTATCTACAGCGCTGACTCACTCCAATTTGTATCTACAACACTCTGATCTCACTCCAGTCAGTTTCTACAACACCACCTGACTCATTAAGTCAAGATCGTCTACCCTCGTTCCTCGATCTAGTGCTCTCTCGAACACTCTGACTCACTCCAATTCGGCTGTCTACAACCACTCTGACCTCCAGTTATGTCTACAACACTCTGTCTCCGCTCCAGTACATTAATCTACAGTACTCTAACTCCTCCAGTCCAGCTGTCTGACTGGTTGTATCTACAACTCTGACTCACTCCAGTCTAGTACACCCTACCCTCCTGACACACTCCATCGGCTACCCACTATAAAATTCGGTTCTCTATAATCTACAAGACCCTGAAATCCCTCCAGTCCTGTATCAACACACTCTGACCTCGGTCGGCTCTGTTGCTACAACACTCTGACTCACTCCAGTCAATATCTAAATCCTGACCCACTCCAGTCCGGTATCACAAAACAACTCTGACTCACTCCAGTCTGGCCTACACTCTGACCCAGTCCAGTTCAGTATCTACAAAACTCTGACTCGCTGGTATCTGCGCTCGACACTCCCACGACAGCTATCTACAACACTCTTGCCCAGTCGTCTAATGTCTATAATATCTGACTCACTCCGATCCGGTACAACTGACTACTCCAGATAATCTGATAACTCTAGTCCAGTATCTACAACACTCTGACCCGGTCCAGTTCATCTCTGACCTAAACTCCCGTCTGTCTGGCTTCTACAACTACTGACTCACTCCGATCCGAGTATGCAACTTCTGACCCACTCCGTATCCACAACGCTCACTCCAGTCCGTACAGCAACACTCTGACTTCACTCCAGTCTGCTCTACGGCACTCTAACCAGTGGTTGTACCTGACCGCTCCAGTCCGGTGTCTACAACATACTGACTCAGTCCAGTGTGCCGCAACACTCTGACTCTCCAGTCCAGTATCTACAACACTCTTTCCACCGGTCAAGTATCAACACTCTGACTCACGCGATCCAGCCAAGCGCTCTGACCCACACTAGTCGAAATGTCCTCCGATATCTACACAATATGACAGTCGAAAGTATCTGGCCCACTCACGACTTCACTCTAGTCCATTACAACACTCTGACTCACTCCAGTTCAGTTTCTACAACAATCTGACTCACTCCAGTCTAGTGTCTACAACACTCTGACTCCTCAGTCCGAGTGTCTGAACACTCACTCCAATCCAGAATCTACAACAATCTTTCCCAGTCCAGATGTCTTGCCCTGATCATTATCTACAACACTCTGACCCAGACTAGTCAGTATCTATAACCTCTGACCCAGTCAGAATCTCTACCTCAATATCTATATCACTCTGACTCATTCCAGTTTCTACAACACTCTGACCCAGTCCAGTTCAGTATCTACAAATCTCTCACTCATTCAATCCAGTATCTATAACACTCTGACTTCTAGTCCAGTATCCGACTCACTTCAATTCATTTTCTAAAACATTCTGACTCACTCCAGTCCGTATCTAACTACTCTGACTTCTCACTCTAGTCCAGTATCTACAACACTCTGACTCTCTCAGTCCCGTATCTACAAAACTCTGACTCACTCTGAAGTTTCTACAACAATCTGACTCACTCCAGTCTAGTGTCTACAACACTCTGACTCACTCCAGTGTCTACTCTGACCACTCCAGTCCACTATCTACAACTCTTTCCCAGTCCAGTATCTACAACTCTGACTCACTCCCTGTCCAGTATCTACACTCGCTCTAGTCAGCCAATCTACAAAACTCTGACTCACTCCAGTTCAGTTTCTACAACAGTCTGATCTGAACTCTGACACTCTAGTCTGATAGTTCCTAACAACTGACACTCCCGGTCTAGTGTCTACAACACTCTGACACACTGACTTCAATCAACAATCTACAACACTCTGACTCACTCCAGATTCTATTTCACCACGACAATCTGACTCACTGAGTCTGTGTCTCAACACTCTGACTCACTCCAGTCTAGTTGTTCTTGCTCACTCAGACCCGCCAGAGTCTGCAATCTTTCCCAGTCCAGTATCTTCAACACTCTGACCACACCAGTCCATTATCACAACTCTGACCCAGACTAGTCCAGTATCTATAACACTCTGACCCAGTCAGATCTACTCTCTGACCCAGTCAAGTATCTATATCACTCTGACTCACTCAGTCAGTTTCTACAACACTCTGACCCAGTCCAGTTCAGTATCTACAAATCTCTCACTCATTCCAGTCCAGTATCTATAACACTCTGAGTTTTTCAATCTAGTCTGCTTTTTCTACAACACTCTGACTCACTCTAGTCCGGTATCTACAACTCTGACTCACTTCAATTCATTTTCTAAAACATTCTGACTAACTCCAGTCCAGTGTCTACCCAGTCTGAGTCTAGTCAGTATCTACAAATCTCTCACTCACTCCAGTCTAGTATCTACGAGCACTCTGACTCACTCCCGTCCAGTATCACACAGCACACTGACTAACTCTAGTCCAGTATCTACAACACTCTGACAGTCAGTTCAGTATCTACAATCTCCTCACTTACTCCAGTCCATTAACACTCTGACACTTCAGTCCAGTATCTACAACACTCTGACTCACTCCAGGCCACCACACTCTGACTCACTTCAGTCCAGTGTCTACAACACACTGACCACTTTCAGTCTCATCTCACAACACTCTGTCACTCCAGAAGTATCTACCACTTTCTGACTCACTTCAGTCTGTATCTACTCTGACAGTCCAGAATCGTCAACATATCTAAAACACTCGTGACTACTCAAATCAGTATTTAAAACACTCTGACTCTCCAGACCAGTATCTACCTCCAGTCAGTATCTGCACTACACCTCCAGCCCTAACACCCTGATTAATCCAGTTCTGTCTACAACACCCTAAAACACTCCTGTATCCAGTATAAACAACACTCTGATTGTCTCTCTGACCACTCTGGTCCAGTATCTAAATGAGACCCACTCAGAGTCAAGTATTTACAACAATAAGACTCCTCCAAGTCTAGTATCTACAACACTCTGACTCACTCCAGTCCAGTATCTACAACACTCTGACGACGGTCCAATTCAATATCTACAAAACTCTGACCCACTCCAGACAGTAACTATAACACTCTGACTCACTCTATAGTCCAGTGTCTACAACACACTGACAGTTCGTACTCTAGTCAATAATAGCACTCTGACCCAGTCCAGTTCAGTATCTACTAAATCTCTTACTCCAGTCCAGTATCTACAATACTCTGACTCATTCAACACTTTGACCCAGTCTAGTATCTAAAACACTCTGACCCACTCAAGTCCAGTATTAAAACACTCTGACTCACTCAGACCAGTATTTACACTCTGTTTCCTCCAGTATCCACCCCCTTACAGTATCTAAAACTGATTAATCCAGTTCTGTATCTACAACACCCTAAAACACTCACCCTGTCCAGTATAAACAACACTCTGACTACTCCAGTGTCTACAACACGACACACTCCAGTTCAGTATCTACAACACTCTGACTAACTCTAGTCAAGTATCCTAAACACTCTGACCCAGTCCAGTTCAGTATCTACAGTACTCTGTACTCCACAACACTACAATACTCTGACCCACTCCAGTTCAACTATCTACAACAACTCCGACTCTGTCTCCACAATCTGCTACACTCTGACTCACTCCTGTCCAGTATCTACATCTGACTCACTCCAGTCTGGGCCCACCACACTGACTGACTCACTCGGTCCAGTATCTACAACACACTGACTCAGTATCTACAACACTCTGACTCAGTTCATTAACTACACTCTGACCTCCAGTTAGTATCTACAACACTCTGACTTACTCCAGTCCAGTATCTACAACACACTGACTCACTCCAGTCCAGTGTCTACAACACTCTGACTATGCTAAACAGTATCTACAACACTCTGACCCAGTCCAGTCAGTATCTACAACACTCTGACCCACTCCAGTCTAGTAACTATAACACTCTTACTCCAGTCCAGTATCTACAACACTCTGACCCACTCAAGTCAGTGTCTACAACCTCTGACTCACTCTCCAGTTCAACATCCCACCGCTAACTCTGACTCCTCCGATCCAGCCTCTACAGCACTCCTAACCCTTTCTAGTTGTATCTACAACACTCTGACTCACTCCAGTCTGCAGCACTCTGACTCACTCCAGTCTAGTATCTACAACACTCTGACTAGTCCAGTGTCTACAACACTCTGACTCACTCCAGTCTGTATCTACACTCTGACCAGTGACCCGTATCTACACAAACTCCTGACCTGTGTCTCTGTGCACTCATAACCTCATCTAGTCCAGTATCTACAATACTCTGACTCACTCCAGTTCAGAGCCACAACATCTGACTCACTCAGTCAGTCTCTACAACACTCGGGGCTCACTCCTGGTCCAGTATCTATCACACTGACTCACTCTGCAGCCGGGAGCTGTGACATCCACAACATGAGAGAGACACCTCTGGTTTGTCTCCAACAACACACTGACTCACTCCAGTCCAGTATCTGGGTCAACAGTCTGACTCACTCCGATCTGGTGTCTACAACACTCTGACTCATTCCAGATGTCTACAACTCTGACCCACTCCAGTCCATATCTTACAACACTCTTTCCCCGGTCCAGTATCTTCAACACTCTGACTCACCAGTTCGTTTCTACGTCGGCTCGCCGACGGTACGCTTTCTGACCACTCATTGAGTGCCTACAGTATACGGAGTCACTCCGTCCGCTATCGCCAGCATAACCACGTCGTATCACAACGCTACTGCACTCCAGTCCGGTATCTACAACCGCTCCTGATCCAGTATCTGCAACACGACGCCCGGTGGCTACGGCTCTACAACACTCTGACTCGCATGTCAGTGTCTACAACACTCTGACTCACTCCAGTTCAGTATCTACAACACTCCAGTCCGTACATTACTCAGCCCCGCTCTGATCCACGCTATGTATCTACAACACTCTGACTCACTCCAGTCAGTTTCTACAGCATCTTCACTATAGTCAGTGTCTACAACACTCTGACAGCTCGTTCCAGTCTGTCTCTTGCCTAACCCCTTGTCCAGTATCTACAACACTCTGACTCACTCTAGTGTATCTGCAACACTCTGACTCGCCGAGTCCAGTATCTACAAAACTCTGCCTCAGTCAGCGTCTACAACAATCTGACTCACTCCGGTGTATCTACAACACTCTGACTCACTCCAGTCCATTTGCCTACTACGCTCTGACACACACTTTCCAACCCAGCTATCTACAACGCCCTATCTATTCGGTATCTGCAGGCACCCTGACTCACTCCTGTCCAGTATCTACAACACTCTGACTCACTCAGTTCAGTCTACAATCTGACTCACTCAATCGAGTGTCTACAACAATCTGCCCAGTCAATAATCTGGACACCCGACTCCGAAAATCCAGTATCTAAAAACGCTCTGACTCTGACCACTCAGTGTCTGAAAACAACACTATAACACTCTGACTCAATCCAGTCCAGTATCTACAACACTGAGCCACTCCGTCTGTATCTACAACACTCTGACTCACAGTTCAATATCTACAAAACTCTTACCCACTCCAGTCAGTACTATAATACTCTGACTCACTCCAGTCCAGTATCTACAACACTGACTCACTCCAGTCCAGTATCTACACTCTGACTCACTCTAGTCTAGTATCTACAACACTCTGACCCAGTCCAGTTCAGTATCTACAAACTTGACTCAGTCTGTGTCTATAACACTCTGACTCACTCAGTCCAGTATCTACAACTCTCTGACTCAAGTCTAGTATCTACAACACTCTGACTCACTCCAGTCCAGTATCAACAACACCACTGACTCACTCCAGTCTAATTTCTACAACACTCTAACCCACTCCAGTTCAGTTTCTACAACAGTCTGACTCACTCCAGTCCAGTGATCTACAACACTCTGACTCTCCAGTCCAGTGTCTACAACACTCTGACCCACTCCAGTCCAGTATCTACACACTCTGACCCAGTCAGTATCTTCAACACACTGACCCACACCAGTCCAGTATCTACAACATCCCTATCAAGCCAATCTGACCCCAGGGGCTACAATCTACAACTCTGATCACTTACTGATCCAGTTTCTACAACATGACCCAGTCAGTTCAGTATCTGGAAATCTCTTCATTCCAGTCAGTATCAACAACGACCAGTGTCTACAACACTCTGACTCACTCCAGTCCAGTGTCTACAATCTGACTCCATCAGTCTACAACACTCTGCTCACCAGTCCAGTATCTACAACACTCTGCTCACTCCAGTCAGTATGCTGCCTAACCCTTTCAGTCCAGTATCCACAACAGACTGACTCACTCCAGTTGTATCTACAACACTCTGACTCACTCCAGTCCAGTATCTACAACACTCACTCGAAGTTTCTACAACACTATGACTCACTCCAGTCAGTGTCTACAACACTCAGAATCGTCCAGCTCACTGACTGTGTATAAAACACTCTGACCCACTCTAGTCCAGTATATAAAACACTCTGACCACTCCAGACCAGTATCTTTTACACTCTAACACACTCCAGTCCCGTATCTACAACACCTGATTAAATCCACTTCTGTATCTACAACACCGTGAAACACTCCTGTCCAGTATAAAAACACTCTGACTTACTCCAGTTCTACAAAACTCTAACCCACTCCAGTCCAGTGCAAAATGAGACCCACTCAAGTCCAGTATCTACAAAAACTCGCTTCCAGTCTAGTATCTACACACTCTGACTCACTCCAGTCCAGTATCTACAACATTCTGACCCAGTCCAGTTTAATATCTACAAAACTCTGACCCACTCCTGTCTGTTAACAATAACACTCTGACTCACTCCTGATCACATCCAACACTGACTCACTCCAGTCAAGTATCTACAACACTCTGACCCAGTCCAGTTCAGTATCTACAAATCTGACTAAGCTCCAGTCCAGTATCTACAACACTCTGACCATTCAGTCAGTATCTACAACACTCTGACTCACTTCAACCAGCCCTCTACAACACTCTGTCTCACTTCAGTCAGTATCTACAACACTCTGACTCACTCAGAGTCAGAATCGTCCCTTTGTCCCTACCCACTCTGACTCTCGGTATATAAAACACTCTACTGACCCTAGTGCAGTATCTACTACACTCTGATCACTCCAGTCCAGTATCTAATCGGTATCACCACTGTATCCAGTATCATACAGCTGTGCAGTATAAACTCTGACTTACTCCAGTGTCTACAAGCTCTGACCCACTCCAGTCCAGTATCTACAACTCTGACTGTAAGTCCCTAAATGAGACTCCACTCAAGTCAACAATCTACAACACTCAGCTCCGACGAACGCTCACGAGTCCAGTATCTACAATCCTGACCCTCCAGTCTGCTAACCACTCTGACTTACTCCGGTGTCTACACAACACTCTGACTAACTCTAGGTATCTTAACACGACAGTCCAGTTCAGTATCTACTTCAGTCCGAGTATCTACAACACTCTACGACTTCACTCCAGTCTTGTATCTACAACATCTGTCTTACTCTAGTCCAGTATCTGCAACACTCTGACTTTCTCCAGTGTCTACAAAACTCTGACTCCAGTCCACCAACACACTTTTATCTACAACACTCTCACTCCAGTCCAGCTCTGTTAACCCACTCCAGTCCAGTATCTACAACACTCTGACTCACTCCAGTTTAGTATTGTCTACAACACTCTGTCCGGTATCTACAACACCGACACTTACCCTTTTTGTAACTAATGTTTGTGTTCATGCGTAACGTTAGTTCTTTTTACATCATAATTAGAAGCTTTTATGAGGCTATTACCATGTGACCAATAATTCAAAAATAATTTTTTGCATTTGTTTTTTATAAAATATTTTTTATAATGTAATTTTCCTTTCTGACTTTGTACAGCAAACGGTTAACTTTTGTTTAAAATACAATTATCGACATTTTTAACTTTCTTAAAAAAAATATATGGGATTTATTCAATATTCATGAATTTTTTCTTAACAGTATAGCTTATTAAACTAAATAAAAAAATATTTTACATAGGACAATGCAGGGTTGTGATTATTATTTCTTTGTTTTTTCTCTCTATATAATGATGCTATCTGAAAATGTTTAAAGATATTTAGTCCTATCGAAGAAATATTTTTGAGTGTTCTGTTTTGTAGGGATAGTAAATTTTATTGTTGAAAACATTTGATTTTTTGAATATTTGTTTATAGACAGGGTTGTTAGTATCGATGTATCGGTATCGGCCGATACAGTAACAGGGATACTTTTTTAGTATTGGTTGCTGTATTGCTCCGATCCTTTTTGTATAGTATTGATTTGTAAGTCGTTTGAAAAAAATTGCGATACTCGATACCGATACTTTCTATTTCTACTATATGCAGAAAAACAATAGCGATTTTAATACATTGTTATACATAAATTCAATCCTAATTGTAGCCATCAACCTACCAATATTATTTTACTCCCCCGCCAGTACACCACGGTCGGCGAGTGAAGAAAAAATTAGTTTTAATTTTGTTTTGAAGTTGCTTTGCGCGCCGATGTATAAATGTTATTCTTATATTTTTTCACCACTTACTTTCTTTCTGTCAACTATTTGTTCAATGTTTTAATCAACGACAGAAAAATAATTTTTTTATCGATCTGTTAGTTATATACACACACATAAACACACACACACACACACATATATATATATATGTATATATATATATTGAATTAGTCACCAAAAAAAATTTTAATAATTGTCTGTCTGCTATTTAAATTAGTTCCATTGATCAAAAAAGCATTATGTAAAAAAATAAACAAATATTTGACAATACAGAGGTCCCAGACTTCAACAAAAACTACATAATAGCGAGTAAATAAAACCATCCATAAAAAAGTGAATCGCTATATAAACTGTTTTATAGTCTTTCATAATGTTTGGTAGCTATGATTGATTTTCATAAGCAGTTGGACTAGAAATAAAATCACATTTCATTAGCAAAAACAACACTGCATATTGATGACCAGGCAAGCATTTAATTTCTTTTTTTATTTGTATTATTTTAAATTCTGATACACACGACTATAAAGTCAGAACATGGAAATAATATGAAAACAACAATAAAATGTTTACATCTTCTAAGAAATGCTGGCTGACCCTGTATTACTTTCAACAGTTGCACCGTCTCCCTCTACAAACTCAAACTCTTCTGAAAACTGAATGTTTGGCATTGGCTGCAATCTGTGTTGATGTGCTATAAAACTCTAGGTTTTCGACTACCGACTTGTTTACAAGTTTTGAGTCGCCACGGCATAGCAACACACAGTGACGTCCAGGTTTACACTCTTTAATTCCACACTTCTCGATTTGGCTTTAAAGAGTTACTGCTTTCTACGAAAAGCAAACATTCTAATGGTGACAGAGCTAATAGAAGATTGTTCAGCTTCTTGATGAATACAATCCAACTTTGTTCAATTGATAAAAAGTCGCAGCTACAACCATAAACGTAAACTGGAACAAATGAAATCTATGTTGGCAACAAGCACTAACTATTGAGCATATGTCAAGACTATTATCAAGAATGCAGAAGATCTAGCATTCTTGAGGTCTATGAAAGAGTTGGTCTTCCAACTTTGGATCATTTGACAAAACACTTGCAAAAGTCAGTATTTTGATGTCATTGGAACTGTCGCAAGAAAATGCAGCATGTTAAACGATATCAGTGCCTTCCAACGAGAGCAGTGATTGACTGATTTTTAAATCTGAAGATAATGGAGTTTGTTGATAACTGTTTGGATGATAAATGCCATTACCTTGACTGATGTTTAATCCGACTCTTGTGTCACTAGCGACAAGATTAAAGATTACACCCACACAGCAACAGCAAGCGAAATTGATGGTGACTTCTTCTTATGCCACTGCTGATCGTTCATAAGTTGTAAGTGGATATCTACAAAGATCCACATTTCCTGTGAACAACCCAAACTCTGCACTCTCCACTGGATGGCAAACTGACACCTTCTACAAAAATCATCGTGTCACAAAAGATCACAGTTGTTGTCGGTGATCTAAAGCAATTGAAACTTCTAGGAGTGCCAAATATGCCAAGGCAACAAAAAACCCGTTGGTGAAATAATGCAGGAACCATGAAGCTAATGACAGATGTATTGTAATGATTGTATCGTTAATATGACATCACACAACAAGATCAAACACTGGTCATCGAACGCTGCCTGCATTGCCATACAAAATATGCTGCAACGTGCTCTTCTGTGGTCAGGTTGTCGCCATCACTGGTGAAGTTATCTCTCTCATGTGTTTGCAGAACATGAAAAGTTTCCAAATCCTCGGATATAACTTTGTTCACCAAGCTGCGAAGTAATTGGGAGTTGGTCTCATAAGTTCGTTTACGTTAGCTTGATCAGAAGCGACTGACGATAATGAGAGATGCGATAATTGCACATGCCAACTCTAGTAAACAAACCGAATTCTTGCGAGACGACTACCCTCACTAAGCTGTCCTTGTTTACCTGAATAAATAAGGAGGTTAACTTTAAAAGACCAGGTGCCCTAAAGCAAAGCACGATGGATTGGCAAAAACTGACTACTAACTGAACTCAAGGACCGCACACGTGATCAAGTGCCAAAGATTCGTGCATTTGCTACATTTGTAACACATGTTTATGTCGTGTGGCTTGCAAAAAGAATGCACCTGGACTTTGGATTACAACGATGTCAACAGAGACATATCCAAGTCAGCAATCCGCCCTGAATAGGCATCTGTGGTAACTCACTGCTGAAATGATCCCCTTGCTCTTTTCAGCAATGAAGTACCTGTGTTGGAAAAGCGAGCTCTAGCTAGATGCTCTGCTAAGGCTTCGACCAGTGGTTGCCCTCCAAACTCCACAGAATCGATTTGGAAATGGTTGGGGAAATACGATTCCAATCAATTGATTCTAAAACTCAGTTGTGTGCAAGTCTCGTGGTTTACTATATACAGACTTCAACTGGACACAGATTCCTCCAACTGCCTGTTGATGATTGGTGCCAAACAGCTTCTTACATTGCCAGTGCAGAAAATGTTGCTGCTATTAACGTTGTTAACGATTGTGCCGAGAGAGGAGTGAAACTGGCATCTGACTTTGGTAAACAGCGCGAACGAACATTTTCAAAACATTCTTCAAGTGGTAGAAATGGACCGCCAAATACATCTCAAATGTGCGTAAACTTTACAGACGTGCAACAAAGTGACTGTTTAAATGCAACAGTAATAAATAATTTAATACTTTAATGTAATTTTTATATAGGCTAGAAAAACGTTTTTTTACATGTCATGTTTTGTGATTTTTTGTGCGGGGGGGGACCTCTAAATCAACTCTGATTTGAAAAATATTTTACACAAGTTATTATTAATGATATTAGAACAAATCAGAAACATAGCTCAAAATTAACACATATGATATTATTAAATAATATACTGAGTTCATCAAATAATACAATTTTGGGTGGTTAAAAACAATTAATTGAATAGAAATACATGAACATATACAAATTTATAAAAAAATATCTTGTAATCTAACCGCATGGGAATTTTCAAACGTTCAGAGCCAAATTTTTATCGTCGTCTTTCATTTTTTCATTTTTTTATCTTGTTTTGTTCTTTCTTTCAAGTGTCAACGTTATACACTCTTTCTTTTTGTTTTATTTTGTTATAATGGCGAATCAGTAGTAGAGCATGATGGACTATACCCCAGTTTATAGTGGAGCATTTTCATCACAAAAAAAAAATATAATTTATTTTGTGGTTTTGCATAAAAAATTCAACATCCAATCGACACAAATATTTTAGAAATTTTCAAATATTTTGATTAATGTTTCACCATTACAAATACTTCAGCAGGACTGTTACTATTAAGCAATTCGTCCTGGTTCTACCGCCGTGCCTTAAAACAAGCGAAAAAATCTGAAGATTCAGATATCTGTACTAGACTGTACTAAAGCTGCACCACCCTGCAGAGTAAATAGAATGGGAACTACACTCAGTGCACTGCAGGCACGCTTTAAGATTTTAACAACTTCTGCCTTGTGATCCAAGTTGTCTGTCCAGTTGGTCTTAAATTTTGGATTGACCACTAAGCTGCAGTTTTGCCTCTGGATCAGAAAATATAAAATCGAATCGCGCATTAATGAAATTAATAACAGCTCTGGCAAGGGGTTTACACACCATGAGAAGGTGTTTATGTCGCAAAATCATTTCTGTAATTTACCTTTTATAATGGTTAGTGTGGGCAGTGAATAGCCAAATCAATATTACCTTTTCATTACCAAATGCCCAGTCCACAACACAATGGATCAAATACTTCAATGTATTCTGCTCTGAATATTTTCTTCTGCTGAGTCCGGTCACTTGATGTCAATGTTATCAAACACCATATCAAGTGTAACTTCTAATTCTGGGTTTGATAGTAAACAATGAAATTTTGCAACAGAATCGTAACTGGAATTCCGCAAGTGTCTCCGGGAGTAACGAGATACGTGCCGATTGCCGGAGCCAAAGATGAGCGATTTTGTTTGTTCCAGATAGCTACTAACTTTAACAAGGACGAATTGCTTAATAGTAACAGTTTTGCTGAAGATAGATATCTTGAAGATAACTCACCAGAAATGCTTCATTAGCAGTCTACCCAAGCATTAAGAAACTATACCTGCAACTGAACACTGGACTTACGGCTAGTGCTGCAGTTGAGCGACTGGTTTCAAAGGGTGGGCGTGTTTTTATGCATTATGTTCTTGGCTAAGCAATGATCATTTTGAAATGATGGACTTCTTGCGTGCTGCCAAATGGTGAAGTGATTAGCATTAAAATTGTGCTTTGACGTTGTATTTAATTGTTTTTACTTTTTTAAAAAATAACCCGAGAAAGTTGCAATCATTATATTTTAAACAAAAACATTTTGTTGTTATCAAAAGTATCGGTATTGTATCGGTATCGATTTTGGCTATACATTTTTACTTAAGTATTTGTATTGGTATTGGCGATACATTTTACTTGAGTATTTGTATTGGTATTGGTACTATTTTCATGAAGTATTGCAATCGGAAATTGACGATACAATTTAAGAGTATCGTTAACAACCCTGTTTGTAGAGCATAACCTGTTTTACACCGATTAAGTTCAATGTGAAATATATATAGTTAAGTGCAGTCATTTCTTCGTCCTGCATAAGATGGCGGGCCGAACTTTCAAAAATACGCCTATGTACGGATCGTCATTGTGCAGTCTAAATATAGCATATCTAAAGGTCAGACTAATGACGTACCACTTCCGTTTACTTAGAGCAAGTTGGTGCCAGTGTCTTTATATATGATTGATTAAATATCCGCTAATGCTGACATAAAGCAAGATGGTACATAATGTGTTATAATGACAGAAGGTGTTGACTTAGTTCAAGATGTTCCCACTCTATGACACTTTGTAAAAATAAAATAAACAGAAGAACACATTATATAGCCATCTTAACATTTCACTCGTAATGTTTCTGAACTAGAGTGAAAACATGGTCAAGGTGACCACATTGGTCATTTATGTCTCACTTTCTTAATTGTAGTCAGTGATACTATTCGCTTGACTGGAACGTAAATAGGGTCAAGCCAAGGTCAAGGTGAACACATTTGAAATGTGGCGCATCTTGTTTGACAGACGTTGATTTAAGATGGTGTTGATGGTATTAGCGCAAGACTGAATTATTGTTGGTTGTACAAATGACATTGACTTTAAAGAGAAACAAAATACTAACAAAGTTCTTGAACTATCAATACGACTGTCTTGTCATGTAACAAAGTTTTGAACTATCAATACGACTGACTCGTCATGTAACAAGTACTAGAACTATTAATACACTTGACCATGCTACTAAGACATAACCATGCTACTAAGACACGACGATGCTAGTAAGATATGACCATGCTACTAAGACATGACCATGCTACTAAGACATGACCATGCTACTAAGACATGACCATGCTACTAAGACATGACCCAATTGGGCAATCAACCTAAGTCCGGTCCTGGTGTCAATATTCTTTCACGAAACTCATTCACTGTCCTACCTGCTGTGTATCACTGTCCTACCTGCTGTGTATCACTGTCCTGCCTGCAGTGTACCACTGTCAAACCTGCGTATCACTGTCAAACCTGCTAGTGTATCACTGTCCTACCTGCTGTGTATCACTGTCCAACCCTGTGTGTATCACTGTCAAACCTGCTGTGTATCACTGTCCTACCTGCTGTGTATCACTGTCCTACCTGCTGTGTATCACTGTCCTGCCTGCTGTGTATCACTGTCAAACCTGCTGTGTATCACTGTCCTACCTGCTGTGTATCACTGTCCTGCCTGCTGTGTATCACTGTCAAACATGCTGTGTATCACTGTCCTACCTTTGTATATATCACTGGGTTTAAAAAATCACATAATGAAATGAACATTAGCAAAATCAAACTATAAAATGTGTGTGCGGTCTATAATTGAAACAGATGTTTTGTTCTCTACTTACTTGTACTTTTGTTGACTTTCTACAGCCCGGCCCCGTACCGTGAGAATTCCAGGCAGAATGCAATAGCAGGGCAGGTAATACATTTTACTAAGTAGAACAAATAAGCAGGGGGCAGACAAAACGCAGGGGAGCTGTGCCCCTGCCCCTACGCAGGCTAGGAGTGATATGTGGCTCAACTCAACCTTACAGGATTGGACACACAATTTCACCGTTTTGTCAGTGTTGGAATACCACCCGTAATAAATACAATGTTTATTATTATTAGTTTATAATTTATATATATTTATCTACAACATGTTTTAAAATATAGATCTTTGACTTTTTTTACAAATAATTCGCTTCACAATATGAAATTTTCTTTACAATTTAATGTAACAATTTTTTATGTAATGGTATATTTTCGTGATATTCAATCAAATTTTCAGCAAGCCTATTTCAAATCCCATTTGTTGACTAACAACATTCTCACAACGTTGCAATACGATATGTACGGGTAAAATACACCAGTGTCCCCATGGGATATGATTAGTGGGCGGAGCTAACCCAGAGACACATGTGTCCCATACCAATATATTGGTACACAGTTCACAGTCAGACTAGAATACATTTAACTTCTTACCACGATACTTCTTACCACGATACTTCTGAAATACTGTTGTCTATTCCACTGTAGTTTGATATTTCACGGATATTGTGTGCGTCTTTAATTCAACTGTAGTTTGATATTTCACGGATATTGTGTGCGTCTTTAATTCAACTGTTTTAAATTAAGTCTAAGTCAAGTTTCAGTTTCTTAATGAATTTGGTGATTTGGTCATTTATATTTTAATCTCTATGGATTCTATCATTGAAACCCCTACAATAAAAAAGTGTAAACAATTACAAGATCTGCCAGACGACATCGCAGACGTCAAAAGACAAAAAGTAAACGAGCAAGTAAGTTGTTTCAATTATTTCCATCATTTCAATGAATTAATTAAATTAATTAATTAAAAAATAGTCCCCAGTCTTTTTAACAGGGGAAGATATAGTGCATGGCAGAATTAATTTAATATATTAACCACTAGTTTTAACTTATATAGTTCACTGAACATTTTATATATTTCCACATGATATAGCTATTATTCCATTACAAATGCCGAACAGAGGTCAACAGGGGTTATTGATTACGTTGTAGATGTAATTGTTTCCCATTTTTATGTGTGAATTCTATCTGGTGTAATCGTCTTATATAAAATGGAAAGAATCAGAAAGTAAAGATTTCATTGCGGAAGTAATTTATCCATTGTGAGACGGCATTATGGTATTTAGCTGTCTGGAAATTTACCGTTTACTTATATAAAGTGTGTTATTTTGAAATGTAGAGAGATTTATTAGTGATATAATTCTAGATAGCTATAATATAATAAAGGTGGCGCATAAATACAACTGAGTGTCTATGATAACATTCACTGAACTATCCCTGACAACGTTCCTGAATAAAGTCGTACAAGGTAATAGAGATACACTACGAGTTGGCGAGAACTAAAGAAAATATTACAACAGATCACACAGACATTCAGAGCGGTACACAGGTGGAACAAAATACGTTGAAGGTGTTCTTTATATGTGTACATGCTAATAGAAATAGGAATTCTGCGTTATATTTATATGTATGCTAATAGAACTAGGAATTCAGTGTTACATATTTATATGAGTACATGTTAATAGAACTAGGAATTCAGTGTTACATATTTATATGTGTACATGCTAATAGAAATAGGAATTCCGTGTTACATATTTATATGTGTACATGCTAATAGAACTAGGAATTCAGTGTTACATATTTATATGTGTACATGCTAATAGAACTAGGAATTCAGTGTTACATATTTATATGTGTACAATTTAATAGAACTAGGAATTCAGTGTTACATATTTATATGTGTACAATTTAATAGAACTAGGAATTCAGTGTTGTTTTTTATTCACTTTTTTGTGCAGTATTTATTTGTATAATTTGAATTCAAACTCATTGCTTTTAATATATACACACACCCTATCAATTGATAATCTTTTAATTCGCACACTTTGTCTTTGATAATCTTTTAAAAGACCTACTGTTTAAAACCGTAAGTTCTTTTATCAAATTTATCTGCCATTTTTAACGTTCTTTAAAACTATCTCAAACATAAAATTCTGGAGAAATATGTGGGATTGAATTATGAGATAATTTTTACGGCATATTTTGCTTTTAATAGTGGAGTGATAATAATATTTCTTCCTAATTATATATTGTTGGCACATCTCTCTATAGGCACTCTAGGGCACGGGGTTCGTTAGTTGAATATTAAGACTTATTCAGTCTACAATGTATATGTTAAAACAGTCCGAGGCGAAAACAAAGTCTATTGTGCGTACAACTATCCAGTTCAACGAGTCTCAGTGTTACTGCTGGCGACGTGCCGATAACGAACTCGCTGTAATTACACCGGGAAAGGGGGTTTCTCCAGCGACCAACTCTAAACTGTTCTTGTACTCATCTGCTCAGTGTCATCTCTATTACTCGTCTCACTCTGTGTCTTCTTTGCGTGTTGCTATTGATCTGTTCCTGTCGTTCCACTCTCTCTACTCTGCCCATGAATCACAACACGATTCCTCGTTGCAGCAGTTACCCGTCAAAACTGATGCTAAGAGGTCATTGTGTGAGTGCAAGTGCAATGGCGAATGACACTATTTCATCATTCGTATCAAACGGGAGCGTATAGTTCACACAAGAAATAGCGACTTTGAGGGGAGTGAAAGCAGAGTTATAACAATATATTACTTGAAATCCCCCTTAACACTAGAGCCTTCTAGTGTGCCAATCAAAATGTTAATATCTAGACTCATATATTACGTAATCGTCTAATCTAGGCGGTACACCGTTTGGATCCCTTCCCAGTGTACTTTTCAACCGTGCGGTGATAGGATGTTCATGGCAATAAAAGCCAAATGTCTGCAGTGCACGGTACAGACTCTGCACGTTACAATACGGCACAGCACGAAATGAAAAGTGCATTACTGTATTAGTTCACTTGCTCGGCTAAAAAGTCTGGGAATCCAAACTTCAAAATTGATCTAAACACTTAAAATGTGGTGTAATCAGGTAACGGTCCTTACACTAAAAATAAGGTGTATTGTGTTCTAAAGAGAAAATGATTTTTTACTATTGCAGTATTTCGTTATGTCTTTTCATATCGTATTGTGGTCCGCTTGCTCGGCGAAAATAGTCTGGGAATTCTAAATTTTCGTCTCCCTCAGGATAATGGGGGGACAACTACGTAACAACAAGCGAAATGATGCGAGAAGCGTTTTTATGACAATTTAAGCTAAACGCTTCAACTAAACATAGTCTGGGGAATTCCAAAACTGGAAATCTAAACACGATGATTTCTTATTATATCGATGGTAGTGTAAAATATAAATTGGCATCTACCATACAACCCATATTATACGTGTGTATTACTTTATATCGGCAGGGCGCATAAGACAGAAGGGATTTCGGAAGCAACTGAGCTAAAATCTTTAAATTTGCCTGACTGTGGCTTTGAGTGTCATAGAAATGATTCAAAGATCACAATAATCAAAAATGCCATTTACCACATCAAGAACTTGAGACAACAAGTAAAGTTAAGGGAACATCAGGAAACTCTTAGAAAACAAGTCATCCAAAAGTTACTTACATTACTAAATGAACAAAATATACAACAACGTTTGGCTAAGTCTCAGGAAATAATGAATGACTACAATCAACAAGTAAAATGACGTCCAATTTCTCAGTGTGAAAGTTCTCAAGATATTCATATTATTCAACAAAATCATCATAACATCTGACATAATCAATGACATTAAGACGTTTTATGTACCAAGTTATATACATACCTATCACAGCCCTACTTTATTCTGTGTCAGTTTATATACATACCTATGACAGCCCTACGTTATTCTGTGTCAGTTTATACTATCACAACCCTATATTCTGTGTCAGTTTATATACAGTCCTACTTTATTCTGTGTCAGTTTATATACACCTATCACAGCCCTACTACTATTTGATCGATTACAAATACATACCTATCACAACCCTACGTTATTCTGTCTGTTTATATTCGTATGGAAACATTTCGTTATTGTTTAGATGATATATTTAGTTTGTTTCCTTGCATGTGTTTAAGTCGGGATGGAACTATAATGTGCCGTGGTCACGAGGTGACAACACAACAATTTTTTGCGTGATCGTGGCTGCCCCAATGGGAGGGGGTGTAAGGAAACCCAAACTATTCCCAGGGTCCCAACGCAATAGATAAAAAAGCAATTTAAGTCTTTTCCGTTTCGGACACATTTTAGAGCATTTTCGGTTACGCCGGATGAAATCCGTATTTTTTCCGGAGTTACAGCCATAAATATTGCTCCACGCGCATGGATTTTAATAAATTTGAGAGATAATCATGTGAACTAACTATTACAAAAATAAATAATGATTACGCCCGTTTGATTAGCTTTTTTATTATTTATATTTAAAATAAAAGCAAAAACGGCACATAAGAAACTCTTATATTTTGGCGCTGAGAGTCAGACTTTTGGTACACTTGGCAGGCCAAGGATATGATATATACATCATGGGTCTAGGACTTATGGTTGCTGAATATGCGCTCCTTTGTTAATATAGCTTATATAGTAAAAAACGGTACTTTATAAGCCCCTTTCGACCCTTAGAGTCAGATCGCGAAAGGCACTTTTGATGTACACATGGCAGGCCAAGACCTACAAAATAATATATACATCATGGGTCTAGGACTTATGGGCGAATCTAGGCGCTGTTAATATAGCTTATATAATAAAAAACGGTACTTTAAACCCCTTTTGCTGTCAGATCGCAGGAACACTACCGCATGGCAGGCCAAGACCTACAAAATGATATTATCATGGGTAGGACTTATGGTTGTTGAAATCTAGGGTGATAATGGAAAGACAGACAGACAGACAAAACTGGGACAAAAATTCAATATATTATTATTTGAATGCTACGTCACAGGGATGGGACAACTTACAGCGGTGATATATTACAAAGTTTTGTTTAACAATATTGTGACTCAATTAGCTATATATTGGCGTAGCGACCTTAACTAGCGCCGGGCACAATACCTTTTATCACCTCAATTCAAAAACCATGTAATTCTTTATGTAAAATGTACCATTTGCCGCCCATTACACCTGGGGCATGATGCCCCCCTTGCCCAGCCCTCGCGATGCCACTGATATGTACACATGAGTCTATTTCTGTGTTTCTAATGTGTTGGTTCTCACCTGAGTTCTAGCTACGGTCTGTCAGATCGACATCCATCCGTCCCCATTTGTGTATGTAACCAGATCCAATTAAAGGAGTGCGTGGTTAGAACAACTCACCTAATCAAATAATGATCTTCATTTAAATAGAGATCTTTCGTAAATTAAACTGAAACATTACGCAACTCTGTTTGGTTTTTGTTGTTAAAATTTAATTTTTAACTTTAGGATGTTTAATGCTGTCAAATGTAAGGACAACCAACATCCAATTATTTACAGTTCAGATAATTATAAACAATTAGTTGGCAACACTCAACCAATTTTAACAAAAAGAAGGTAAGATGGCAGTTATTACATTTGTATAAAGAAAAAAACCTTTATATAAGTATTCATTCAATATAAGTAATTACCAACTATAATTAATAATGACCTAATGAATGTATAATTTCTATTTCCTAGTTATATTTGCTGTGTCATTGTTTCATTTGTTTAGTGATTCAAAGATGTGGTACACAATATGTACGTCCAACAATCGATGAATGAAGAAATTCAGCAGGAAAATTATTCTTTGCATGCCTTTTATAATACAACAGATCATTATGGAACGACCTGTCACACAACCGATAGATACGACTGTCAAACAAATACCTACTATGAATGAAAATCAAATTTTGCCGATCACAAGAGCCACTTCAAAATCACAAACTTCATCGTCGCACTTCTTGCGATCATCGACAACTACCATCGAATGGAAATTGATAGTCGCTATCGATGAGTAATCATCAGCTATAGTACTCAGTCATCAGAAACATTCCCATTCACCAGCTACATTACCACGATCACTATCATTACCACCATCTCCAAATATCCCAGTCATCATTTATTACCAGCTACATTGCCACTATCACAATCGATATTGCCACACAATCATTAGCTACATTAACACCATCATTAGCTACATTAACTTCAAAATCAGCTGCCATATTACCACCATCAGCTTTCTTATATTGCTACATTATCTTAATAAATCTGGTACTGTATCACCATCACCAGCTACTTTGATAAGGTCATGACTGAGATCCATCATTTTCAGTGCGTGCCATCATAACCACGCCTACGTACAACTTTCTATTTGATTAAGACAGTCAACAAAAATAGTTCAGACCGTTTTATCATCAAGGCCAATGACCGTTCAAATAGGACATCAAAAAGCCCTCAACCGAGACAAGGCCAAAAATAAGTCATCCTGCTCCAGTATTCGAGACTGGACATCGCTAACCCATCATTTCAGACAGAATAATCATCACTGCCTATTCAGACTTCTCATCTGCTTATTCGAACAAGTTTATCATCACTGCCCAATCCTTCGAGACTAAATTTATCATCACAGGCCAATCTACAGAGCAGACTAGGACAACAATCACAGGCCAATCACATTCGAGACTAGGACATTATCACTGCCCAATCACATTTAGTTTGGGATCATCACTGCCCAATCACCTTCGAGAGCATCATCAAATGGCCATGTCGTAAAAGATGACATTCAAACATCATAGCTGCTTAATCATTCAGACTAGGACATCATCTAGCTAATCACATTCGAACTAGTCATCGCACTCACGATCGAACTAGGTTTAACATCTGGGCTAATCATTCAGTTTAGGACATTATGCCCAATCTGACTGGACATTTAGAACATCATCACTCTTAATCACATTGAACTAGGACATCATCTGGGCCAATCACATTTTTAGGATATCATCATATATCACATTCAGACGTTTTAACATCACAGGCCAATCAGTGTTCTAGGACGCGCCCAATCATTCGAACTAAATTTTTATCATGCTGCCGAATCACATTCAGACTAGGACATCACTGCTTAATCCACTTCGAGACCTAAGGACATTATCACTTGCAATCACATTTGGACTAAGGACATCCATCACTGCTGTCACATTCAGATGGGAACGTAAAAGGCCAATCACATTCAGACTAGGACATCATCACTGCTATCACATTCGAACTAGGTTTTTAACATCTGGAAATAATCACATTCAGAACTAAGTTGTAATTTAAATTTTCTCAGTCACATTCAGACTATCACTGCCCAATCACATCACTGCACAATCACATTGATTTAAATTTACAAAGATTAGGACATCATCAAAAGATACCATCCAGTAGACTAAGGACATCATCAAAAGGCCAATCTGTCAGACTGGTTATCATCTGCCCAATCACATTCAGACATCATCACTATATCAGACTTTAGGACATCATCACAATAACAGAAGATCACACAACTAAATTTGCCAATCACATTCAGACAGGACAGTAATCACGATAATTAAGTGTATTCAGACAAGTTTTGTATCTGAATATATCGACATCATCAGTACTTAACTGCTTATTCGGACTAGGACATCATCACAGCTAATCATTCGAACTAGGACATGCGAAGCCCAATCTAGAACTAGGACATCATCTGGTATCCCCTTCGAACTAGGACATCATCTGCTTGTCAGTTTAGGACATCATCTACCCAATGCATTCAACAACTATTTATTCAATTTAGGACATCATCACTGCTTGATAAGACTGAACTAGAACACATCACTTGTCACATTCGAACTAGGATAATCTCACCTTTGAGGAAATCACATTCGAACTGGAAAATCATCACTGCCAATCCTATTCGAAGACTAAATTACCTTCGAGACTAGGACATCATCACTATGTGCATTCAGACTAGATTTATTCGAACTAGGACATCATCACAACTATCCCCGCAACCAATGTCATCACAGGCCAATCATTGAATAATGTTTTGTTCAACTTGAGCTCATCATGCATCAAACTAGGAGAATGGCTTCATAAAAATGCTTGACACTACATTAAACAATAGTGCCATTTTTAAAATCAATGAGTAATACATCGTTTCTACGTACTATGGCATATTTGAAATGAATTATACACTAACTCCCCATGAAACTGAATTTTGTAACAGAATACAAGATCACATGAATTGTCCAATAATGTGTAACCAGGTCATTCGATATTTGTGTTGGCAGAGATAAATTGTTTGTTTGTTGTTTTTATAAGGGATGGGGGAAAGGTTCGATCATACCGTGTGAATGAAATATATTATTCAACTTCTCTCTCTCTCTCTCTATACTCTCTTGTCATATATATCCATATATATATACTCTTTCTATATATTCTCTCTCTCTCTGTAATAGCACATTCAATAGAACCAGTTCGTTGTTGATCGGCCCATTTACCATGAACTGTAATCAAATTGTCTGGTCAACTATGCTATTTAATCCTGAATTAAACATTGGTGGTGAACTATGGCGCAAGGCGTCGTCGGCTCGCGAAACAAATAAAACTTCAATTAATTATACTTGGGTGATTGACGATTTGTTTAAATCTATACTTATTAACAATTTCGTCACCATTATTTACTATGAGTCTATTGTGTTACAACTAGCAGTTAAAAAGAGCCTTGGCCATTTTAACTAGCCCAGTTAAACGGCATGATTATTGTGTTTACAACTGGCAATTAAATAAATAATAATGTATTCTGTTTACAACTAGCCCAGTTAAACACATTATAGTCTATTTTGTTTACATCTAGCCCAATTAAATAAATAATAGTCTGTTGTGTTTACAATGATTAAATAAATAATAGTGTGTGTTTTAACTAGCCCAGTTAAATAAATAATAGTCTATTGTGTCTACAACGAGCCGGACTGTAAATAATAGTCTATTGTTTTTACAACTAACCCAGTTAAAAAACATAGTAGTCTATTATTGTTTTACTACTAGCCCAGTTAAACAACATATAGTCTATTGTGTTACAACTAATTTAAAAACAACATATAATCTATTCTGGTATAACTAGCAGTTAGAAAATAAATTATTGTATATTATGTTTACAACTTTAGCCCAATTAAATAAATAATAGTCTATTGTGTTTAACTATTACGATTAAATAAATAATAGTCTATTGTGTTTACAACTGCTTAGTTAAACTTTAACATATAATTATTATTGTTTACAACTGTTATTTGCTAACATAGTCTATTGTGTTACAACTAGGCAGTTAAAAAAATAATAGTCTATTGTGTTTACAACTGTTGGTTAAAATAAATAATAGTCTATTGTATTTACAACTTGTAGTTAAACAACATATAATTATTCTGTTCTTTAACTTGAGTTAAATAAATAATAGTCTATTCTGTTTACAACTAACCCAGTTAAACACATTATAGTTTACATCTAGTTAGTTAAATAAATAATAGTCTATTAATGTTTACAATAGCCCAGTTAAATAAATAATAGTCTATTGTGTTTACAACTAGCTTAGTTAAATAAATAATGAAGTGTATCTAACAAAGTAATTTAATAAATAATAGTCTATTGTTTTACAACTAGCCCAATTTAATAAATTATGTATATTGTACTTCGTTCAGTTTCGGATTTGGGTGTTTAACCGTTTTCGCATTTATCGGTAAACGCTTTCGCGTTTTTCGTGCGCCGCTTCATAGATACTTGTATTTTTTTTCTTTAATATATTGCAATATTTTAAGTTTATTATTAATTATTATAAGAGTGAACTTGTATTTTAGTAAAATATGTTTTTAAAAAATAACATTGAAGTTTTTCTCTTTTAACTCTAAAGTAACTAATTAACGCAGCAGAAAAGGGAATGAGAGTTAAGCAAATTAATTTACCTCTTTATTTGTTGAAACATAAACTAGGTTGAGTGTTTTTTTTGAGTCTTTTAAAATTTATAACATCCATTTTGAAAATATAATTTTCTAATTGAAGGCAGTTGATCACAACTTTTTGTCTATTACAGTCAACTGGGAACCTAAACATAAACAATAAAAATGACCATGCCGTCCATGCTGATATGCAAATTGCAATTAAATGTTTTGAAAATTTATTAGAAAACATACATTTCATAAAATCATTATGTAAATGTATCTGAAAAACATATTAAATTTAAAAATAATTAGATTAAACATTTTTAATTTGTTTTGTTTGTAACTTTCATTAAAATCAAGATCTTGATCACAATTTTCTTAAAGAAGTTGTAAATGACCGGTTAACCATTAAAAAATCGAAATTTTAAGGAAAGAATTAAAATCCGAATTCGCATTCATGTTCTAATTACAAAGTAAATGTAATATATTTTTGTAAGAAAGTAATTACCTATGAAAAGTTCTCGAAGGCTGTGCATTATTCAAACTATCCGGCACAAAAAAAGTTGGCATGTTATTTAATGTTAATTGGAAAAATATTTTTTAAAAAAAAAAAACAATAGGCCTACAAAATGTCTTAAGCTATTAATTTCGGTTACCATGCGTACGTGGGTCTCCAGGGACGCAGGGCCAGAGACGCAACAGGGGGGGGGGGGGGAGGAGGGGCATTTGCCCCCTCCGAAATAAAAAAAAAATTAAAAGATTAGACCAAAATTAGTCACATGATACATGAAAACTTCCGAACTATCTGTGATGACTAGACAACAATTGCAACAGGCAGATGCAACAGACACAATTAATCCATTCTTGAATTAAGCATTTTCCCAATATGATGTTGGTTTTAAGTGGGAAAAAGAACAACTGACGAAGAGAAATACACTATGCCAACAAATAATTCGTGTCCAGATAAAATTACGTTTTTCCAGTGGTTATCCAAGGTAAAACTTCAAGGCGTTTTAAGGAAACTTATCTTACTGAATTCATACCTTGGTTAGCCTGGAGTCATGTCCACCAAGGGGCATATTGCATTTATTGTGTCATATTTACAACTAATACTGTTGGCAAAGAAAATCATAGAACTCCTGGAATACTTGTCACCAAACCACTGAACAATTATAAGGATGTGAAAACGGACTGCACTTCTCATGTTTCTAAAAAGTATCACCAGGACTGTGTTAAAATGTAAGAAGATTTTTTGAAGCACTATCAGCAAAGGTCTATTGGTATTGAGAAGCAATTACATAATGGGTGGCAAAAGCAGATTGAAGAAAACAGCAGACGGTTAATACCTATTATAGAAACAGTGCATCATTGTGGAAAGCAAGGAATTGCTTTACGTGGTCATCGTGATTCAGGACCACTTTCTATAGCTGAACCAGATGAAAATGATGGAAATTTCAGAGCATGCCTGAGACTACGTCTATTATCTGGCGATGAAAATCTAAAATGGCATCTCGAAACAACTTCAAGTTCACAAACCTATCTCAGTTGGAAGATACAAAATGAAATTATATCGGCAACTCATTATTTAATGAGGAAAAATGTTATCAATGATGGCAATGCTGCTGGGTTCTTTTCTATGCTGTGTGAAGGAACTACTGATTCTTCCATTATAGAGCAGATGATAATTATTTTAAGATTTGTTAAAGATGATTGTATTCATGAATGCTTCAATGGTTTTCAAGAAGCTCAAATTACTACAGGTGAAGGCCTTGGTACGATTTTGATTCAAACATTGAAAGAGGTGGGGGTTGATATTGAAAAGATGAGGGGTCAAGGGTATAACGGATGTGGTTCAATGGCAGGAAAAATAAATGGAGTGCAAGCCCATGTAAGAAAAATGTACCCGAAAGCTCTGTACACACACTGTGCATCCCATATTCTAAATCTAATAATAGCAGATGCATCTAAAATCCAGGAAATCAAAAATTGTATGGGTACAATCAAGAAGACAATTAAAATTATTCGAGAATCACCAAATAGATCTCAAGCTTTTCAAAGAACTCTTGAATGTTCTTCAGAGCTTGGTAGCAACCATCAGAAATTAACTGGATTGTGTGACACACGATGGGTGGAACGTCATAAAGCCACAAAAAAATTTGTTGAAGTATATCCCACTATTAAAGTTTCACTGGAAAGAAATTAGTAATTGGGATGATGCGAATACTGCTAGCAAAGCAGAACGGCTTTTGGGCGCCATTAACCAATCAAAATTTATAATATCATTGTGTATATGTGCTCGTTTCAGTAGGTTAATTCTACATCTTTCCAAAGCTCTTCAAAATCCGCATTTAGATGTTCTTCAGTGTATTGAACGAGTATCTGACATAACTTTAATTTTAAAAAATTATCGACAAAATGGTGATGATGACTTTCACAATATTTTTGTAAAAGCTGAAAATCTTCTAGAAGAATCACTAGAACCGTTGGCGTCAAACATTGCGATCAAATTATGAAACTAATGACCCAGAAACATTTTACCGCCATATTTAGATACAATTATTAGGCAACTAACTGACCGTTTCAATGAACATATGACATTTTCATGTAAAATACAACCAGGCCCGTAGCCAGGATTATTGGATTGGGGGGAAGGGGGGTTCCGAAGAAATGATTCTAGGGCACAAGGAGCGGATCTAGACAACTTTGACGGCTGAGGGGGGGCAAAACTGTTTTCATTGTTGAAAATTGGTCTTAGAACAAAAAATATTTCGATAATTTAATGATGTATTACCTAAACTTGCGATAACCGGGGTGGGGGGACATGCCCCCGGCCCCTCCCTAAATCCGCCCCTGGTGGGGTAGAAGAAATTTTCGGGGGGGGGGGGGCGAAGATGGAGGAGCGAAGCGCCGAAAGCTTGCGAACGGAGAGGACGGGTTTGGGGAGGGGATCTCAGTGAGTCCCTTCCCCAAGAAATTATTCATTTTAAAATAAAATTAATTCTGCTAAAAAGTAAATTTGCAAATTAAATAACATCACTCAGAAATCACGGAGTTTGTACTTTATTGTTTTATTATACATATGTATAAAAATGAAGTCAGAAGCCAATATTATTTTATTAACTTATTTAAGTTGCTAGGTGTCATCAGAAGATATCAATATATAAAACTATTACAAGGTTGCGAACAGGCCCATTGACAGAAATTTCGGGCCCCTGAGCAGGGGTGACACTGGACCCCGTGCTGATATTAATATTTTAAACAGTTGATTGGCCAGCTCAGTCCAGGCCCCTAAAATTTGCCGGGCCCCTGGGCATTTGCCCCCCTGCCCCCCCCCACTCGTCGGCACTGGTTGCGAACTTATTTTATTATACATTTCAAATTTGCAAACGTTGTTGTTTAGCACTGTAAAGTAAAGTTCTCTTAACCCTAATGGGCCATCGGTGCAGATGAAGTGTAGAATTCATCTGTTTCTATAACCTCGGCATATGAAGGGATTGTGTGGTTAGCACAATGCCCAGCCGCCTTTACTTCCCCAACCTAAGTCAGGTACCCATTTAAAGCTGGGTGGACTTGTGGGACGACTTTGAAACACATTTCGCCTGGAAAAATTCCCATGGTTCTCACTAAAGATCGAACACAGGACTCTCAGGTTGATAGTACCACTCGGCCACCCGTCCCACCATTTAGCACTGAATGTACCTAAAAATGCTTCAGCATTCAGATTGTCTGTTAAATCATTTTCACATGCAAACAGGAAAAGATTGCTTAGATGCTTTTGTAACATTGATCTGCGATATTGGGTGAGCATTCGGGTGAAGGTTGAGAAACTGTTCTCACACACGGCTGTTGAAGCCCCAAATGCCAATGCTGCCCAAAATACCCAGAAGTGATCTTCAATAAGATTCAATCTTTTATGCCCAAAAATTAGATAAGCTATATATGTAAGTAAAATAGCCTGAATGATTGCCAAAATATAAACTTTTAAGTTTTTATTTTTATTGATTTATTGAACAAAATGATTGAATGTTTAAAGCCGTTATCATTAAAATTTTGTCATAAAGCTCAAATTATGCACGGGTGGCTCAGGTCATGAACGGGGGCTCAGCCCCCCTAGCTCCCCTCTGGCTACGGGCCTGAATACAACTGCTTGTGCCAACGTAATCTACAACGCAGAATATAGAGACATATCTGAGGCAATAGAGTTCTATAAGCAAGACATCTCAGAAAATGAAATGAAAGACGAGTTAGTTCGTTGGAAGACAAAATGGCTTCGGGAAGGAAACGAAGGAAAAGACATTCCAAGTAATGCAGTAGAGACACTAAAAGCAATCAATTCCATGCAGAGAATATTTTATCCTAACATCTATGTGTCGATAAAGATTCTTGCAACACTACTGGTCACTACAGCATCTGCAGAACGATCATTCAGTTGTCTGAGACGAAAAAAAGCTATCTTTGGAACTCTATGTATGGAGAACGGCTGAGTGGACTTGCGATGATGCAAATTGAAAGAAAAAAGTTGCCTTCTGCAGATGAAGTTCTTGATCAACTGGCTAAATCTAAAATAATATTTGACTTTGTTCTGTGAAATATTTTTAAATAAAACATTTTTTAATCTTAATAAATATTTTTTGGAAATTTTTGGACATTATTGAGAATATACTTATTTTGTTTTCGTACGAATGCTTGTAATGTAAGTAAGTTGTAACTCATGATGTTTAATACAAATGATTTTTTTGCCCCCCCCCCTGAAAGTTTGGACTAGTTGCGCCACTGCGCAGGGCTCTTTGCAGAATATCCAGTTCTCTTCATCTTTGTCTACAGTGCTCGATTTAAGAAAAAAACAGTGCCGGGGTTGAACAAAATTTTCTGCAGAGCCGGGGTTAAATGTCATCCCCGGCGGGGATGAAAAAAGCTAAACCAGAGCCGGGGATGCCAACCTTTTTTGAGTATCTTCAATTTACAATCCACGGGCCAACAAGTAACTAATTTATTATCATAGATAAAACCAACAATAATATAAAAAACAAGCAATTAAGCCTGTTCCAATCTTGGACACCGGACGTGTTAGAGCATTTTCGTGTTATGTATTTTGGGTTTTATAAAAAAGTAAGGGAAGTAAGTCACGTTGAATAACTGTTACAAAAATAAATAATGAGTTACGCTCCTTTGTTAAGATAGCTTATATAGTAAAAAAAAATGGTACCTTACGATGCCCTGGTATTCGGCCCTCAGAAGTTAGATCGCGAAATGGACTTCTGATGTACACATGGCAGGCCAAGACCTACAAAATGATATATACATCATGGGTCTAAGACTTATGGTTGCTGAGATCTAGGGCGCTCCTTTGTTAATATAGCTTATATTGTAAAAAAAACGGTACTTAATAAGCCCTCTTTTTCGGCCCTCAGAGGTCAGATCGCGAAATGCACTTTTGATTCACACATGGCAGGCCATGGTGTACAAAATGATATATACATCATGGGTCTAGGACTTATGGTTGTTGAGATCTAGGGTGATGACGGACAGACAGACAGACAGACAGACAAAACGGGGACAATAGAGCATTTTTTTTGTTCGAAAATGCTCTAAAAATGGGAAAACATTTGTCTTAATTAACATAGTTCACGTTGATTCAAACAAATTTGAAGCTGCACATTAATAGGACAAACAATGAATTTATTTTTAACAAAAAATGCAAATGTTTCATGTAGCCTATTCACTATTTGTTGAAATCCATAACTAATTCTTTTGTTGGTATGCCTGAAGTTACATCGCTGGCAGAATTTTACGTATCTTATAGCTGTGAATCAGTCTTGATAACTTATATTACACTGTTTACGAGCAAATGTTTTTACTCCAGTGTTACCATTAAACAAAAATCTAGTGCATGCAGAATAAAACATTTTAATCTAAACTTGTAATAACAAACAAATTATTGCTACGGATATATTGTAAGAAATTACTTACACGCAGTAGACTAAGTATGAAGATCATCTTCCTGAGATTTGACTCCTTGAAATACAGTTGTTTGTTTGTAAAAGTTAACTTTGTTTGGTTTAACGTTTTTGCAAGACGGCTCTTTAGCAACTAAATTTAAAATTATAAAATAAAAATATTACTTAAAATCTTTGTCAGGAGTTTTATATAAAATAAAATTTTTCGATTGATAACTTGCGCCTTACGACTTACTAGCGACGAATTAAAAGTGAACATAAAATTAGAACCAAAGATTACAAAAAAAAAAATACTTCAAACTCTTACTGTACGTTTATTTCTATTGATTCGGTAGATAGAAGCGCAGTACCAAATTTTGAAGTTAAACGGGAAATATTTACCAGTGCTCGCTCGACATAAGGAAAAATCAGTGCTGGGGATAAAAAAAAATTCCGCAGAGCCGGGGATAAATGTCATCCCCGGCAGGGATGACATTAGCTTAACAATGTACTAGAACATATCTTTTAACAATGTACTAGAATATATCTTTTAACAATGTACTAGAATATATCTTTTAACAATGTACTAGAATATATCTTTTAACAATGTACTAGAATATATCTTTTAGCAATGTACTAGTATATATCTTTTAACAATGTACTAGAATATATATCTTTTAACAATGTACCAGAATATATCTTTTAATAATGTACTAGAATATATCTTTTAACAAAGTACTAGAATATGTATCTTTTAACAATGTACCAGAATATATATTTTAACAATGTACTAGAATATATATCTTTTAACAATGTACCAGAATATATCTTTTAACAATGTACTAGAATATATCTTTTAACAATGTACTTGAATATATCTTTTAATCCGCTTAAAACTATTTTTAGCCATTGCAATTTGCAATTTTGAGACAAAAACAAATTAAATTTAGAAATTGTTAAATGTGTGAATCAATCTACTAAATCTGTCAGATATTTCTGACGACAGAGCGCTCATTCGGCAATCTAAAATTGGTACAATCTGTGAAATGTCACAATCGTTTTTTGTGGACTTGGCAAGGTTTAAATGATGTAGACTTGACTTAATCCTCTGACTCCGCGTGGGAGCATAGGGCCTCAACAACGCTCTTCCAGCGAACTCTATTTTGGGCGTCTCTCTTCAGCTGAGCCCACGTCCATCCAGCTGCCTTCATCTCTCGCTCAGTGCAGCGTCTCCATGTCTCCTTTGACCTGCCTGCTCTTCTCTTTCCCTGCGGGTTCCACTCTAGCGCCTGCCTTGTGACATTGTCTGGGCTCTTGCGCAGAGTGTGGCCTATCCAGCCCCATTTTCTCTTCCGGATCTCTTGGTCAATGGGGGTCTGCTTTGTTCTTTTCCACAGGGCGGTATTGGAGATTTTTTCTGGCCATCTGATACGTAAAATATTGCGGAGGCATCTGTTAATGAACACCTGCACTTTTGTGGTGGTTGTCTTGGTCAGTCTCCAGGCTTCTGAACCATATAGTAGCACTGCTTTCACGTTGGTGTTGAAGATGCGGACTTTTGTCCGCCCAGAAAGTGCGGTAGAGTTCCAGATGGGACGCAAGGTATTGAAGGTGTGCCTCGCTTTGTTGATGCGGCTTCTGATGTCTTCGTCTGCTCCTCCATCCTTGCTCACCACACTGCCCAGTTAGACAAACTTGTCCACTTCACCGATGTTGGATCCTTGTAGTTGGATTGGATCTTGTTGCTTGTTGTTTATCCATATGGTTTCTGTCTTTTTGGTGTTGATGTTGAGCCCAACTTTGTTTGCTTCGTCTGTGAGCCTATTCAGTTTCTGTTGTGCATCTTGTTGCCGGTGTGACAGTAGGCTGTCGTCATCCGCGAAGTCGAGGTCTTCAAGCTGCTTGGTGAAGGTCCATCGAATTCCTGTGTTTGCATTCTCAGTGGACTTCTTCATGATTCAGTCCACTACCAGAAGGAAGATGGTCGGCGACAACAAGCAGCCCTGCCTTACTCCGGTCCTGACCTCAAAAGGCTCCGTCAGCTTGCCTTTGTGGATAACCTGGCATGTGGAACTGGCGTACATTTGTTGGATGATGGCGATGAACTTGGGTGGGATCCCGTAGTGTGCCATGAGGTTCCAGACAACATCCCGGTCCACGCTGTCGAAGGCCTTCTCGAAGTCCACGAAGATTGAGTAGAGTGGAGACTGCCATTCAAGGGACTGCTCTATAATGATGCGCAGGGTGGCGATGTGGTCGGTGCACGACTGTTCGTTTCTTAGTCTTTTGTCTAAAGCCTCCTTCAGTCTTTCTAGCATGATGCGCGTCAAGATCTTGCTGGGAACAGACAGGAGCATGATGCCTCGCCAGTTGTTACAGCTGGATAGGTCACCTTTCTTCGGAAGATTGACGAGGTGCCCTTGTCTCCATTCAGCGGGTACTTGTTCTTGCGTCCAGACTTTCTGGAGCAGAGGGAGAAGCATGTTTGTTGTTGTGGGGACATCGGCTTTCAGGGCTTCTGGTGGTATGCCGTCTGGACCTGCGGCTTTGCCTGATTTGATATTCTTCACCGCCTTAGTGATCTCCACTTGAGTAGGTGGGTTGGTGTTGACATCTAGAAGACTGTCTGCTGGTGGTATAGTAGGGGGTTGTTTTGGTGGGGGTCTGTTCAGAATTTCTGTGAAATGCTGGGCCCAACGTTCTCTCTCCTGACTTTCAGTTGTGATGGTTTTCCCGTCTTTGTCTTTCACAGAGCACATTTGCTGCGTGTTCTTGCCTGCCAGGGTCCTAGTAATTTCGTACAGCCTCTTCATATCTCTCTTGCCGGCAACTGTTTCTGCCTTCTCCGTTAGGTCGTGGATGAATTTCCTCTTGTCTGCTCTGGAGGCTGAAAATTGTTTTTGAGATTGCTATTTCGGGGCCTTTTCTAGCCAACACCCTGTGCGACCACACAAGCCGCACTACCTTTCCTACTTTGGTGACTATCCGGCATAGTAAGCTATATTTATACACTATGAAATGAATGATTATAAATAGTTTTAGTAACAATGATGCATCTGCTATTATTAGATTTAGAATATGGGATGCACAGTGTGTGTACAGAGCTTTCGGGTACATTTTTCTTACATGGGCTTGCACTCCATTTATTTTTCCTGCCATTGAACCACATCCGTTATACCCTTGACCCCTCATCTTTTCAATATCAACCCCCACCTCTTTCAATGTTTGAATCAAAATCGTACCAAGGCCTTCACCTGTAGTAATTTGAGCTTCTTGAAAACCATTGAAGCATTCATGAATACAATCATCTTTAACAAATCTTAAAATAATTATCATCTGCTCTATAATGGAAGAATCAGTAGTTCCTTCACACAGCATAGAAAAGAACCCAGCAGCATTGCCATCATTGATAACATTTTTCCTCATTAAATAATGAGTTGCCGATATAATTTCATTTTGTATCTTCCAACTGAGATAGGTTTGTGAACTTGAAGTTGTTTCGAGATGCCATTTTAGATTTTCATCGCCAGATAATAGACGTAGTCTCAGGCATGCTCTGAAATTTCCATCATTTTCATCTGGTTCTGCTATAGAAAGTGGTCCTGAATCACGATGACCACGTAAAGCAATTCCTTGCTTTCCACAATGATGCACTGTTTCTATAATAGGTATTAACCGTCTGCTGTTTTCTTCAATCTGCTTTTGCCACCCATTATGTAATTGCTTCTCAATACCAATAGACCTTTGCTGATAGTGCTTCAAAAAATCTTCTTACATTTTAACACAGTCCTGATGATACTTTTTAGAAACATGAGAAGTGCAGTCCGTTTTCACATCCTTATAATTGTTCAGTGGTTTGGTGACAAGTATTCCAGGAGTTCTATGATTTTCTTTGCCAACAGTATTAGTTGTAAATATGACACAATAAATGCAATATGCCCCTTGGTGGACATGACTCCAGGCTAACCAAGGTATGAATTCAGTAAGATAAGTTTCCTTAAAACGCCTTGAAGTTTTACCTTGGATAACCACTGGAAAAACGTAATTTTTATCTGGGCACCAATTATTTGTTAGCATAGTGTATTTCTCTTCGTCAGTTGTTCTTTTTCCCACATAAAAACCAGGATCATATTGGGATAATACTGAATTCAAGAATGGATTAATTGTGTCTGTTGCATCTGCCGGTTGCAATTGTTGTCTAGTCATCACGGATAGTTCGGAAGTTTTCATTTGATGCTGAGAACCAGAACTGTGTGCTGACTCATCAATTTCGTCAGCCATATCATCATCCAACTTTCGATTTTTTGGGGAAGAAGTTTATTAGAGTTGACTGTTTTGCAGTCATGATAATTCTGATTAAAGAAATTTCAGAATAATATTTTTTTTGCAAAAAAATACAGATAATAAAATTTAAATATAAGGCACTAGAAGCCGAAAAGTGCTACCAAATAATTTATTTTATTTATTGCACTGGCTACGGATCGGAGTAGTCGGATCTATAATAATTTTTTTCGGGATCCGAGTATTGACAAAATAAACACAAGTTTTATTTTATTATAAAAAAATTAATTTATTTCATCATAAAATGTGATTGATTCATATGTTTTTTCTATTTATTTTCTATATTAGAAAAAAATAATAATTATAGATCGGGGTACTAGAATTCGTAGCAGAAGCCATTAGCACTGCCATTATTTATTATTAAGTTGGGGAAGTAAAGGCGGCTGGGCGTTGTGCTAACCACACAACCCCTTCATATGCCGAGGTTATAGAAACAGTTGAATTCTACACTTCATCTACCCCGATGGCCCGTTAGGGTAAAGGGAACTTTACTAAAGAGTTTTATAATCTCTATTGTAATATAGAATACAAGAAAGATGTTATTAAAAAAATATTTCAAAATTAATTAACGTTTAAATTTGTACATACACGCGAAGCTTTTGTTTGATTCGTTTGAGCCGCTGTGCCAATGTCCATGATACATAGTAACTCTCGTTTGACCATCTCTGGCGCTGCTGACAAATCGAACATTTTGGCATTGACTGATGCATCGTAAATAAACTTCCAATATTTGACAGTTTCATTATTCTGTAATAATGAATGCATATGCAGTTTTTGCATACTTACAAACATAAAATTACGTAAGGCTCGTCCATAAATTACATTCAGGTCCGTATCGGCGGGGGGGGAAGCAGGGGGCCGGGCCCCCTCGTTTTGTCTGGCCCCTGCTTATTTGTTCAACTTAATAAATGTACTACCTGGCCCCCTGCTGCTATTGCCTGGCCAATGCTGTAGAATACGGCCCCTGCTGTGAATGCCTGGCCCGTGCTGTAGAATGTCTGGCCCCTGCTGTAGAATGCCTGGCCCCTGCTGTAGAATTTTCCCGCTACGGGTTGATTACATTACGGAGCAGGGGATCTGAAACGTTTGACAGTTGTTGACATGGGGGAAGGGTGTGTGTGTGGAGATTTTTTAGACGTCAGCAATTTCATTATTTTGGTTATTAAATTGTTATATTTTGTGCTATTGTAAATTTGAAATTTGAAAAAATTACAAAATTCACATGGTAAATTATAAAATTAACCCCCTTTGAGCTATGTTTAGCCATTACAATTTAGAATTAAAAAATTGGAATGACCTCATTCGGCAATCTTAAATTGGTACAATATATTTTAAAGATGTGAAACGTTACAGCCGTTTATTGTGGAATTTGAAAAACTGATATAGTCTAGGTCAGGCTAGGAAACAATTCCTTTTATTAACTCTGGTCAACTCATTTCTTTAATTAATTTATCTAACTATAAATTTTATTATTGTATTGGAAAGATAACGAAGACTATCCCAGCTAATGTTCCGTAATAACATTCGAACATTTCATATACCATGAAAATTGTACTACTCTACCTTAATATTAACTGCCTTAGCCCTCACATATATTAATCAAATAAAGATTTTTTTATTAAAGTAATTCTGTTAAAGATTTGTTCACGTATATTTTTCAATATTACTAAAAATATGTATAATCATTCATTTCATTGCGGATAAATATTGATTAATCTACAGTATAACCAATAGCGTTGGAAGGGCGCCGAACTAGAAGGGGCACTGAAATAGTAATCTTGAAACAAGTTTTCAACCACTAGATCAGAAATAACCAATTATTGCTATACTCTTTCGAATGATGTGTTTCATGTCACTTACCTACACCTACCCTATTGTGCAGTAATGACCAACAATTTCATAGGTCACAAATTACGTTTTATCACGCCAACACTAATAACTTTGTATTTTTTAAAACAGTAATTAATTCTCTCAATGTAAAAATCAAAACGAAGCAATAAAAAAAGAATAAGCATTTATAAAAATGCACTAAAAGTAAAAAATAAAACTTCATTATGATATTTTTTCAGCACAGAGGCAAGTTGGTGTGGCACGATAAGGCAGCAGCGCGCAAGTTCAATTCTGCTTTAAATTTTATTTATTTATTTCTTAATTGCTTAGACGCTGTCCTGATATATGGTTATTCCTTCCTAATAATAAAGCAGCTATGTTGTCGTCCGTCTGGTGGCGGGCAGGCGGGCGAATGGAAGCCTTCACTATAAATAATCTATGACATCATTTCCAATGTTACAATTTTTTTATCATCTTTTTTGCAGAATGGGAACGCCGTCGCTATAAATAAAAATCTTATATGACGTCATTTCCCGATGGTACATTTTCAGAGCATTTTCGAAAAAAAAAATGCTCTATTAATCCCCATTTATCTGTCTGTCCGTCTGTCCGTCTACACCCTAGATCTCAACAACCATAAGTCCTAAGACCCATGATGTATATATCATTTTGTAGGTCTTGGCCTGCCAAAAATGTCTTTCCATTTCGCGATCTGACCTATCAGGGCCGTAAAAGGGGCTTTAGTACCGTTTTTACTATATAAGCTATATTAATAAAGGATCGCTATATCTCAGCAACTATAAGTCCTAGACCGATGATGTATATATCATTTTGTAGGTCTTGGCCTGCCATGTGTATCAAAGTTCATTTCGCGATAGGACCTCTGAGGGCCGGGCTAGGGCTCTAAAGGGGCTTATATATTATATATACACCTTGTACGTTCAATAGCCCGTTCGGAGGACCTTAGCACTGATACTGGTGATAACTGGGAAAAGTTCAAACAAGCAAAATAAATAAAAAAAGTCTGAGTCTGCAGAGTCTTAGGGTACAAAACAAAATAAAAGATCGGAGTGGTTCGATGTAGATTGCAAACAAGAAATGGAAGAAATAAACTATTTAAAATGATAATGTTACAAACTCAACAAAGAAAGTCAACACAAGTGTATATTGAGGCTTGGAGAAAGGCGAGCCTGCTTAAAGACCCTAAAACAAAAGAGCAGTTCAACTTAGTGCTGAAGAATAAATATGAAGTGCTTCAAGAATTGATGGAAGAGGATTATAGTGTACTCAATATGTGGCAGAAAGTGAAAGAAACCTTAAGATCGCCATGCCAAGAGACAGTGGGTCCAAAGAAGCATCACCAGGAGGAGTGGATCACAATAGAAACTCTGAACAAGATAGAAGAGATGAAGAAAAAGAAGGCAGCAGTCAATAACAGTAAAACCAGGGCAACAAAGGGTAAGGCTCAAGAAGAATATGCAGAAGCACACAGGGTAGTGAAGAGGAGTATTCGGAACGACAAGAAAAACTTTAATGAAGGGGTTAGCAGCGGAGGCAGAACAGGCAGCATATAGCGGAGACATGAAAATTTTATAGACTCTCAGGGAAGATGAACAAGCCAGAAAGACCTGTCAAAGACACGCAGGGAAAAACCATAAACAGCCTAGATCAACAGTTAAACAGATGGGCTGAACACTTTGAAGAACTCCCTAATAGACCGGCACCTCCAACCCCCCCCCCCCCGACATTGAACCATCCAAAGTGGATCTCCCGATCTACAGCGAAAAGCCCACAAGAGAAGAGATCAGGAAAGCTATCAACCTGATGAAAAATGGAAAATCAGCTGGACCAGATGACATTCAAGCAGAAGCACTAAAGGCAGATTTGAATACTATACCCTCTCTTTGGGAGGATATGGGATGAAGAAGACATACCAGCAGACTGGAAGTAAAGTTACCTTGTCAAGCTTCCAAAAAAAAGGTGACCTCAGCAACTGCAGTAACTACAGGGGTATCACATTACTATCTGTACCAGGCAAGGTTTTTAACAGGATTCTCTTGGAGAAAATGAAAGAAACAGTCGACCCACAGCTGCGAGATGAGCAGGCAGGCTTTCGAAAAAACAGATCGTGCACAGATCAGATTGCAACACTTCGCATCATAGTTGAGCAGTCTGTTACGTTGACGGATTGTCCTAATGCTAATCCTGGCCACGTACAGATCGTTGTCTAGGTGTATGAGAGAGTAGATGTAGATGTTCTGGTGACAATATTTCTATTTTCACAGCTCACGTTCAGTCTCCGCTAATAAGTCAACAAAATACCGGTTTCTTTGCTGATAACACAAGTTTATTATGTAGATGTGTTGACGCCAGTTCTCACATACAGACTTCAGCTTACGTCCAACTCAGCTCTCTCACTCGACTACCTAGTTCTCAGTCTCTCTCCTGTCTCTTCTCTCACCTCCTCTCTCTCTGACTTACACACAAAACGTTCTGCTTATATACAGTACACAATCGGCTGTGACATGGGTGATTAATTAGTTGTAATTAATTCTCAATCCAACTGACTCTACACTCGGGATAATTTATGTGACGGGTTTGGGCATGGGGAATTTAAATAAGGAAACCTATGACACTTTCTAACTCAGTTATCCCTCGTGAGAAGATTCTGCCCCACGACTTTCGTAACGGTTCCAACTTCATCCTACGTGTCACGGCCACGAACATTTCTTCCCAGGTAAATTGTCTCCGTGAGCTCTCAGTACCACCGGTGACTCACAACTAATTGACATGGGGGGAGGATGGGGCGTGCTTTCGCGTAAATTATTCTTCTATCTGGTCACAATGATGCACCCCCTCCCCACGCACATTTTGTTCCTAAACCGTAAACTATTGTGCTAAAATAACCTACATCGTAACACAGTCCCTAGAGTGGATCTCACCATTTATGAGAACTTTGTGGACTTTGAAAAGGCGTTTGACAGTATAGATAGAGAGACCCTATGGAAGCTCCTTCAACACTACGGAATCCCATTAAAGCTAGTTAACATCATAAAGAATTCGTACAGTAGTATTTCATGCAGAGTAATGCATGGAGGACAGCTCACAAAAAGCTTCCAGGTGCGAACTGGAGTCAGACAAGGATGCTTGTTGTCACCATTTCTTTTCCTTCTTGCAATTGACTGGATCATGAAAAAATCCAGTGGACATTATTGAGACAGCTTGATGACCTAGACTTCGCAGACGATCTTGCTCTTCTCTCCCACAGCAAACAACAGATGCAGGAGAAGACAGGTAAAGTCTCAGCCGCAGCGCTCGAGGTTGGCCTCAGTATAAACCGACAAAACCAAGATCTTAAAAATAAACTCCAACAGCACAAATCCTGTCACCCTACAAGGAAGACAGCTGGAAGAGGTGCAGTCCTTCGTTTACTAGGGGAGTGTTATAGATCAGCAGGGTGGCATCGAGGCAGATGTCAAATCGAGAATTGGTAAAGCCCGAGCCGCCTTCATGCAGCTTAAGAATGTCTGGTCCTCCAGAGAGTTGTCCTTAGACATAAGATTCGACTCTATAACACCAACGTCAAATCAATCCTGCTGTATGGAGTGGAAACGTGGAAGATGTCTAAGACCTCACTAAGGAAAGTCCAAACATTTACAAACAGCTGCCTCAGAAGAATCCTCCAAATTCGCTGGCCAGACACCATCAGCAATGTCAGCCTTTTGGAAAAGACCTGCCAACTCTCAGCTGAAGAAGAGATCAGAAAGGGGCGATGGGGCTGGATGGGACACACCCTACGCAAACCAGCAGCCAGTATCACATAGCAGGCACTGAGGTGGAACCCCCAAGGTAAACGGAAGAGAGGTCGCCCAAGAAATACCTAGCGTCGAGACCTGGAAGCGGACACCATCAAGATGGGACACAACTGGAACCAGCTGGAGAATGGCAAAGGACAGAGGACTCCTGAGATCTGTTGTTGGTGGCCTATACCCTGCCATGGGTGAAGGGCAATGATGATGAGGAGAAAGGCGACCAAAATATGCAGAAGGAAAAAACAAGACTTGGAATTTTTGTTTAGAGAAACTATCAAAGGAAAAAGAAACCCAGAAAAATGTACGTGGCCGTCAAGGAAGAAAGTATCGGCTTCCAAGCTAGATCAAACATGTGTTTAAGCCACTTGGGAGATCTGTAGATAATACAATAGTGCTGGATGGGCAAAATAGTTAAAAGAAATGCTGAAAGTATTACAGACAGTGAAGGAGAAATCCCAAAATATCACAGAACACCAAAGCACAGAAATAGATGTGTCTACCTTAGAAAAAATTAAAAGTTTGATTAAAAAAAACACTAGGAGAAGATGCTGAGTTACTGAAACATGGAGGGCACACACTGCACCTAGAATGGCTAGAAATACATGAAATAACCAACAAAATATGGAAGGAAGAGGTAATGCCTAAAGAATGGGAAACAATCATAGCACATGTAGTACTAATCAACAAAAAGAATGAAATGAGTACATTTCTCTATTACCTTTTCTCTTTTGACACAGATACAAATTTTCCATGGTAGGATTAACTTAATCTTCAACGTGAAACAATGAAATATCTGTGCCTTGCAAAGAAAAGTTAAGACAATTTTAAACAGAGTATACAAGTATGTTCATTCACAGAGCCTTTTCCAGTTATATAAACAGTTTATACAGCTCTAATTATCAAGCGACACAAGATGACTTGGTTCGGTCAAGTGTTAAGCCATAATAGCCTGCCTGAGACCATTCTTCAAGGAACTGTAGTAGAGGCCGTTGCACAGGGCGCCAGCGGGAAATGTTGGTTTGACAATGTAAAAGAATGGACACGGCTGCTAGTTAAAACAAGCAATTTAAGTCTTTTCCGTTTCGGACAAAGGACATTTTAGAGCATTTTCGCCGAACGAAATCCGTATTTTTTTCCGTGTTTTGATAGAGAGGAAAGTAATCATGTTGAATAACTGTTACAAAAATAAATAATGATTACGCTCCTTTGATTAGCTTTTATTATTTATATTTAAAATAAAAGCAAAAACGGTACCTAGGAAAGTCTTTTTTTTCGGCCCTGAGATGTCAGATCGCGAAATGGACTTTTGATGTACACTTGGCAGGCCAAGACCTAAAAAATGATATATACATCATGGGTCTAGGACTTATGGTTGCTGAGATATATGGCGCTCCTTTGTTAATATAGCTTATATAGTAAAAAACGGTACTTTCTAAGCCCCCTTTTACGGCCCTCAGAGGTTAGATCGCGAAATGAACTTTTGCTGCACACATGGCAGGCCAAGACCTACAAAATGATATATACATCATGGGTCTAGGACTTATGGTTGTTGAGATCTAGGGTGATGACGGACAGACAGACAGACAAAACGGAGACAATAGTTAGCATTTTTTTTCGAAAATGCTCTAAAAAAGCTGCTCAGGATAGGCAACTATGGAGAAATATGTCTGTTGTCCATTCGTTCCTCCAACGACCACATCAGTTAGCCCCCCTGCTATTGTCTGGCCCCTGCTGTAGAATGCCTGGCCCCTGCTATAGAATGCCTGGCCCCTGCTGTAGAATGCCTGGCCCCTGCTGTAGAATGCCTGGCCCCTGCTGTAGAATTTTCACGCTACGGGGCTGGTTATGGTGATGATACATTTATCACTAAGAAAAAAAGGTAATTCCTTGTCTAAGTCGGTGCAGAATTTTACATCGAGTAAAACTTCAGTATGAAAAAGAAGCTGAGTTTGACTTGTTCATATTTCATGACACAATAGTAACTAGATTTGAGCATTCAAAGGACATCAGGCTTGAATGTAGTTGATGATTTTTCACACTTTCATACAAAACTCTGTGAATAAGCGGGCATTTTACTTGTTGCCAAAATCTCTCTGTGAAAGCAACAATGTTTGAATATAACATTAGGGATAACAATCTGAATTCGTACAGTGCTTTATTATTTCCTACCACACTTTTTGCTTCATCAGTGCTTATTTCAACACACCTATTTCAATAAAAAATTTCTCTTGCATAAATGTATTCTTGATATTTAAGATATTTTCTCCTGATGTATGATCTGATAAAGGCTGGCAAAATAAAAAAAAAGTCATCTCTAATTATTTGTTTCGTTTCTAACAAACCCCATATGATTGGCGAAATTCGCATTATCAGTTGATTCATTGACTTGTAAAGCATATATGTATATGTATTAGGGTGCCACTAAAAAAAAAATTCTGAGTTTTTATCCTGCCACCCCCAAAATTTGTAAGTAATGTTATAAGAATAAAATTGGCAAAATTTGAATGTTTTCTGATAATATTTATTGATAGCTCAACAGTGTCAAAGTTTTGCAACATTCATTGCTTCGCGACATTACCATACGGTCATACGGTAATCCTGCTGTAACAAAGAAAATCAAAAGAGAACAAACAACTGTTTTGTACATAGCACCAGAATAGTAAGTTTCAGAATCTTCAGCTAATAAACATGAAGAGTCAATTCAACATAGTCCAGACTGAAAGATCACTATTCACTAATTACATGTATTCAAGTCCAAGTAATGATATCCTAGGTGCGGCTGGGACAGTTAGGGTGGACTTAGCATTAGGAAAGGCACGACGGTGTTTCTCTACTACTTGTAACAAAAACTGTTTCTGTTCCTCTTGATTGGTTAGTACTCCATTGAATGCTTGTTTCTGTTCCTCTTGATTGGTTAGTACTCCATTGAATGCTGGAATCAGGGCCACTCCACGCTCGGCTGCATCATTGACGACTTTCAAACTCGCAACTTTCTTGGTGTGTTGGGAAACAAAATCAGAAATGTTATTTTGTTGTAATGTTGGACAGAAGGATATTCTGCGAGGATGATCTGTTGTTATCTTGTCAAGTGCTGCAATCATGGCTAACTTCATTTCAGATAAAACATCATTGTCAACAAATGCAAATATTTTTACTTAAGTACCACTCTGGTCCAGAGAATGATTTTATTGCTGCTTTGGCAATGGTGTCATTTGTTTCCTTGTAGTTCTCAAATTGTTGAAGTAGCTGCAAATCTCTACGGGGAGCAGATGTAGCACATGGCGATGTAAACCAAGAATTCAGGTAGACCTTAAGTATCAAAGTGTTGAAGTGACCCAGTGATGACAATTCACTTGCAATAAGTGGGTACTGAGAACGCAAAATAAAAATCTTAAGGCTGTAAATCAGTTTTGCCATTCACCGGGCCCGGTGATAAGCTCCAGCAGCCAGAATCTTTTCATCTGCACCACAAGCTGCACCTAGAAAAAAGAAGTGACAGTTGCAGAAGCTCACGATAATCATCTCTGAGATGAAACACCGTTAGCTGGTGTTGAATGAAGTGAATGAGTTCATCCCGAACTGGATTGAGAACCACTGCAATATAATCTACATCTACATTGATGTGTCGATTGAGCCCCAATATTTACGAAATCTCTGGAATAACTTGATATTTGGTCCACGAGATGGCCCCATCAGTGAATCAAACACCTTTGCCACAATGAGTTCCATTATGTGGCGCCTGCATGCTAAGCTGATCAATTTCTGCCAAGTTTCTTCTCCAGAAGAATGCAGGCACCTGCATTTATGCCAGTGTTACTGGCCGTAGTGTCGAAACACATGAACTTGATGTTATCAGCAATGTTCCATTCTTGAATAAGATTAAACACGGCAGTTGCCTCGGCCTCTCCAGTTCCATTTGACAATTTTGGTATTCCCAGCAAGTTCATTGTTCCATCACCGGATACAAGAACAGCAAGACGATCAACTAACTATTTTGATGTTAATGCAGGTAACATTTTTCCATCCAAGTGCTCAGTTAATGGGCAGTTTGGATCAAACGATGCACGAATCTCTGTACTGCTGCTTCACGATGTTTACGTCGACTACGTCTGACTGATTCCTTGTTAATCGCCAGGGATGCAGTACTGTGGCCAAGTGATTCTGCTGCTGCTGCTGCTGCAATTATGTAAGCTGCGTTCCTGTCACTAAATTTACTTCTGTCTAATGAAGCTGCCAAACCTGGACTCACAATATTGGTGGATCGGACGAGCCTCACTGGTTTAGTAGACACTTCAGGAGGTTCGGGTAGTTCATCAGGATCATCGGGATCACAACCATCAGTGCTCTTAGTCTCTGTGTCGCTGGCACTAAACTCCATTTTCTTTGCCTCATGTTGCATCCGCTTAGCCTCCTTTTCCTTACGATATTCTTGCTCTAAGCGCCTTTTATGAGACCTTTGTTCTTTCTGAGTTAGCACCATATCCACTGGACCCATACAACCACGCCTTCCTTTCTCTCTTTGGGCTTCAAGAAATTTTATGTCTTCAGGTACCTGCATCATAGTTAAAGCTTCAGCATGTGCAACATCAAACAAATCAGTCAAACTTTCTGTAAATTGGTGCTCCTCCTTCTGAGTACCTGTTCTGCGGGATACATTTTTTCCTATTCCAATCCATGCTGAATGGAGATCCTTTATCTTGGCAATTATGTGGCATTCTTTGTGAACTGGAATGCGTGCCTTATGCCAGAACTGAACAACTTCTTTCATTGTCACTGTGGCATTAGCAGTAATATATTGTTACAACTCTTTAAAAATTCTTGTTTATGGAATTAAAACAACACACAGGCTGACGTGGGTTCCAAGAGTATTTACTAATATCTATCAACTTAAATAAACAACAACAACTGCAACATGGCCAATTTCTTCCGGCTTCCCCGTCACTGTCTCCACCGCGTCATCACGTTCAATATCTCGATGCACGGTGCGCACCGGGGGAAAAGTCGTAACACTGCCCCCCTCTTAAATCTGTCCGTCCCGGACAGGTCAGTTCTCACAACAGTCTGTCCACATGAGCCACTTTCATCTTGTTTCTCTGTATTCTGTATACGACGTCGATTTTGATGTTTTATTTTTCGAACCATAGAATGTAGTTCCTCGAGTCGAGATCTCAGTCCATTGGCATAATCTGTTTCCATGGAGGGAGCGTCTCTGGGAAGCCCGAACAAAAGGTCCCAAGGTAAGCGGAGTTCCCGGCCAAACACTATCGTTGATGGCGAGTGACCCTTCGTTTTGTGGGTTGCTCGTCGGTAGGTTTTATCGCAGGTGCAGGCGTTTAGCCGTCTGATCTCCCTGCATATTTTGGCGTCAGGGATGCTGGCGTAGAATTTGGATCGATCGGGGTGCTTGTTCCTCTGGACCAGCTCTTGGGACTGGCCACCAGAGCAGGCGCAGCAAGTGGGGTCGCTGGCCTCATTGGGTGCTGGGCCTTCATTAGGTGCTGGGCCTTCATTGGTCGCCGGGCCTTCATTAGATGCTGGGACTTCATTAGGTGTGTGGCCTTCATTATGTGCGGGGACTTCATTAGGTGCGGAGACTTTATTAGGGTATCCGCAACAATCGTTGTACTCTCTCCGGTTGTTATTGCTGCATGGCATGTTTCCCTGCCAAAGGCTGGCTAAATTGTTTTCACTAGCATCCATTTCTGCTGTCTTTAATAAATGTCCACTCACGTTATTTAATTGTATGTCTTTGACTACATCGGGTCGCAGGATTAAGCGTGATGCCCCAGTATCCAATAGAAATCTACACTCAAACTGTCCAATTTCTCCTTTTACATACAGGCTTGATTTAATCCCAATAGTTGCAATGGGAATGACGACTTTACGGGCTTTGTTGGAGTGTTTTGCCAGCTTCCGCCCTACGAAGCTGGCAGACGTTAGTTTCCCTGGTAGTTCCAGCGGTTTGGGAGCTGGGGGTTTCTGTTCTGTCCGGCGGAATACTGCCTCTGTCTTGGACAGTACCGCCGAACATGACCGGAGGCACCACAATTCCAGCAGCGAGTATCACCCATATCAGCATTCCTCGAATCGTCGCTTATTTTTTGCTCTTTTGAGGTAATGACCTCTTCGACCACCTTGCGAATCCTGTTAATTTGCTCATCTTCATCAACTTCCAGTTGCCTGGCATGGTGGTCGGTCCTGGAAGCGTTCTTAGCTGCTTCGTAAGACAGAGCATACACCAGTGCTTCACTGGCCTTGCGTTTCCCACTTATCATAATGGCCTTTTTTAGGTCTGGATCACGAATGGCATCGATGAAAGTGTCGGTTATTATGACGTCCAGAAATTCCTGTGCCGCGGCAGGGTAAGACAGGCGCGCTAACCTTTCAATATCTGTGTTTAATTCCTGCAAAGATTCCCCGGATTTTTGTTGCCTCGATTTCAACTGAACTCTGAACACTTCTTGCATGTGCTCGTCGCCATACCGCAACTCTAGTGCTTTTACAACAGCTTGATAATTTCCCGGGTCGTTGACAGTTCGGAGCATCTCAGAGGCCTTACCTCTAAGAGCCAAGACAAGGGCCGTGGCTTTGTCTTCTTCTCTGGTCCAGTTGTTTATTTGCACTGCTGCCTCAAACTGTCTCTTGTATACGGACCATGGAATTGTGCCATCAAATGTAGGCATGGGCATCTTGCCTACGGTTGTTGGGGTTGCAGTCTGTGTCAACTGAACTTTCCTCAGTTCTTCCCTGATATCTCCAATCTCTCCATCATACCTGGCAGTTGTGTCCTTGATCTGAGCCTGGAGTTCCATTATCCGGCCTTTTCGTTAATCTCAACCTTCACCTTCTCAATTCTAGTGTTGAGATCTTCCTTCAGATCTCCTATTTCGTCTCTTATTGCTTGAAGTAATTCTTTCCTTTCATTCTTAAGTAATTCTTTCATTTCATTCTGGCCTTCTTTCATTTCCATTCTTAATTTTTCAATTTCAGACTCTACAACTAGAGGTTTACTTAGCTTCTTACCGGCCATTTTCAGAAAAGAAATCCCCACCTCTGACACCAATGTTACAACTCTTTAAAAATTCTTGTTTATGGAATTAAAACAACACACAGGCTGACGTGGGTTCCAAGAGTATTTACTAATATCTATCAACTTAAATAAACAACAACAACTGCAACATGGCCAATTTCTTCCGGCTTCCCCGTCACTGTCTCCACCGCGTCATCACGTTCAATATCTCGATGCACGGTGCGCACCGGGGGAAAAGTCGTAACAATATATTGCACTGACATGAAAATATAAATAAGTAACAGAAATTATATAAATAAGTAACAGAAATTGCCTCCGGTTTGCCTTGTATGTCAAATACAGGCATTTTCGCATATAATATAAAACATTGAGTCCATTGAGCTACCTCTCAATATCACTGTATCTTCATGAAACTTGGTAAAATTACTTAGCATAACAAAAGGGAAAAAAAAATAGGGGGTAGGACAATGAAACTTAAAAAAAAAATTTCCCATTGCATTGAGTGGCACCCTAATATGTATTTTGTAATTAAAAGTATGTGATACGATGTTTCTAGAATTTTTTATTGTCACTCCATGTCAAACCTTGCATTACTTGTTGAGTCTATCAAACGCTATGTCTCTCTATCTCTTCTTTCATCGGCATCCCTCACTTTCTTGCCTTTTCTTTTTCAAATGGCTTTACTCTTATTGGTTCATTCCATTTCCGCGGGATACTTCAAGCTTGAAATTATGGTTACGATATCACCAAATACATCTTTCAGACATTTTCAACACCGTCATTTTGTTAATCTGTAGCCGATGTTCATCTGTAGCCGATGTTCATCTGTAGCCGATGTTCGCGACAATAAATTATCCAAGCTTGGCATTTTTAGAGCATTTTCGAAAAAAAAATGCTCTATTGTCCCCGTTTTGTCTGTCTGTCTGTCTGTCTGTCTGTCATCACCCTAGATCTCAACAACCATAAGTCCTAGACCCATGATGTATATATCATTTTGTAGGTCTTGGCCTGCCATGTGTGCAGCAAAAGTTCATTTCGCGATCTGACCTCTGAGGGCCGTAAAAGGGGGCTTAGAAAGTACCGTTTCTTACTATATAAGCTATATTAACAAAGGAGCGCCATATATCTCAGCAACCATAAGTCCTAGACCCATGATGTATATATCATTTTGTAGGTCTTGGCCTGCCAAGTGTACATTAAAAGTTCATTTCGCGATAGGACCTCTGAGGGCCGGGCTTCAGGGCTCCTAAGGGGCTTATATATTGTATATATAGCCCCATTCTACATATTGTACGTTCAATAACCCATTAATTTGGTGCGAAATACTGCAGCACGTAGTTTCACCAAGATTTGTTAAGAAACTCATCAAATGAAATAGTAAGCTTGTGTTCTGAGTTAAATTGAAAGTATCAGAGCTATGCAACAATTGACGGAGTTTTCGGACGATTAAATGACTACAATTTCGAATGTTTTCAATTATGAGTCCTATTTCAGTAACCACAAACCACTTGTAGTTAGATTTAAGAGAAAATAATTTTTTTTCAAATATAAAGAAACGTCTTTATAATATTTTTTTTTACAGATATATGCATTACACAATTGAATTTATAAACATTTCCAAAATTTACAAATATTTACTGAAAGCTAACAAACGTACTGATACATAACATGAAAATGCGCTAACACGTCCTGTGTCCAGAATGGAACAGGCTTAATTGCTTGTTTCTTTTTTTGAATTATTTCTTGTTTTTATGGTTTAGATTTCCATTCAGCGCGTACCCCCCACTGAACTAAGCGCGTACCCCCGGGGGTCCGCGTAGCTTACTTTGGGAAACACTGTCTTTACGTACAAAATTGTTTTTTTTTTTTTGGCATCATAAAATAACCAGGAAGTTGTTCACCACCTGCACAAACGATTTCTAGGCGGCGCACTCAAGCGTGTTCATGGAGTTTTGGAACTCTTTGTCCTTTATGAGCTGCCGTATCTGTGGGCCGTCAAAAATGCCGGCCTTTAGCTTCTCAATGGTCAGTTGAGGAAATGCTAGGCACATGTAGTTGAAGCACCTCCCATCCTTGTCCAGAGCGCGCGTAAACTGTTTCATTACTAACTGCTCTCGCTCCGGCCACTCTTTCTTTACGCAGTGCTGGGCTCTGTCGCGACTGTCCCACATACAAATAAAGCATGGGTACTTCGTGAACCCGGACTGCTGACCAAGTAGAAATTTCACCATCTTCAAGTCGACGCAGATGATCCATTGGTGCTGCTCACATTGGATTTTGTCGAGAACATATTTCACTGCTTCATATTTCTCTTCAAGATTTGTTGAGTGCGCAAGAGGGATTGAGGCGAACTGGCTCCCGTTGTGGAGAAGTACACACTTCACAGAGCGCTGCAGCTGTCAATGAAGAGTCGCCAATCTCTCGCATCGTATTGAGGACCGCCGAGTTTATCAATAAGACCGGCGACATCTCGGCAATACACAAGGTCTTCCTCCTGACAGAAGTAGCCCATGTAGTCCTCATGCCTTCTACGGAAGAAAGTGATACGCACGTCCTTGCCAAGTAGATTTTTTTCTTTGAGTCTGGAGGCCAACAGCTCGGAGGAATAATTCGACAACCTGAGATCCCGAACCAGATCATTAAGCCTTCATTGTGAGAACGGCTGCGGACCATCTTGTGATTCATACTCATCTTCTGTATCTCCTCCCTCGTCTAAAGTGGTGGCCTTATCGTCGCTGTCAGGAAGATCTCTGAACGTTGGTACAGGAATTTCTTCGCAGTGAGCAGCTGGACGACGGGCAGATGGAAGGTCGGGGTACTGGAGACTGTGCCCAATCAAGTGCTGATGCTTTAAATAATCAAGTGAAAATCCCGATTGATGATTTATAAATAAAATATAATTATCTCCCTTTTTATAATTGTGATTATTTTGCTACTAATTTTTATGCAGCTAATTTAGAGAAATAATTGAACTCAAAACCCCTGATATTAGAATATGTATAGCTCGTCAGGTAGTTCTCAGGACTGTATCTCAAAAAGTGACCTGACCGAGCAAAATCAATGTGATATTCGGTCTCAGAACACCAAAATTAGTCTAAATCAGTTGAAAAACCCCTGACGATTTTTTGGCTGTTGCCCAGTGTTATTTTACATTGCAAAAATATTTACATTCGATTTCTTATCTTTCTCTGCTAGATGTATGAGCTTGTACCAGGATCAGGCGTGTATATTCATCAAGAGAATTACAATGTGGCGTTGTCCAAAACTCGACATGATCGGCCAGATGGCAAAGCTATGGCAAGGTATCTCATGTCTTGCTTCTGGCGTCAGAGTGAACTAGTTGGGGCCAGTATAGCAGAGCCACCCAAACCCTATCAAAAATCTCTCGACAGAGGCATTATTCATTCAATTCTCAGTAAGCATTTATATTTTATTTTTAGTATTACTCAAGCATAAACAGCTCTTTGTTTTAAGAACAGGTTCCATCTTGGGTTAGGCAAATGTGTCTTAAAACACTTCTTGTATAAATATTAGGGCTGCTGATTAAACTGCGTTCATTTGCGATTAACGCGTAAAAAAAATTGAGATTAAAATTTTTAACGCAACACCTAAATGCGTTAATTTGCCCAAAATGCTGAAAGTTCACCTAATCGATAAATAAAAGAATTTCACTCAACGATTTGAAGTTAAGGTCCGTTCACTTATTAAGTAGATCTACCACCCCTACACTCTCGCACACACCCTCACCAGTGCTCGATTTTAGAAAAAACCTGTGCCGGGGATGAAAAAAAAATGGAATAAAATTGCAGTAAATCGCGCCCTGACCCTCACCCCTAGGTATGTCGACAAAAGCCCCACTTGTAATCGTGGGCGTCGCTAGGAATTTTTCCAGAGGGGGGCAAAAATTTTCTAGGGGGGGGGCAAATAACAACTTTATGACATTTTTTCAAAATGTAGGGGGGGGCCAAGTGCCCCCTTGCCTCCCCCCCCCCATGAATACGCCCATGCTTGTAATATAAATTGAAGATGTTTTTGTTCTATAGCCCATGGACAAGTAAACCTTATGCTTCCTTCGCGGTCGATGTAAAAAGAGAAAAGTTTCATTCACTAGTTTACATTATATACTGTAGTGTATTGGTGGAGGTACTATAGTGTATTGTTGAAGGTAAAAAAAAAACAAGTGTAAAATTAACCCGGTTATAATTATATCAAAATAACGAGATGCTAGAAATTATTATCATCATTCTATTGCCCATAATTTTGTATCGCATTTTGATAATACTATATCTTGCTGGTCACGTCTGCAACAGCTGCACTAATCCCACTAATAAAGTAGCCATCTTGTAGTCCGTGCTTGCTTGTGGGGGAAGCCGTCGCTATAAATAATCTATGACGTCATTTCTCGATGGTACAATTTTTTTTTTTTGCAGAATGGGAACGTCGTTGCTATAAATAAAAATCCTCTGTGACGTCATTTCCCGATGGTACATTTTTTAATTTTCCTACAGCCGAATTGAACTTGCGCTCGGGTGCTGTATCGTGCCTTTGTGCTGCAAAATGGCATAATAAAGTAGTTATTTTTTTTTACTTTTCAGTGCATTTTTATAAAAACTTTTTTTATTGCTTTGTTTTGATTTTAACATTGATAAAATTAAGGGCAAAACTTAACGGGTGAGATAAATTAGCACCTATATCTTTACCTAATGGTGTTTAGTTTGGTTTGGTTAGTTGGTTTGCTTTGGTTGATTTGGTTGGTTTGATTGGTTGGTTTGGTTGGTTTGTTTGGTTGGTTGGTTATTTGGTTTGGTTGGTTAGGGTTGACGGGTAAAACGTAATTTGTAACGTATAAAATGTAGGTCATTTCTGCACATTAGGAAGGTGGCATAAATCAGCACCTAATTAACCTAATCAATCGTATTTAAAAATTCAGTAGTTAAATTGATGTCCAGATGGTACAATTTATCTATAAATAAAAAATAATTCTGCAATTGGGATATCCTCTATGACGTCATTTCACGGAAGTCAGCTGCGCGTGTGGCAGAATGGGAACGCCACCGCAATAAATAAAAAATAATAATTCTGCACTTGGAATTCCGTGTTAATAGTTCCTATTAAAGAAGACAGTAAGACAAAATTTGTGCACAATACATTTGCAGCGGAAATGTTTTTGCTGGATGAGTGCACGATGGCATCGAGCCATGGTTTAGATGCAATTGGTAGATCACTAAGAGATGTTGCTCAAACCGGCTATTTACTAGGTTTTTGTTATGCACTTGGAATTCCGTGTTAATAGTTTCTATAAATTCTCATATTAAACATTTTATTGCGATAAAACCTTAAGTTACGAATGCAACGGGCAACTAATAGTAGTTTCATATACGTGATACATGTAATCAGTGTCTAGACTAGGCTGATACACACATCTGTAACCGAGACAGTGGTTGCATTTTTCAGAATTTTTGTGACACTGAGTTAAATTTAATATTTTAAATAAGGCGATTACATTTTTTAACATAAAAACCTAAATGTATTAAATTATACCCAAATGCTGTTATTTCAAAGTTGCAGAAAAAAAATCAGTAAATAATCCAATTCTATAACCAGATCAGACAAGATAAAAAAAAAAGGAAGAAACAAATATCCGAAGACAGAAACTGTCACGTTTACATAAAATCATAGCAGCTATATGACATTGGAATTTCCTAATTCTAATATATGACCCTGAATACAATTAGTGAACATCTGCAGAAGCGTGCTTTAAGCTTGATTGACGGGTGTCATGGTTTTGAAACAATGGAACTGATGTAAACTTGTTTTGGGACAGAGGGGGTATGGTGGTTGGGTAAGCCATAAGTAACTTCATCTAAAATGTAACTGGGTTGGGAAAGGGGGAAAAATAAAAAAGCGCGTTAATATAAGTGGAGCATCTACTCTCTGGCTATGCTATTATTTTATGAAGGAAAAGGCCCATATGAGATCATGGGCGTCGCTAGGAATTTTTCCAGAGGGGGGCAAAATAATAGGTTTTTTTAAAATTTTAATTGACATACAGGTTTATTTCTCAATTAAATCCAAGTTAAGTATACATTAATTATTTATATTGACATAAAAAAATGTATTTGAAAATTCAAACATTTTGACTACAACCACAAGCATGTTCCGATTTTAATTTCTGTTTTGTTTAATTTGGCCTTCTGTAGCTTGATTTGACCTTCGAAAATGTTTTTGGCGTTCAGGCTTTTTTTTAATCTGGCAACTCTTGTTAGTTTATAATCGTCTGCCACTGAGTGAATTTTTAAATTTATCGTAAATTAATATGAAAAGATGGATTTCAGAAATTGTTGTACAGGCTCAATAAAACGAAAAGTAGAGAAATCGCGGGATTCCGAAAAGCCGTTAATAGAAGATTTTAGGACGTCTACAGCATCTGAATTATCATATGCATTGAGGACAACAGTACAAGTTCAACAGCCAGACACAACTGAAGAAACTATTTCTAATTTGATTGTTGCTGTCACTTCTTCATTTCCTAAATGGAATATTGGAAGGTATGTCTTGACATACGACCTTTTCAAATGAGTTGAAATTTCTGCTGATCCTTGATTGTTGGATCCCTGATAAAAATTATGATTTTTAGACCTGACAGTGGTGGAAACAGAGGTTTTAGATATGCTTGGTTATCAGACTATTCATCGTGGGTTGTATACTCAAAAATGTTAAAAGGTGTCTTTTGCAAATGTTGCGTGTTGTTTCCTAAAAAAGTAATTCCAGGAGTTCAGGGGGGCATTTGTCATCAAACCATGCACAAAATTTAAAGATTTAAAGCACATGGCATAAAAGCTCTTATTAAGGATGCAAGCTATTTTGTTACAGTATTGGTAGCCAAAGCAGTTTCTATAGATGAGCAGTTGAACTCATCATTTAGAAGACAAATTCAAGAAAATTGCAACAAACTGGGTCCCTCCATTTCTACAATATTTTTTTTGTTTTTGCGGCATGCATGATTTGGCACTTCGTGGAAAAGAATCACATTCTGGTAATTTTTACGACCTGTTAGAGTTTCATGTTGAATCTGGAGATGAAGTTCTAGGTAATCATTTGTCAATTGGTTCTTGTAGTGCTTAAGTATATCTCGGCAACCAGTGCCGCCGAAGGGGGGCAGGGGGCGAATGCCCAAGTCTCGGCGAGTTTTAGGGCGAGTTTCAGGGGCCCGGACTGAGCTGGCCAATCAACTTTTGAAAATACTATTATCAGCACGAGAGGCCAGTGATAGCCCTGCAGCCCTGTCCAGGGGCCCGAAATTTCCGTCTGTGGGCCTGTCGGAAACTAAACAAAACACTATGTTCGAAATGTGTGGGTCTCTCTTGCGTGAAGACATTGTTCGTGAAGCAAATAATTCAGTTGCAATTTCTATACGTGCCGACGAGACAATATAATTTTCAGTGGCAATTTTTATACTTGCCGACGAGACAATATAATTTCAGGCATTGAGCAGATGTCACTTGGTGTTAGATTTGTCAAAGAAAACCATAATTACAAATTCATTAGAATTTGGATTAGATACATCCCCGTAGCGTGAAAATTCTACAGCAGGGGCCAGTTATTCTACAGCAGGGGTCAAGCGATAGCGGCGGTGGGGGGGGGGGCAGGAAATAAATTTTACTAGGTAGAGCAAACAAGAAGAGGGGCCAGACAAAACGCAGCGAGGGCCAGGCCCCCTCTTCCCACCGCACTCTACGGGCCTGATTAGATATGAAAAATATTGTTGGTCAAGGATAAGACGGATGTTCTACAATGGCAAGTAAAGAAGGAGCAGCCAAAGCAATAATTCGAAAAAAAGACCCAAAAGCAGCTATTGTACATTGCAGTTCACATAAATTAAACTTGTGAACGATTTAAATAATGTGAATGCTGTACGAAACACAATAGAAAAAAATTAAGTCAATTATAGTTTTTTTTCTGAGAAATTAATCAGCGAAGAAAACTATTTCAAAATGTTCCTTTGCTATGTGAAACTAGATGGGCACATAAATATAAAAGGTTGCGGATTTTCGCTGAAAATGTGACAGAAATTGTTAAACAACTGGAATATTTAGAACAATCTGGAAAAAGCAAGCGAGTTGCACATTAGTTACTTTCTGCTGTTAGAGGTTAGGTTTTGGGTACATTTATTGTTTGTTTAGTTATTATACTTTACTAAAATAAAATTTCAGGAAATTTAGTTCAGTTTTATTGTAACAGCTTCATGACATTTTTTCAATACGCCCATGATTACAATATTATTGCTGAGCCAGTGGAACTTATAATGGTATACTATATTGTTTTAGTATAGTAGCAGCTCGACACTGAAACCATTATTGTAAAAATTACAATAATGTATTCAGTTATATTTTCAGATATAATTCTTTTTTATGTTTGATATAATTACACTGTCTTCAATGTAAAAAACATTCAGGAAATTAAGTTTTAGTGTAACAACTTTATGAAAATTGTCCAAAATGTAGGGGAAGGAGCAAATGCCCCCCCCCTTGAATACGCCCATGTATGAGATATAAATGACGTGTGTGTATTTGGGATGTGGAGGGGTAAGTACGGTAGTGGAGGATAGGGTAAACAAGACTTAGGTGGGGCGCAATGTTGCAAAATATGACAGGGAAGGAGGGAAGAGTGGTTGACATACGTCATTAGTTTGGAAACTACGGTACGAGGAAAACACATGTTTGTCATTGTTGTTGATTAAAATGTAAACAATTCGCATCGCTTGACGTGATTATACATGTCAATAAACTGGTCTCAATAACTAATTCAATAGACATGCACGCTAATCCTATTAATAAAGAAGCTACTTTGTCGTCCGTATGACGACGTGCAGAGTGGGAAAGCCGTCGCTATAAATAATTTATGACATCATTTCCCGACGGTACACTTTTTTTTGCAGAATGGGAACGCCGTCGATATAAATAAAAATCATCTATGACGTCATTTCCCTATGGTACAATTTTTTATTTTCCTACTAATAAAGCCGAATTGAACTTGCGCGCGGGTGTTGTATCGTGTAACACCAACTTGCCTTTGTGCTGCAAAATGGCATAATACAGTAGTTATTTTTTACTTTTCAGTGCATTTTTATAAAAGCTTTTTTTTATGCTTCGTTTTGATTTTAACATTGAGAGAATTAAGGGTAAAACGTAACAGGTGACATAAATTAGCAGCCATATCGTTACCTAATGGCGTTTAGTTTGGTTGGTTTGTTTGCTTTGGTTGATTTAGTGGCTTTGGTTTGTTTGGTTTGGTTGGTTAGCGTTGACGGGTAAAATGTAAGTTGTGACGGGTTTGGCTTGGTTGGTTGGCTTGTTTGGTTGATCGGTAAGCTGGTTTGGTTAGTTGGATTTGGTTGGTTGTTTGGTTTGGTTGGTTTGATTGGTTATCGTTGACGGGTAAAAGTAATTTGTGACGTATAAAATGTATGTTATTTCTGCACATTAGGAAGGTGGCATAAATCAGCATCTAATTAACCGTATTTAAAAATCTTAGTAGTTAAATTGAATAGGAAGGGGTTTCACATTACACCTAGATTTCCCGGGCAACGCCGGGCTTTATATCTAGTGCTTAATAAATCTTTTAAAATGAATTATACCTCTTTCGTTAATTAATCTGACTTGTTTATTATGGCAATTTTATGTTATGATATTATGAAATACCTGTTTTTAATAGAAACAAATGTATTATATTGTGTCGATTAAAATGTGCGTTAATTTGCGATAAAAATTTTAATCATGCGTTAATTCCGATCAATTTTTTTAATCGAACAGCAGCTCTAATAAATATATGAAGCATTTGGGGCACACAATGCAGTATTATGTATTGGCTACAGAAACATTTCATCTTCCCCGATCGATGTTTCTAGGCAGCCATTTTGGATTGTTTACTCTCGCGAAACGCGAAAAAACACTTAAAGCTTTCCTCTAACCAAAGCGAAGCGAAACGCTGCGCTATTTCTCACGTGAGATTTTTCAAAGCGCGAAAAACCCTCGATACACCTAAGCGAAGCGAACGTAGGCGTCAGCCGACCGGATATAAGGATTTTTTAAATTTTCTTTTTGTTTATTTGAAGACGTCGGCAGACATTTTCTTCTTATGATATATTTTCTACAGTTATGGTATTTTACAAGTAAAAAGTGAAAAAAAACACTTACTTTTTGGTATAATCTGACATAATTCAAGTTGCTATATATAAATCTAAGTCTTATTTGTTAATTTTAAGACATTTATATCAATTTTAACCTTGATTTTCATTTGAGTCGATGTTTCTAGGCAGCCATTTTGGATTGTTTACACTCGCGAAACGCGAAAAAACTCTGAAAGAAGCGATGCCGCGAAATTTCTCTGCACCGCCGCGGAAATTCTACGCGGTTTGAGCATCTCCATATAAATACATTGCCGCGAAAGAGGGGCGAATTTCGCGAGCTACCTAGATATGCGAAATTTGCTTTGGTTAGAGGATAGCTTAATTAATGCGTTAAAAATATGCGATTACATTTTTAACACAAACACCTAAATGCGTTACATTTTACCCAAATGTTAGCATTTCAGAGTTGCAGAAAAAATCAGTAAATAACCCAATTCTATAACCAGATCAGACTTCATTTTTTAAAAAAGCAAGAAAAAACACCTGAACACAGAAACTGTCACGTTTACATAAATAACAGGAATATGACCTTGAAACAATAGGATTGTCATTTCTTAATTCTAATTTATGACCTTGAATTAGTGAACATCATTCTGTAGACGCGTGCAATATAGTTCGGCACGTGCCATCGTTTGAGACAGAGGGGGTAAGGTGGTTGGGAAGCAATAAAGTAACGTCATCTTTGTGGGGAGAGAGAGGCTGCTAAGTGTCAAAAATGAAATTGGGTTGGGCGAGGTGGAAAACGCGTTAATAAAAAGGGAGCAAGTACATTCTGGCTATACTATTATTTAAAGAAAGAAAAAGGCACAAATGACGTGTTGTATTTGGGGGGGGGGGTGGGAAGTGGTGGGGGTAGGTGTGGTAGTGGAGGGTAGGGTAAACAAGACATTCGCGTGGCGTAGTGTTACAAAATATGACAGGGAAGGGGGGGACAGCGGTTGACATACGTCATTAGTTCGGAAACAATGGAACGAGAAAAAACATGTTTGGCATTGATGTTAATTTAAAAAGAAAACAATTCACATCACTTGACGTGATTAATATATGTCAATAAAACGGTCTTAATAACTATATCAATAGACATATGTGCAAATGTTTAATACATCTTTTAGAATTAATTAGAACTCTTTCGTAAATTAAACTGACTTGTTTGTTATGCCAATATTATGCAATGATATTACTACATACTAGTTTGAATACAAACAAATGTATTATATTGTGTCGATTAAAATGTGGGTTAATTTGCGTTAAAAATTTTAATCATGCGTTAATTTCGATCAATTTTTTTAATCGAACAGCAGCTCTAGTTTTTATATAATGGAAACTGATGATTACCTTATTTTTACAACAGTCGCAACAGTCACAATACTAATAAGTAATTAGTAGACAATAAATGCTAACACAAATGTTGATTGTAAAGTGAAGCATGCTGAGTCTGATATAACATGGGAGAGCAGAACATAGGCTCATTGGTGATCACAGAAAGCTCCGCTAAAGAAGCAACATTTACATACAACTCATCTTCCAAAAGATTTTTTGTATATCAATTAATTTTATTTAAAATTTTTGCTCGGCTTGCAAAACACTCTTAAACCAAGTTACCTATAAACCAAGTTACCCATAAACCAAGGTTTGACTGTATGTGATTACAAAAATTACAATATTATTATGAAAGATTTGAGTATTGACTATCTAACACAAATACATTAAACTGTGTACATTTGTTTCTATTTTATTTGAGAGCTTATTTATATAACCCTTGAATTACTCCATAAGTTTTGTCAATTTTTTTAAAACGAAAGTATTGACTGATTGTTTAAAAACTTTCTTATGTTATATATTTTAACATGACAAACTTAACACACATTTCATATGTTATATATTTTAACATGACAAACTTAACACACATCATTTAGACTTGGATTTATATCCATGTTTTATCTCATCCAAAAAATGTTCTCATATTGTTCATTAAAAGTAATTTCACAAAAATATTAAAAAATATGATAATTAACACTTGAATTGATGAAATATTGTATTTCAAGTGTGTATATATTACGGCCAATGTCTGCTAGGCGGCCAATTTCAGACACTGGCCAGCTAAACCGACAATGGGTAAAGTATCATGTGAAAGAGATAACATCAGTTACAAACTTTTTGAATATTAAAGCAAGATACATTTACTGCAAACAAATTAACCACTGGGTGTGGCCGACATCTTTTATTAAATTTGAACATATTTAGTTGTGATTTGTAGTTCTATTGGTACTAATTGGCATAATTAAAACTGTTAAACATACTTACGAAGTAAGTTCTTTGTTCAGATTATTAATAAAATAGCTAGAAATGTAAAAAAAAATGACCCTTTTCATTTTATTTCGGAAAATGCTGCTTAACTATAAGGACAACAGAAATTGCGTTGTTAATTTCAGCCTTCTGCAACGAGTTTACAGCTGAGCGAGTCACAGTTTTACGTCAGGCTATGTGGAAAAGAATAGGAAGTCTTTCACACTGCCAGAAAATAAAAGATTTAAGAAAGATGTGGCGTTCTGGAACATTATATTGATAATGTATTTTGTTGTTTAGAATTAATTTAAAAAAATAGTAAAAACGTTGTTTTAGACAAAGTAGCATCAGATATTTATATCAATTTTTTTTTGTCATCTCATGTTGCAGTCACTTTTCAACTGGCAAAGAATTTTTGTATAAATAAATGATACAATGGTGGGGTGGGGTGTCCATGTTTAGGCCTATATAATAACAAAATTGAGTGCGACCTACTATAGTATTTCTTAGTACTAGTAGCTTCATACAAGTTAACATCTTTTAAATTGTTTTTTAATCTTAATGGTTGACATGTCTTTTCAGAGGAGAGTCAAGACAATTACAAATATTTCAAAACAGATAGTTTATGACCAATATAGGTTAAGGACAGAGAAAGGTAGAATTAATAATCACCATTAAACAATTATACTGCCACCTGTAGACAACAGGGGTATAATGGTTAACAAAACAACAGGTTTGGCATTTTCACTCAACAATCAACCTACTATGGAAATGTATCTAAAAATATTAAACTCATAGTACCTATACAATTGTTAATTTCTTTATTCGGGAAAGTGAATTTTTTTGTAACATTTTTATAATATACAACATGACATATTTTATTACATTTGATGTGTCATGCCAGGAGTAATGGCAGCATAAACACTTGAGTGTTGGGTCTGTGGGGCCAAGCATTAGGGCAATTTTAAAAGTTGTAGCTGATTCAGAAATAAACATAGTTTTATTTAAGTTAAAAAGTAGAATTATTGGCTAAACTGTAAATACACAAATAAACAAACATTATAAATAGGTTCCCTGCTCAGCTAAAGGTTTTCCCGGCCAACTGTAGGCAAACTAGCATTGTTGAAATTACTACAGAAGAAAATTTATTTGATGTAAAGAGGAGATGTATTCTAGACATGACTTTTGTTCAATACTTCAAACTGTTTTTTTGACATAAAATTTGTACGGCAAATTGACTTAGGGATTACATTATTTACTCTTGATCTGTTGTTAATTATTGGACTGCACTGTAGCCTAATGTTTTTATTTTAAAAAAAAGCCAAGGCCCTTTTTAGTTATGCAATCCCATCATTGAGCGAACATGAACTTTTCTTAAAACATATAAAGCCTCAGAAGATCACCTACTTAAATACAAATTTCATGATTAGTTCTTGTATCCTTGCAATGAGTTTTTTTTGGAAATATTTGTTTTGACGTGAATAAAACTTCCATTAAAATATACTATTATCATTTGAAATCAATTTTAGTTGCCCTGTCGACAGATAATTCATGTGAATTAGTCTGTAAATATTTTGCTTTTACAGGTTTTATGCCTGCTGAGTTTGTGATATTTTCAATTCATTAAAATCTTGTCTTTGAATTGTTTTGTTGATTACTGTAAAATGTAATTTTTTTTTTATATGCACAAGATGTAAGCCAGAAAAAGCTGCACTGGTATTTTATTTCTTTTTAGCTTTTTATATCAATTTTTATTGGATATATAAGAATTTATTCTGTTATGTGTCACCCCAGTCCTAGTTTCTCTGCTCATTCCAATAATTTAGCAATTTAGAATAATATATATTGCCTTTACATGAGGTTTTACTACTTAATAAAATATTACAGTTGATTTCTTCAATATTAGTAAATCACAAAATAGACTGCATATAAAAAAATATACAGGAAAAATGTAAATTTGCAATGCCATTTTGTTCACTCTGGCTGATTACCGTTAGGTATCTTGTGTTGTTTTAGTGGATTGGTTGACATGTACCAGTATATTGGCGATCAGATAAATAACAGTTGATTAAAAAGACAAGCACTAATGATTCAGCTGTTATTATAACCAATTTCCAATTCTCAGGCTGGTGTAGTACGAGGAGTAACAACACTAAGGCAGATATTCGTCAGGCCATTTGGAGCAAGATAACGTTTGCTAGTACCTACAGAAAGCAGCAGCTCCTCATCCGAGGATTTAGTTAACCATAGTTCAAATGTTGATCATGAAATCTACAGCATGAGCTAAACTGAATAATTTATTTTTCATCTGATTAATTATTACATTTTCATATTACTTCATTGATGTTTGCAAAAATTTACCAAATAATAAAAATGAATGTAGAAAATTATTATTTTTAAATATTTTACATTCATAAAATTAATTTTTAAAAAGTAGACCAAAGTAACTGATTGCCATTTCTTATTTCAAAAAGGTATCAAATGGAAATTAGTTTATTGGTGAACAAATATTTTTAGCTTTAACAAACTGGAGGTTGATTCTGTACATTTTGTTCCCATGGTAAGTTTTTTTCCTCAAAATAGGAAATTCATTTCCTATAAAAAATATTTTTGTGAGTTTCTATTGATTACCAACTTTTGAGGTATTCTTTTGTGATCATAAGGAATCAATGATACTTAGAAAAAATTTTATAACAGAAAAATAAATAATTTAAATATATTCTGAGTACTGGTATTCTTTGTTTTTTTTTAATGTTAATGTTTTATTAATTAAAAAAAAATACTGGTGAATGATTAATTAAATTTCAATTTAATATTTTTGTTTCTGTGTATTTATGGTGCAGTTTTCTTTATTCCATTCTACAGACTTCAAATATTTTTTTTTATATTTATGTTCAATAATTCCAAACAATGTCAAACACATCTAGTGTTGAAAATACATGTATAATTCATTCCAAACAATGTCAAAAACATCTAGTGTTGAAAATACATGTATGAATCATTCCAATGTCAAAAACATCTAGTGTTGAAAATACATGTATGAATCATTCCAAACAATGTTAAAATCATCTAGACCTAAAATCTGCCTGATATTTCAAGGTGGACAACTTTTTTTCTCCTTTCAGGATTCTGCCAAGGTCATTCTAAAGAGCTTGCTTGTGACATTCGTAGAACCATTCAGCAAAAAATAGGCTATGCAAAGTTCTATTTTGTAAAGAAAACTCAAGACCATGATTCTCCAACTTCTACACCTTTGAATGTCGAGGCATCACCACGAAGGATGTCTATGGAAATGGCTAGACGTGGAATTGATGGTATGCCACTAGACATACTAACTAAACCGAATAAACATAAAAAGGGTAGAAGGTGCAGTGAAAGTACTGTACACAAAAGCAGTGTCCGTATTGAAAACCAACTTTCAGATCACCTTTCTTCAGGTGATATGTTAACTGACAGACTGGCAACAGATGTAACCAACAGACTTTCTGGTGACAGTGCTGTGCGATGTATGTCAGCTGGAAAACTACTATCTAATTACACTGGCCACATGTCTGACAGGATGTCCCCAGCATGTCTCACCCATCACCTGCCTAGTGAACTATCAGCAAGATCTAGCATCAGATCATCAATTGATAGGACTGAAAACACTCCACTCTGTACAATGGAGGCTATGTCTATCAGAGTATTAGACTCAAACCAAAGGGGACCTGCAACATCTCGAGGTTTTCTTGACATGTTAAACACGATGTATCCAAATAACTGACCCTAGTTTTGTTTTAACATTAAGAGTATCATCCTATTTCAAGGAAAAATCTTTTTTTTTTACCTAACAAAGATTGTGCTTCAAGCTTGAATAGGTTAAGAACCATAAGTGGGTTATTTTGTTTTTTCCCCTAATACACTGTAAGCGGTAGAGCTAATTATTCTGCCGTTATCAAATTTATATGTGCCATCAGACTATTTTTATTATAAAAATTTAATACCCATTAACTAAAATTTTTTATTTTAAAACAAGATTCACTGAAAAGTAATTGCAATTTGTAATTTCAAAGCTTGACATTTCTTATTTGTTGCTATTATGTGCTACAAAATATTTAGTGACATAAGAAAAAATGACATGTTGATGAATAAGGAAATATTTGAAGTGTATTACTATTAAAAGCAAGACTAGCTTAACCTAGAAGAGGGTTAGTATGGCCTAAAAATGCTTCTTGCATAAATAAAATACTTGGGTGTTGTACTAGCCACAGACTTTATAGGCAGTGGCTTCATAAACATTTCATCTTCCCTTTTCCTAAGGGAATTTTATAAAGCGTTTTAAACTTTAGTTATCAACACTTTATTTATTAAATGTGATTAACATTATAAATAACTATTACTGTTCATTTGAAGTGTATACATTTTTAATTAAAATAACATTTTCACTGTTCATGCTATTAATACACACTTTCCACAAGTAAAAGACACTTATTAAATAAGAGGAAACCTGAAAGAACTACTGAGACAATCCCCTCAATTGTTGATGCTTCTATACATTAATGTCATTGTGTAAGTTAAAATATTTTAGTTGTACATAAATTTTAACAAGTTTACAAATTATTTTATATTATAAGATTTGGTTTTTAGTTATTTTCTTAGATGTCTAGATATCTGCTATGTAATTAAGTGTTGCAAGTCAGTTATTATAATGTATTTGTAAGAATGGCATAGACACTCAATGAATTCAATTTGAAATCAATCAGTTCATATCACCTAAATAAAAACAAGGTTTATGTATATATAATGTGTGTAAAATTAATAACATTTTCTTCACACTTATGAGCTAAAATAATTTTTTTTTTAACCTGAGCTAAATCCACTATTTTATGTCATGAAGTACAACACATTGTAAAATAACTTAGTTATTAGGCTTGCACCCACAAAGTGGATTCTTGAACCAAGAAGATTGTTTCTCAATGAAAAAAGTAGCTTAAGCCAGCATTAATAAATAAAAATACTTTTAATTTTTAAATGATTTTAGATGGTATAAAATATTTAATAACACTATTTGACATACAAAAATGCACTAAGAAAAAAGACTTGGTGTAATAAAAGAAAAAAATTTATTTGTCATCAACAGTATAAAAAAAACAACTTATGACAATGATTAAATGAGTAATGTAAATGATATAAATTAATATATTTATTACAAATTAATATATTATTATCAAAATAATTGATCAGCTTTAAAAATTTGATGCTAAAAACTATATGATTTTTACCAAAGAAACACATATACTGTAACATTTTATGGGTGTTTTACAGTGTGGAAAAAAATAAATACTTTAACTGTACTTTTTAAGAATTGAATTTAGATATCAATGGCTCAAGATATTTAAAAAATCTAACCAGAGATAAATAGAAGGATACTCCATAAATTTCAAATGAGGCATTAAAAAAAAAAGCCTGATTTCCTTAAGTTATTCTAGCTAAAAAATTGTTTTAATTAAGTTGATATAGGTGGTGTGGGAAGTTAGAGAGCAACAGCATTAATAGCGCCTCATTTTAAGCTCTACTGGTTAGATCAAATCTGCTTAGATTACACCCCTGTTTTTATAAATAAAGTGATTTAAAAAAAAAAAAACAGCAAAGAAAACTTATCTGAATGAATTTTTGCGTTATTAAAACTCAATAGAAATATTAGTTCACGGCCATCTTTTGTATTTTCTAATAACAGAAGGCAGTATTGAAGCTAAACAAATGAAAATCAGATTTCTATACAAAAATGCAAAAACATAAAAAAAAAATTAAATGTCATCTTCATCATCAGGATCTATCTCAATCAGCTCAAAATCATTGGTTTTCATAAAAGGATATGGAGTTACTTCAACTTTAATGTCTGGAGGACTCTGGCCAGTTGTACCACCACCAGTTGTTTCACCAGACTGAGGGCCACTACTGCCACTTTGATGCTGCTGTTCTGAATGACCTTCTAAGCCTTGCTGACTACTACCATTTCCAAAAGCACCATGAAATCCTGACTGTGCATGACCAAATTCACCAGCTCCCTGCTGAGTATCTCGACTGTCATCTGAGGCTAAGTGTTGGTAATCATAGCTTTCATCTCCTGGTCCCTGAAGAAAACTATCACCTAAAAGATAATAAATGAAAGTTTTATGCATAACCAGTAAAGATTAAGATACCATCTTAATAATAGAAAGTTTAAAAGTTATAAATGATAACCTTCAGATCCTGCTGATGACATTCTTCTTTCTACATTATGACCTGATAATCCAGCATAACCACCTTGTGAATAATTATAGCCTTGTCCTGGATGAAAAGACTGTCGCCCTAATTGCCCTCGTGCTCCTTGTCCAGGAGATTTAAACTGACCTACAACAAAAAAATAATTAATTATTAATTGAAGTATTTAGTACATAACAAATGTAAGACTTTTCCCCTAATAAAACTAGTTGTACTTGTGTTATATTAAACTACACATTATGACTATTACAAACTAAGAAACACTTAAAGTATTATTTCATAGCCTGCATGTATTTAATTCACAGAGTCACAGAATATAAATGAACAGATTGTGGGATTTCTTTCTACAATTTGCTATGTTCTGAGCTTTCTTTTTTTGCAATGAAAATTATAATTACTTGGTTAAAAAATTCTGCCGTTAAACTACACAATTTAAATTCCTTTAATAAAGCTTCTTATATTTTAATAAATATAAATGTTGCATGATGTTATGTATTATTCTAGTTTATTTTACTGCTTTTAAACACACTTAATGTAAAATAGCAGTGTCACTCTTTAGCAGTCCAAATGGCAACAGATTTCAAAAACATATAAACATAAAAAATGGACATATAATGGCTATTTAAATGTAGGTCAAATGTATTTTCTTCCTTTTTATAGTCTACAAAGTAAGCTAACGGGATTCTGTTGTTGTCCCAATATGATTACTTAGACCGCGTTTTGATGTAGACATTGTAACTAAACTGAGATGACATTCTGTTGATTTATATTCTGTGATCTGATTAAAGTCATTTGAAAAATGAGTAAAATTAATGCAATCTGTGTTTTTCAAGGTAAAATTTAAATTTCTATCCTATATGAATACTACATAGAAGATGCTGCAATAAACTTTCATCTTATGACATGTCCTGTCCATGTTGTGCCTTGATAAAAATTGTACTCTACATTGTCAAATATTGTAATTTAATTAAGTCAGCAAGTTTTAACTTATTCCAGCAATTTTGAATGCCATTGGATATATTAACTGTTTCTTAAAACAGAATAACAGTACATGTATAATTATGTAACTCTTTCTTAATTAGTAGCTGGATGTAGTGATTTTATAGAATGAAATATCATGATGCACATATGAAAAGATTTAATCCAATGAACCTTCAAGGGACCTGCCACAGATGTTGAGTTATTTTAAAAGATTCTGATGTGTCACTTTTCTCTGGACTAAGATAAGTCCATCAAGGTAGTAACATTTGATATCAAAGTAATATTATAAATAAATCAAATAATTTTTAAGACACAGGTATAAAATACAAATAACATCTTTAATTTCGGCAAGTATGACTTCTTGTGTAGTACCAAAGGATGCAAATATGTGAAAAGTATTTTAGTTTAATTTTTAAAAAATATTTTCCATGTATTTCAGTGAATCCAACAATTATGGAAAGATTTGATGCAGCCTCTATTATTTTTTTCTGTTATTATGGAAAATATATATAAAAATAAAAAGAATAATATAATAAAAAAGATACATACGTGTTAACCTTCAAAATGAAGGGTATACCATCTTAAACATTATAAAGAGAAAGGACATTAAGACCCACCTAAAGCATACAATGAACAGAAGAATACTATCAGAGTAACAATTTTTTCAGCCCAGGAAGAAAAATCAATTTTTTAAATGAAGGAATTGGATATACAAAGTAGAAGAGTTGACTTGAAATAGAAAGTTAAAAAAAAAACGTTTTCAGCTATCATGTTAATGTAAATAAAGTAAAATGATACAAATTAGACAAGTAAAACTGAAACTATAAGCCAATACTAATTTTCTAAATACATTTACCAGTATCTTTAAGGAAGAAATCTTTGGGGAAACAATTTAATGTATAACCAGTATAGAAGCTACATGCGTAGAAAAATAAGATTTTATATCGAAATTAAAACAAAGATAAATTATCAATAAAATTCTTAAATTGGAGAATTTCGATTTTAAATTGTGAAATAATTTAATTCACAACTTACTATTTTTCCCCTCTTTTTTTCGCTGAGCAGCCATTCTTGCAGATGAATTAGTTATGAAAAGTAATTGGACCCTGTCGATGTTACTTTTCAAAACGGGCATTCTTTCTACCACCTATATTTCAATTAATCATTTAGGGGTTTTGTTGTAACTCACTGATAACAATACACCAGTATATATAATTTATTAAAGCCCATTTGTTTCATTGGTCTGCATTATTTCTAAAACAAGTGCTTCTGATTTTCAAAAATATTCACATTTTACCTGCCCTTCTGGCATTAGTTCTCATCCAAGACAATCTTCGGGACGAACGCACTCTGAACATCTCCCCAACACGCACAGAATCAAAGCGAAGTATAGGTATCAATTTAAACAACTGTCAAACAGCCAAGGAGATATTACAAACGAAACTAATCTCTTGACGTTCAAAAACATTTACTCAGCTTTGATCTCAAAATAGTGACAGTAAAGATCAATGTATATATCAACAGAAGTGTTAAAAACTACTTTTTCTTAATACAAATTTTCCAACAATGAAAAAAAATGCCCTTAGGATTCTGGAACTTTTTGAAAAAGGTTTTCATTTACTGATTATTCCGTAAACAGTTCACACAACATGTTTAATGTACAACTGGGAGCTACCTTGTAATTTTGCATTTGTCCTCTTTCGTGAAATTCGCCTTGCAGACCGAGCTCTAAATATCTCTGCTACTCTATCTACACTTAATTGAAGGATGGGCAGCCGCATCATTAACTAATGCATTAATAATACAAAAGGAGAAAAATAATAAACAATTTATCTAACTGTGCTGTAGTGACAAAAAATTAAAAAGAAATGCTGGTGACTTTATATTTCTCCATCAGAAGTAATCAATCAATACTGTTCTAAATGAAAAACAAATATTTGTTAGACAAAGCTAATCTTTTTCAATGAAACCTGCAGACTTCATCACTTGCAAAAGAAAATGTGTCCAGAAAAATGATCAATAGAAGTTCTTGTCATTTGCAAGAAAAAAAACCTTTGAGTCAGCATTTAAAAAAAAAAAACCACCTCACATCATGATAATTTAACCTACCTTTCAATTTAAGACGACTTTTATATCTTCTTTCATTTGCTCTCTGACTCATGACTAACTCTACTCTTGCTCTATCAAACCCCAATAGTGGAAGATGAGTGAACAACTGTTGTTCATATCAAAATTTATAATATTAGAAAAAATAAATAAGAAAAGAACTAAGCCCTTTTGAGTGAAGTGAACATATGGTCTAATTAGATCATTCAAATAAAATCCCAACAGAGAGAAAAAAGTAAGCAGCGTAGAGAAAAAATAAGTAAACAAGATATTCTTGAGAAAGCACCAACCTTGAAATCGTTTTCTTGCCTTATACCTTCTTTCTTTAGCTCGATGACTCATTACAATAGACGTTCGCTTTAGATCATATCTCAAGATAGGGAGACGATCTATTAACTGTTAATAAAACTACATTTGCAACTAATTTTCTAGATTTAAGAAACAAAGACAGAGCCCTTCTGATATTGTAAAAGAAACTTAAAAATAAAGCCTTACCTTTTTTTTTCACGCCTTCCCAATATTTTCTTCCTTTAGCTCTCTGAGACATTAAATGAGCCGTTAACTCCAAATTATAACTCAGCAAAGGAAGCCGTGATACCAACTAAGATTTTATAAACAATTCCAAGATTTTACTGCATATTTAAATGTAAAAGAGCCCTTAAGATTACCTCTTTAAAGTCAACATGAAATTCTGCAAACAGGAAAAAGGAGTAGCTTATAATCAGTTTTAAAAAGCTCACCTTTAGTCCTATAGGATTTAGTATTTTTCCTGTCCTGAGCATTTTTCACTAAATAGTAGCTTGCAATATCAATGTTATTCTTCAAGAGTGGTATTCGAGAAAGCAACTGTTAATTACAAAGGACTTTAATGTTCTTACAATACCGCTTAATCAAAAAAATAGCTTTAAAAATTTCCAGTGATGATTTGAAAGTTTGTTTTTTTTCAATTTGAAAACAGATTTCAACTGAAACATGATTAATATTATGTGGCAGAGGGGCACTGTGGTGAATAAAAAAAAAAAAGAAAAGAACTTGGTACAGCACAGTAAAAATAAAACTGTCACCCCCCCCAATATTTTTTTAGAAACATTCAGCCAATGAATCAAAGATACAATAGTGCCCACACCTACCTTTTATTACACCTTTTCTGGAAGCATATTTCCTGTCATGCCCCCTTCTCATCAAACTATCAATAACCCAAGATTTGTTGTAGACGAGCAAGGGTACACGTTTTATCAGCTGTTCAACAAGTTTATAATACAGATTCTATTTATTGAAACAATGGAAGTTGATATGGTGAAACAAAAAACCTTGTTTATGAAGCTTTGAACAGCAACATAATAAAATAACTTCAGTTTGTTTAAGAAAATGTTTATATTGGACCAAAAAGTCACATTGAAGTTTATAAATCAGAATTTTTTCATTACTTTGACATATAAATGGAGGACATTTTATAAACAACTTAATAATGTTATTAATAAAAAGACTTTAACTTGGGATGATGAAGAAAACCTTAATGATTTTTCATGGCAATTATATACAATGATATACAAGATTTAAAGGCATCAACTCAAGTTTCATGTACAACAAAACTGACTAAAAAAACAAACAAACAAAACAACTGTAAATGAATACAACAGTATGACAAAAAATTAGTAAGTTTTCTATTTCAGTTAACACAGTAAGATATAGAAAGTATCAGAAAAGCCAAGGTCAGGAATGCAGAGACTGTGCTTCTCTTATAATAATCATACATTATACTACATACTGTAAGGTTTTTATATCTTTTCTAATCAGTGCCTAGTGAGAAGACATTATACTTATGGAGCTCAATAAACACCTTACATTCCCAGTTGTTGTCACAAGGTGGGTGTGAGTGGGCCACCAATTGTGTGTGTGACCAAATTGAGTGCATGTTCCCTATTATGTGTGTGGGCGAAATATCCCCATATGCCACGAGTTGCACCTGCACGAAAGAGAACGAGACCAGGAGGGTGACCACAGGTCAGTTGAGTAAGATGTGGGTGGAGAGAGATGTTTTTGGTAACGAGACGAGTTGAATGGTCAGAATCCCCCATGGGGACTATGTTTTTTGACAATAACTGGAGACTTTACTGTTACGATTGTTTCTTTTTTTGCTGGCTTCTATGGCAGCCACAATCACTGCCATTTTTCTCAGGACGACAGCCAGTTCTTCTTTCTAACTTGATTTGTTTAAATCAGCATTGTGTTTGATGATTCCTGGTTGTTGAGTTACACTGTTCAGTATAGAAATGTATACAACAATAGCCTTTGTTGCAATTATTAAATAATTCTTGATAGTCGTACTGGAGTTTCAGTAGTTTCTGCCTTTTTTTAGCAAATATAACCACTCCAAATAAAAAAAAATTTAGAAGGAAACATGTTGATCAGAAACGTTATTGTTTCAGCATAAAGCATAGCTTAGTTGAAAGATAATTGATACATGGCAACAAAATCTTAGTTCATGGACTGATGCAGGAACAACTTTACACATCACACAGATTTAAAAACAAACAACTTGTGCCCAATAATTTCTCAGGGGAAGGGATTCTGTGGTTTATTAAGAATGAAAAATTGTAGACAAAGCTGACAGTGATTACAGAAACAACTGATAGTTGTCACACTAACTTATTTGAAAATAATGCCTAAATGAGCTCACTGGACACATTCTAATGTGATATGGCTGATTATAAGCCTATCCAAATCATCATATGAAGAACTTTCACCATTGACATATCTATATCAAATAAACTCACCTCTGAAATGTCGACGAATACGTGTTGTTTTATTATACTTCCTGTCATGAAAGTTTTTAGCTAAACTGTATTCTAGGTGGTGAATAGAGTAACGTAGTATCGGTATTCTCCTTATCATCTGTTTAATAAGTGCACAATGAACTGCATTTGTAAATAAGTTATGAAAAACAACAACAACAAAGGCTTAGGTTCTCTTAGCAACTACAATCCATGGTGAAACAAACACAATGAATAAAAATTGCCTATGTTTCAATGTAAGGTTTAGGCAAGATCAGCTATTTATAGATATCAAAAATGTATGTATGCATGTCAACCAACATTCAAATGTAATAAGAAATCAATTAACATCAATCGAAATGTCTTCTTTATGATATGTACAATTAAAAAAACAATGTATCTCAAACCTTGCAAGCGCATCATCCGCTTCACATGAGCTTTACGATCCTTGGCATTCTTGGCCAAATACTCACACAAAACTAATAGATTATGCTTCAATACTGGAATCCGTGATATTATCTGCTAAATGAACATGAGCATGATACCATTCCACCAGCATTTTATTTTTAAACAGCTTATTAATTGAGTTGCAGGGTGAAACATTACATTATTGCGAAACATTTAATTTTGTTGAAGAATTTTTAGAATGTCACAGTATTTAAATTGTTTTTAGAACAATGCTATTAAACGTAGTCAATGAGAATTTAAATAAATTTTTTGTAACCTACCTTTTTTTTGAGTGGAAATCTTATTGGTTCGTGCTATGTTAGCTCTTCTGTCAAGAACGGTTTTATTTAAATAATACCCTGCCCTCTTTGCATCATATTGCAATAACGGTAAACGATTAAAAAGCTGAAAAATGGTGAAATTTTTGTGAAGTAAATATATTTTTACGTAAAGAATGATGAAAGCCTGAATTTGAAGCAGTGGAGAAACAAATTTAAAGGAAAATGTCAAAATTTATTTTCTATAAAAAAGTCAAGATTGTAGTAATGATTTCGTTCCTACTTTTCTGCACTGTTTTTCTGCGATTGTAGTTATTTCTCCATGTAGACAGAGCCAAAAAAATTTGACTGAAGTATGTATGATTGTTTCTCAAAATAGGCATTCGTCTAAAAAGCTGTGTATATGAATTTCAGAATAAAGCAATTAGCAAAAACCATATCACCTACAAGCAAGATTTAAGGACAAAACCTTTTTCATTTGGTGCTCAAATTAGTGTTTTTTAAACCCTCAGTATAAAGAACAAACAAGTTTCAAATCACAGTCTTTAAGCAAAAATCAGCTCAACAATTTACCTCGGAAAGCCATTTTTTTCCTCTGTCGATAATGAATTTCAGCAGAACGAGCTCTAAATAAAAGGCTGACTCTTTCTCTGTCATTACACAGTACAGGAAGACGACAGAAAAGCTGTCAATGTCAGTACATAGCATTAAACATTATTAATAGCTTCTTATTTTTTTAAGAAACAAAGCCCCTTTGAATTGTGAACAAAACTGCACCAGTCTTGTGAGAAGAAGCTAAATCATGGGGTTATTGGGGATAGGATGGTAGATGGAAAGATACAGATCAGATTGACCACTTACCTCTTCTTTTCTTGGCTTCAAATCTACGAGAAGTGGTATTGTAAGACAACAGATGAGTGACTCGTAGAATATTATACCTTAAAAGGGGCATCCTTCTTAAAAGCTATGGACAAAGGTGATTACTAGTTAAATATAAAGTTGATGAATAAATGTATGACTTGAGTGCTGTTAGAAACACACTTTTTTTGACTGAACCATAATTTCACTCAATTATGAAAGTCTCAGTGCAATACTTTTGCCAAAAATAGTAAAAAGAAAAGCTAAGTTTTGCACCATTAACTCACACATGAAGATTTATTAGTTTTAACAGCTTTGGATTGTATAACTTAGAAACAAATGTTAAGACGCAAGAAGCCAATTTCATTTTAAGACAAACCATTAGGACAGCAATAGCAAACAATGCTGAGATAGAAACTTAAAAAATTATAGACGGAAGATTATAACAATTTGTAACATTTAAATGTTCTCTAATATAGGATAGTGAAATACAATAAATAAAAATTTCCTAACCAATTTGACACATTAAACTCTATTATATAAAAAAATAGCAGAAATTAATTTTATTTTGTGCAGGTCAATGAACACAAATGGTTACTTTTATTTAGGCTATCTAACTAATGAATATCTATCAATCTATACAAGAATATACATTAAAACATTTATAATTCAAAGACCAGTAAAATTTCTTTGTATACAGGAACTGAAGAATATTAATGGCATTATTTGAAATAGTAATTTCCTTTATTCTTAGGAAATGGCAGAACCCATAATAATTACATACAAATATTTTTTTTAATGAAATGTAAAATTCTTAGTACAGACACTCTGAAAATCACCTTTAAATCTGCTGCGCATATCAAAAAGACGTTTGTGAGTACGAGACACAAAAATATTGCTAACTCGCTCCATATCATAAGCAAGTACAGGTAGTCGACATTTCAACTGAGGAATTAAAGATGTTAAACATGCATGTACACTAGACTGATGGCTCAAATTTAAGACCCGCACTGTGATGAAACGATTGATTTTAAAGAGAAAACTAATAAAGCAAATAATAATCATAAAAAGTGATCATTTGCTAAGTAAAGATATCTTTCAGGCAGGATCGATTCTGACAACATAATTAATTTTTTTTTTTACATAATTTGAATTTTATTTCAACGTTAATTGAGCACTCCATAATGATGGACACAGAATCCAATAGATTCTAACACTGACCTTGACGTTTGTAAAAAGCCCTTCTAACTCTCACTGTTTGCATGAAAAGTAATTCCAAGCGCCGTAAACTAAACTGCAGAAGTGGAATTCTTGAAATAAGCTGGTAGACAGATTGCAAAACTTATGTGAATGACAGTGCCTTATTAAATGAATGGCAGAATTAAGAAATTTTGCTGTGGTGAAAAATTCCAGTTCCATCAGTTAAGCTATGCTGATCAAATGCTTACCTTGACAAAATACTAACTTCTGACGATCTCTGTACCTTTTTACTTTAACACGCTGCAGAAATATATTTTCTAACCGTGGACCACTATGTTTTAACAGTGGAATATGTTTAATCAACTGGAACGCAGAAAGAAAAAAGCATGTATAAAATACTAATTTCTAACAGTCCGAGCAGGTATGGTATATTCTTCCTCCTTTTTGAAAATCTGCAGTGGTGAAAAGCAGAACAAAAAAAAAAAACAAGGACCTTTTCTTTATTCCAAAGAAATTTTATGGATTATGAAGAGTTTTTCCTGCAACATCCCAAAATCTTTGTACCAACTATATCAAGAAAATCTGTCTCATTGAAAAACAGGCATTCCAACAAAAGAGATATAAGAAATACAGAATAACGAACTTACCCTTTTTTCTTGCCCAGTTTCTTTTAGAGCTGGTGTCACAGAAGTGACATATTGTTCTTTTTGCATCAAGTTTTAAAACAGGCATGCGGTGAAATAACTGTTGATTTGTAAAGTTACTTAAAAACTGGACTATAAAAGTTAGGACAATTTAATTATGTTTCTACAAATGATTTTCTCTGTGGTGAAAACTGAATTTTGTAATGACTACAGGAAAAAATAGGCCAATACAGATTTCAACAAACCCTAAGAAGAAAGGACATGTATCAAAGACAAATTACACAAAAAAAAAAATTATCAATGAAATAAATAATTCCTAAGAATAGAGAGGAAATACCATCAAATTAGAAACATTCAAGTACTGAGTGTGAACAATAAATAATGAAGAAGAGAGAATTAAACACAAATATAAACTTTTTCATCATACAACTAAGAAACTTTCAGAAACACTTACACATCATATTAAGCCGGTACCAACGCCTTTTCTTTGCAGATTCTGCCAAACAAGTTATAGTTTTTTGAGGACAGGCGCTCAAAAGAGGAATTCTTATAACAAGCTGATGAAAAATATTACAGTCTACTGGAGTTTATCTAATATCTTTATTATCATACAAGGTGCTGTGGTGATTTTCAGATTAAGAAAAGAATAAAAGGAAAAAAATCAGTGTCCATAATAAAAAAAGCACTAAGCTACAATATTTGTCCCTGGCATTACAGATTTCTGCAACAATACTGAAGACTTTTATGATGGATTAAAAATGAATTGTTTTTCTAAGCATCAAGTCAGTTGATATTTATGTAATGTGAAAATAGTATCAATCTAGTTAGCAAGATTTAAGTGCTCATAAGTTTTCTAATTTAAACAAGTGACATCAATGGTAATACATATAAAGATGGAAATAAATTTAGTGTAATTCAGACTTATGTATATGTTAACAAACTTAAAATACTTGTATATTCAATACAATCTCTATCTTTAACTGTGCATTCACTATTTATATTCCAAAACCCAAGATAGACAAATACTTCAAAGTGACAAAGGTTTCTAAAAAACTATTTTAGATGAAATCCCAGTTTTCATGAAATAAGGCATAAAATGATGTTTTTATTTTATTTTTTGATTGCTTTAAGAGACTTTGTGATTTAATTTTACAATTTATTTTTTTATAGTTGAATTCATTAAATGTATCAAATCTTGCCTTTTTGTACTACATGTGACACAGCAGCTTTCAATCGAAGGTTTCTCATTCCTATTTTAGTGTGTGTGGTCTTCAGAAAATAATGTTCAGCTAAGACAGGATTAAGTTGCAGAATAGGCAGTCGAACAAATAACTATTGAGAATAACAATCAGACAGTGATTATGAGGATTTAACATTCCAGCATGCCCTTTTGATTTTAGTCTGTTGCAAGAGAAAGATATTATCATTCTACAAATCATTTTATCAGATTCAGCTTAAGTTCTTTGTTTCATTGAAGGAGGTGGGGTAGGGGGATATAAGTAATAACACTGTTCAATTTGACACTTTTTGATGGACCTTTAGTAGAATTTATTTTGTAGAACTAAACTTGCCTTTCCTTTCTCTATAACTCTGTTTTGCTTTCCATCGAGTCATTCTCATGGCATTCCTTGTTCGAGCATTTTCCAAAAAGTAAACAGCAGATGATTCAGGTCTTAGAAGTAGAATGGGTAGTCTCAAAAAAAGCTAAGTGAAAATGTTGCAATTTAAGAACAAGATACAAACATTGATGATAACTGCCCTTTTGATTTGCTACTTACTATTGCTTTAACAAGCAGGAAAGAGAACCTCGCCAAAAGTTGAATGTACAATAGATCAATGGAAAAGATTACGAGAAGAACTATCAAAAAAAGAATGCCACTTACACTTTTTTCTGAAAGTTGTTTGTGACCGTCGAGACATAGTGCTTGTGTATAAATACATAGAAGCCCTTTCCTTGTCACTGTAAAATACTGGCATTCTGTGAAAAAGCTATAAGGAGTACAACTTAGGAAAGCACTGTTGTCAGGCTAAGTTTTCAATCAAAGGAAAGCAGCAGAAACTTATGAAAAGCTCTAAACAGTCAAATACTTCAATAATATAGAAGCATTAATTTAAACAGCCCTTATGATTCCTAAGACCCATTATTTTTTCCCACCATTAAATAACTTACTGCTGACTTTTTGACGATACTTGTGAACACTTCTTCTAGTATAAGCAGTCTTGTTTAAATATGCTGCTACTTGCACTTTTGCCTTAGAAAGCACAGGCATGCGAAACAAAAGCTGTTGTGGCAATGAGGAAAAAAGTTACCACAAATTAAAAACTTAAGACATTAGGTCTTCAATCCAAGTTTTTCTTTACATAAAAAAAAGGGGGCCCTTTTGAATTAAGGCGCTTTCAAAAGTGATATTTTGAGAGAAATTCAAATGTAATTGAGGAAAAAAAAACCTAAAGATAAATACTCTGTGAGTGAACTGTTTTTAAGAACAATGTCAACAATCAATGATGCAAACAAACATTTTCAACACTGGAGAATTATAGCCCATATACAACAGGTTAAAAATAATTCTAAACTAGAGTCAATGTAAAAGGCTTTAACTAATAAGTCATTTATAGAGAAAATTAACAACAGCTTGGATCAAATTACATTTTTAACCATCAACATAATATTTATCCAGAAGGTATTTTCTTTTGCCAAATAGAAAGCATACTTTTAAAAGTAGTAAACTACATGGAATATGCTGAAGGATGCCAGATGCCTTCCACGCAGACAGAAGGATTATATATTGTCAAACTCATATCTGTTTCGTTTTCTCAATGAATTCGCAATTTATAAGCTAAATTGACGTAATTCTTCCTGTGGTTTGAAAATCATACAAGCTGTAACCATATTTAGTACTTATAATCGACCCCATTCATTGGTAAAGTCATTTTATATGTTAATGAAAGTATACGAAGCGTAATTTTTGTAAATTTTGTGTAGAAATATTAATATTAATATGTGTTTTATATTATTCTTGTGGATTATTTCAAAAAGGATGTAAATATTGACTTGGTAAGTAGAAATTTTGTAAAAAAACTTTTTTTTATTTGTTTTATATCTGTCCAAATCCAATTTTTTTATAGATATTTAAAAAGGTATTTAATATTTGTACTAATCCATTCAATTTTATTTCTGTTCATATATAATTTAATTAGTTTATTTTTACAAAATGAAAACCTAGTGAATGTCCTTAATTTTCTTTCTCAAATTATCACTTGGAAAGATTGAAATATTTCTGATGTTAACAGAGACATTTTTAACACTGGTGAAAACTGTGTTTAAGTTGAGAATCAAAGCAGTATACCACTGGTAAAATATAATTAATTTTGGGGGTTAGGATAAAAATGAGAAATGTTTGCTAAGGTCTTAAAAAAGTCATCCTTATGTAGCAAAGACACAGATATACACAAATGAATAGATACAACTATACATGTATGAATAGAGAATACCAGTCTACAATTAAGACTCATTAACAGCATAACCATTAATTTTTTTAGTACAAATAAACTTACTTTTTAAAAAAAGTGTGTTGTGTGGGGGGGGGGGGGGGCTAAGAAAAACTGAATCTAATAAAAAATAAAATTTTCAACAATGCAATACATAAAAGAATCTCAACATAAAAACTCTGTACATTAAGGAACAATAGGAAAATAATTACAAAGTCAAATTAGTTTTAGTAAAAAAAGAAACTCCTGTACCAAGTAACTGTGTTTCTAAGACTCAGTGGGGAAGGAAACTTACACTTTTTTTTATCGCGAGATAACCGAGTTGTTCTGCGAGACATACTGCTTATGTACAGGTAATTTGTTGTTCTCAAAGGTTCCAAAGTCAAAATTGGCATTCTACAGAAAAGCTGAAGTGTAAAACAACTTTTTAGGATTTCAACTTAATTACAACTAATTCAATAAAATGGAAATAGAGCCACTTAAAAGAATGATAATTTTGATGCAGAAGTGTTTCTTTAAATTCAACACCTTTAGAGTAGGTTTAATATAGCAATCATTTTTAAAGAGTCAAAGGACAAACAAGATAATCTAAATCCAGATCTCACAGAAATTACAAGCCTGAATATTGAACAGATTTCGCTCAAAACCAAGATATAATAAAATGTTGCAAAAGCAAACTATTGACCACTCATTTTAACTTACTTCTTAATCGAAAAGTTCTCATTGATCTTCGTGATTTACTGTTTACATATAGTAGGTGTGCTGCTGTAATAGGGTCCCACTTCAATACTGGTGAACGATGAAGAAGCTGAGAAACATTTTGTAATCAATTTATGTTTAAGAGACTATATCCTGTTGGTGCCAAATTTGGTGAACTACAAAATAATACTGACAAATTGTTGATAGTAGAAATCGGAAGTAAATTACTATTCCTGAATCACCATGATGGCTATTGAGGTAAAAAGTCATCATCAAGAGAAACTAACATAGAAGAAATGAAATATTGTATCTTAAGAAGTTTGAAGAAATCAACAATATCTGCCATAAGTTTTGTGAGGAAACTTACTCTCACGAGCTCTGAGACGATGAGCTCTCATGTTGACTCTTGAACGGCACACATGCAGCAGGTGTGCTGCCACCCTTTCTATGTTGTTTCTTAAAAAAGGCATTCTAATGCAGAGCTAAGAATATTATCAAGAGAATTAACATTGACAAAAATATAGTGAACCTAATAAGAGACCTTCTGATGAACTGTGGTTAACTGATGCAGAATTTCTATGATAGAACTTTTAAAAAGAATGCACCAAAATTAAAACTTATCAAATATGATGAAGTAAAATATTTACATTAAAGTCACTGAAAAAAGATCACTACAAGAGCTAATACAGTAACGGACAAAAGGCCACACTTACTTTTACAACGCCAGTATCTCATAGAGTTTTTTGACATACATCTTGCATAAAACAAATGTTTAGATCTTTCAGCAGCTCTTTTTAAGACTGGTAAACGTCTGAAAAACTAGCAATATTTTACATGCTCAGAAATTTGCTCAGAACTGGTGAAGAATCAACTAATGAACGAAATAAACACTACTGTTTGCAAAATTATATGTCCATCCAGGTAGAAAATTATATTAAAAAAATTATCAATTCATCTTGACAAAAAATTCTGCACCTAAGTATGTACATTATAGAGTATCTGACAAAGAGACAGAAGACAATGAAAAACTGAGTGAATAGTGACTGCTAGAGAACAAAATAATAATAATAATAAAAAACGCCATCAAGAACTCTTTTTACTCACTGCGCCGCTGGTTCATTCTCATCATGCCTAGTCGAGACATGTTGTTGTGGCAGAATTTTTGTGAGACCCTGATTTTATCCAATAATAGAATAGGCATCCTCTGGAACAACTGAGTTAGAAAATAAAAGTTCACCCAGATACTTATAAAAAATGTCTAGTTCTGATGTATTTAGATGTGAAGTCAAAATATTGTACATGAAACAAAAATTCCACAGGTCTTAGTTAAAAACCGATTGGGGCAAATAAAAGTCCTCTTTGTCAATTAAATGAATCCAACAAAATAATGAGATAAAAATGTGCATCAAAGTCTGAACACCACTTGTGACCAACCAATCTCCAAAACCTACCACTAATTCTTCTTTTAGCTCTCCAATAGATAATTCTAGACTTGGAGTTAGCATATAAAACCTCAGCAGCCCTTGACATGTCATGTGATATAACAGGTATTCTGTTAACTAGCTGTAAAGAAACCAAAGTGAGACAGAACTAATAAAGCTGACCTTCCTGAACTGTTATGAGGGGAATAAAAAAAAGTGAAAAAACCAGGTTCCATTCTGATCGTAATCCAAAAAAGAAATTGAGGTTATTTAAATAATGAAGTAAAACAGTTATGCAGATTTATATCTGCTACTTACATCTTTCTTTAGAATTTTTCCTGTTATAATGTACTCTAGCATAGCCATTTATGTATAAATACTCAGAGGCTCTTTGTGACACAGACTGAAGTACAGGCATTCGCCTTAACAACTGATAAATAATTTTGAAAGGATAAAATATAATTAAAGAATGTTACAGATAGGTGCTGTGATGAATAGCAGAAACAATAAAGAGACAAAGATTTTGAAAAACCGCAAATAAAAAATATCAGAAAATGATAAAATACAAAAGGTATGTAAATCCCTAACTTTCAAAAACAAATAAAACAACAAACTCACTTTTAATGTTCATTGCTGCAGATCTAGACCTTCTCATATGTAACTTTATCCTAGAGTTGTGATAAAAAATATCTGTCACTCTGATAGTGTCTTTAGCTAAATGTGGCATCCGAAAAATCAGCTATCGTCCAACCATAAAAAATATTTATAGAATAATAGAAGAATAGATAAAACTTTCACCTCTCCATTTTCATTAAAATCTTAGAAAAAACAACATTGAAGCTTTAAAATGCCACTTGTATTTTGGTGCAATGCATATTCCATAAAATATGTATGCCCATCGAATTTTATCAAATTGATTCATTTTTATACAAGAAATATTTTAAGAGAAAAAGAATTTATAAACGTTTCCTAAATTAAGCTTTGAAGCAATCCAAAATAATTACTAGAAACACCAAAGATAGAGTAAATTTCCTGACAATCAACTGATTTCAACATACTTCTGTCAACAATATTTATACTTACCTTCAATAAAAGCTTTCTTTCTAGCAATTCTTCTACGTATTTTTTGATAGCTATTGATATAAAAATACTCTTCAATGTGGCCAGAATGAAGTCTCAACATAGGCATTCGCCTGTATAACTGAGTTTGATACAAATTTCAAACCTCTCAAGAATAATATTACAAGTGTATTTATATAAATATACCAGTAAAGAGCATTTGATTCTAGATGATAGGTTGGTGAAAGAAATGATGTCTTATAGTTAAAAAGATTTTATTGGATTTGACCCAACAGTTAAACAGTCCAATTATGAATAAAAATACAAAAACTCAAAAGATGTATTAATATTAAAAAAAGAGACCACAAAGGAAATGTGTTCATTTCTACAATAAAAAAATTACAACTAAAAAATGAATCTAAATGGATAGTTATTGTACATGACACTGACTCTAAGCGGATTGTTAGAATGGGAAATCTAAATACTATACCATGATATCTTATCCTAGCCCGAGACAATCTCTTCATTATATTCATGTAGACAATCTCCCTGCTGCGAGTTGTGTGAAGGCGAAGTATAGGTAGTCGTCTAAATAACTACAAAAGTGGCACAACATAAAACCAGAAGAATTAATTGAATATATAGTTTTTTTTCAATATCTCTCCTCTTTTGTTTTGATGTATGGTACACACAAAGATAGGTTTATTACAAGGGCTATAGCAAAACTTTCCCAAAGGACTAAATAACATATCATACCAGTGCTTTTAAGCCGTGCCCGAGACAATCGCTTCATACCATTCTTGTACACTAATTCACAACATCTTGCCGAGTCATAACGAAGCATTGGAAGCCGTTGAAATAACTAAAAAAGTCAACAACAATTCAAAATAATATGTACTAAAAAGTACGAAGCATGTCCACTTTTGTTTTGATGCTTGAAACAGTAAATAAGAACAAGAATTAAAGAGCAATAAACATACGTGACAGCATTTTATCTCGATCCCTGTACATCCGCCGCTTACTATTTATATAGAATTGTTCCACCACTGAGTCATATCTTGCCAAAAGAGAAGGCATTCGTTGAAAAAGCTAAGAGAGGAACAAAATTTGCACTTTAAGAGAGGATCAAAATTTGCACTATTAAGAGAGGAACAAAATTTGCACTATGAGAGGAACAAAATTTGCACTATGAGAGGAACAAAATTTGCACTATGAGAGGAACAAAATTTGCACTAAGTAAAAATCGGAGATAGGCCCTTTTGTTGTATTTTGTATGCACACACGCCTTAACATTTCAAAGAATCATTTAAATATATACACAGGATAATTTGCATAACCCACTGGCAAATAAGATGATGAGCAACGTGACAGTTTGGCAGAAAAAACTCACCCTTACTCCGCCTAAGTTGAAGCTTTCTCATAGAGTTTACATACATGAAGTGCTGTACACGATGATTTGAGTACTTCAGAATCGGCATTCTTTTAAAAATCTGGACAAATAAATTTTTGTGGTACAGCATATCCACACACACAAAATAACAGCCCTGATATCCAACGAGGCCTGTGGTGACTTACGAACCAGAACTGACCAATGAGTATAAGAAAAACTGAATCTGACCAGCAACAAACAGCTTCATTTAAGAACAGTAAATGATGATCTCTCTACTTACCCTTATGATGTGCTCTCAAGCGCCTTTTTTGCATTTTCCGAGTGGCATTTATATAGAAAGTCTCCAAAGCCCTTTTGGGATGGTATGTGAGGGCAGGCATACGAAGAAAAAGCTGGTATTTTGAAAGTAAGGGTTTGTTTTTTTAAAGAGGTGACAAAAAGTATAAAACAAAAATGTGATCCCCTCAATTATTTATATGGTAATGTTCAGATAACTCTTTTAAGTTTGCAATCCCTTCCATCACAAGTAAAAAAAGCAATTCTAATCTTTGAAGCATGAAGAAAAACTGCCTTCAAGCCAAAAAAGCTTCACATAATTCTACAAAAAAAAAACAAACAACAAAAAGTGTGACTTTATGGAGCAACAAATAACTCACCTTTGCTCCTACATTTCAACAATGACTGCCTCCACCTTCTTGAATTTCTACTAGCATTTCCATAGAAAATACATTCCGCTTTTAAAGAATTCAACCGCAACAGAGGCATTCGACAAAACAGCTGAGGCAATTGATAAAATGTACTTTTCTTTAAAAGTAATATATATCAGAGCTTCCTTTCTATGTAATCCCTTACAAAACAGCAAAGAAAATTTTTAATATTTCAAATTAGCCAGAAATGTCCTATACTTACAAAAATAAAAAGACTTTTTCCTCATCCTTTGCACTTGCTTCATGGTATTTACATACATTACTGCTTGAGTACGTTCCAAATTGTACCGCAAAAGAGGTATTCTTGAAAACAGCTAACAGAAACAGTGAAGAACAAGTTTTTTTTCACCAGCCTATATCTGATAAACTTTCCACTTTAACCCCGATTAAGTCTAAAGAAAAAGTGCTGTGGGATGCTACTGATATTCTTACTAGAAATAACATATTTAAAGAATAAGAGAGCAATATAAACTCACTGTAATCCTTTAATCTACAGCGCCTTATAGACATCTTCTTCATACAGTTGGCATAAAGTAATGCTTCTACACGTAATGGTTCATGAACAAGAAGTGGCAACCTCAGAAACAACTGAAGATAAGTCAAAATTCTGCTCAGCAGGGAATGGTAGACATTTTTGTAAAATTATTCTGGACAAGGAGCCCTTTGTTTTTACATTTAAAGCTGATGATACCCATTAAATTCACTTACTTCTATGTCTGCATCGCCTTAATGACATTTTAGCCATGCAGTTTTTGTAGAAGTACTTTCCCAAAGAACTTGAACATTGCGATTGAAGCAAAGGCATGCGTCGTATAAGCTGCCACAACAAAAACAGTGCCATAGTGTATTTCATTTGAATGATTATAATAATATTTAATTGTGGCTTGTATTGCTTCAGTATGGAATTTAGTTAAGGTTTCAGGAAAATTAATTTTTTCCTCAGCACCAATTAAAAAAATGAAATCAACAAAGCCCAGAGTATTCACTTATGCAGAGCTAACTCATGAACCAATTATTTACTGATAAGAAAAGAGCCCTTCTGTCTTATAAAGAATATAACTTTAAGATTATTGATGCACTGTTTTAACAATGAACAAGAACATAGAATATCAACAGCCTTTCCCCCTCCCTAGTTCCTAATCAATGCAATATTAAAAAAAAATAAAGTTTTAAAAATAACAGAAGACATTTTACACAGCTGACATGTGCTTTTAAGAATTGTAACAAAATGTTCCTTAAAACCTTCCAGACTCACAAATGAAATAACTTCACCACTTCAGTAGAATCAGAACATTTCTCTTAAAATATTTAATGTAAATGCTCATTCTGGTTAACTTACCTTATTCATTTTAAGCTTACTCAAGACCACTTCCTCTGGTTTTCATAAATCATGAGACATGCTTAATGAATTTAAATCCATTTCATAAAAAAAAAAGTAAAAAGATTTCCTCCATGTTAAGAAAAAAATTCAGAAATACACAAAGAGTAAAACTTTTTTTCCCAAAGTGAATGGGGAAATGTAATTATATGAAATAAACATTGGAAAAAAATAGACCAAAGATCAAAACAAGTTCATAAAAGACCTAAAAAGAACCTACCCTAACAAAGATCTCAAGGTGCTCAGAATTTTTTGGACTGATGTAAGGGATTACAACCAAAAGGAACTAGTTTTCTTTTTTATAAATTATATTTCAAAATAATGGGGGGAAAATGGGCTTTCATTGCAAATTATGTTTTTTTATGTTTCCACTATCAAATTTTGAACTTTTTGTTTCACCACAGCACCAAAATCAAAAGGGCTCTTTATCCTAAATATAGTTGCTCTTGTTTCATTAAATGCATGGTTAATTAATAATTGTTAAATAAATATAAAACATAAGTTAAATGATACATTTCACAATACAGCATGTACACCAGCCATGTCATAATTTTCAACTCTAGGTAACAATAATACATTTCATTCAAATACGATTTTAAATAATTTAGCATACATATATAATTACTACTTTTACTTTAATTATGTTTCATAATTTCCAAGCGATATCATTAAAATAATTTTAGACTAAGATTTTAAGTGACAAATATTGGAGGTAAGTAAATTAAAGGAAATAATGTAACAAATACTCCAGTTTTTCTGATGAAAAAAACAACAACTAATCTACCATAAATTACTAGTGCTAATTTAAAGCTATCTGCAACTTAGGCTAAAAAGTATTGTTGTAAGAAGACAATTTTTCATTGATATTAATTTTTCCTGGTTATGTCCAAAATAAAGAAGAAAATTAAGGTTGCATAAGATTAAGTACAGGTACCCATTTAATGCTGGGTGGACTTGAGGGATATTGACCAACTTTTATAGGTCTAACTATGGATCAAACCCGTGACACTCAAGTCAACATCTCCATACTGCTCAGCCACCTGTCCCTCAACACCTTTAATACATAACCACAATTGCTGGACATTTATTAGAGATTTACAAAATGGTTTCTTAAACATACTGATTAGTGACTTATTCTTTTTCTGCTTAGAATAAAGGCAAAGAATTCAAAGGCATAATACCCACTGTCCCAAGCAACAAATTTTATGTATTGAGATTTAGCAGAGAAAGTTATAACAAAAAGTTTATTCCCATTTTAGATGTACCAACTACACTGAAATATGTTCAGCATATAACGGAATTAATTTTTTCAATGTTTTGGATCAAAAGAGAAAAAAAATTGGCAAAGTTAGATGAAAAAAACATTTATGAATCATTAAAAAATTTCATTGCTAAGGAAGGATCAAAATTAAGAAACTGGAAAAAAATATAAAGGTCACATTTTTAAATGCATCTTGAAAAAAGTTATGAAAAGTCAATTTTTAGAAAAAAATTAATTTGACCCGAATAGAAAAAATTAAGTGCTTTCAAATCAAATTTGCTATTGAGATATCTAATTTTAAACGAGATATAGACTGAAAACTATTTGAAAATGTGTTTACATGTGTATTAAATAACTGAGATTATTCTATTATATACATGTCTGTGTACTTTTTTTTTCAAGAACTAATGGATATTTAATTTAAATTAAAAAAATATAATTGAAAAATGATAATTATTCATAATTAACAGAAAAGGAATATTATCTTAGCACTTCAACTAATGGGAAGGATATCTATTAACTTTAACTACAATTAAAAAATTAATTAAAGGGTGAAATTCATCTATGTAAATAGATGAGTACAGTTTCCTGCTAAGATATTAAGGGGGTACGGTACCTAGAAAAATCCACTATGTCTAAAAAAAATTTTTTTTTTTTTCACATTTTTAGATACTAAAACATACCTATAATCACTATGAATTAACGGTATTTCAGAAAAAAAAATATTTAGATCACTTAAAATGTATTTTCAGAATGTTACTCATTCAAAATCTTCAATAATTTAAAAACTTTTAAGTCATTTTTCTCTGAAAAAATATTTTTGACATTTTGCTTCACTAATGCAAGAAAATCTCAAAAACCACCAGTCAGATTTTGATGAAACTTCTAAGTTATATTAAGAATCGGTGTGTTTATAGAATGTCAGAGGCTTTTAAAGAAATTTTGAGTACTTTTTTTTTGGCAATTTTTTTAATTTTCAAAATTGGCATTTTTGGCCTATTTTCACCATACAAAATTTAAAAAATTCATAAAAAATTTATTAATTAAAATATCAAAAAAGTACTCTGACATCCTCTAAAGCAAGCTTTCCTGATTATAAAAATGTACATTTTATATGAATCAGTCTATAAATAGCTCAGAAATATTTGACACAAAAAGGTCTTAAATTTCAAGATGGCGGCATGCCACGCCCACAAATGCATATTTTAATTATTTTTTTTGCACAAAATTATTTTTAAACCTACTATATCATAACTATGATATTAAAATGTCTTAAACTTTAAAAATAAAAAAGTTTTTTGCCAGACCCGGGTACCCCCTTAATGGCTTTGCCTGCATCTCTATTCCATAATGTTTTTAAGAAATCGACAGTTTTAAAAGGTTTCTGTGGTTTTAAACACTATATTACTAAGAGATACACTAAATGTAAGACACACAGGCTAAATGTAAGTTCTGATGGTTTACAGTATAATTGAAAAAACATGGCTTTCAATATGAGCATTAGTGGCAAAATGATAAGGAATAACAAAACAGGTTGCAGTTTTAATCTCATTCACTGTTACTTTTAAAAAAATAATAATTTTCCTTTAGTTATTAAAAAAAAAAAAAACTAATACCTTATTAACTTTGGTCATAACATAAAATATACCCATATTATTACAAAGACCTATTTATAACCTCAAAGTTGATATATGATCTATCTCTTTGCAAAGGTTTTGCAAAGTACAGCTAGTATTTTAATAAACCTTATCCTTAAACTGACCTATTTTAGGCAATAGAAAAAGTTACTTAGCATAATTAACTTTTTTTTTAATCAAAGCAGGGTTTATTTTTAATTAAAAAAAAAAAAAGAATATGATTTGAGGATTTTTATTTCACCAATTTTTAATGTTTATCAGATTAATTTGAAAATATGCTGTAAAAAAAGATATAAAATTAAGTGTCATATATTTCAAACCACTTAAATTACTGGTTTTTGAAAAAAAAAAGCTCTATTGTCCCCGTTTTGTCTGTCTGTCCGTCATCACCCTAGATCTCAACAACCATAAGTCCTAGACCCATGATGTATATATCATTTTGTAGGTCTTGGCCTGCCATGTATGCATCAAAAGTCCATTTCGCGATCTGACCTCTGAGGGCCGAAAAAGGGGGCTTATTAAGTACCGTTTTTTACTATATAAGCTATATTAACAAAGGAGCGCCCTATATCTCGGCAACCATAACTGCTAGACCCATGATGTATATATCATTTTGTAGGTCTTGGCCTGCCATGTGTACATCAAAAAGTTCATTTCGCGATAGGACCTCTCAGGACCGGGCTTCAGAGTTCCTAAGGGGCTTATATATTATGTAGATTATAAGCTAAACAAAGTGGCGTAATCATTATTTTTGTAACAGTTCTTAAACATGACTTACTTCCCTCTCTATTTATACATGAAAATGCTGTTAAACGTCCTGTTTTTACAGGCTTAATTTTTGCTTGTTTTTTTATACAGAGATGAAAAATTCACATGCGTGCGCAAATTCAACTTCTTGATTTCTCTATAAAGCAGAGAACCTTGAGGTCACTATTATATAATTATATGCCTACATTTATTTATGGTTTTGCATCATTATACTGGTTAAGAACGAAAAAAAAAAAATTAGGTTAGGGCTTCAAAAATGAGTGAGCAGAAAAACTTGCTGATGTTTGTTAGCCTAATTGTAAATTAATAAACATCCATTCAAACTAATAATTTATATGTTTGTTTAAATAATTAGGCTAACAAAACATTAAAAATAAAATATGTATATATATAAATATATTTAGCTATAAATTTAACTTTTTTAAAGAGCAGACAACAGTCTATTTTTGGGTGTTTACAGTTTTAAAAAGTTCAATAATTTATTTTTCTGCACATTTTTTAATGTAGTGGATTTTGTCACGATTTGGATGAAATTCCTCGCATATTTAGATAAATAACTTGAAGATACATTTTTAATTGAACATTGATATTGATTTAGATTTGAAATGCATTTTAATTTGCGTTTTTATGGGAAATAGATAATGATTTAAAGGAAAGTATGAATGAAATAACAAGGTTTGGTGACGTCATTATGGAAAAATAAAGAAAAATAAGCTATCGGGTGGTGCAAAATTATATATATATTTGGAATTCATTATTAATAAACATATTTATTATACTTTCTAAGATATGTTACCCATTTCTTTGTTTGATTGTAATAGAAATCAAGTTAAATTAGGTACAGCTTTATTAAAATAAATTTTTAAAGCAAAGAACCTGTTATTTTGACAGAGTTATCTTTCTTAACTCAAGATCGGGGAAGGGTCACAATCTCCAAGATCTAAATGGTTAATACTGTTTATTGCAATCTAGAACTTAAAAACTAAATTTTTATTCTATTTCTCATTCTTATACCTTTTTTATGTTAGGTGAGAAATTATTACTTCATTCCTGCAGGATCTAAAAATTACAATCCAGTACAGCCCTAATATATATATATATATATATATATATATATATATATATATATAAACTTACATTTATGTATAAAATTATGCGAACTATATTGAATAAACCCAGTGCCATAAAAAAGTAGTGTAAAATACAACTGTGACTTGCAACACTTACATCTCAACCCTTTAGGGCTTGTTGGCTATTTTATTTAAAAAAACAAAACAAGAAGGATTTTGCACATATCAAAGGGAAATTACTGTAATAAAAAAATTTAATTATAGAGTGCTAATAAAAATGTTGTTTTGGCCTTTGGAAAACTAACATTCTTTTCAGTGGCTTTGTCGATTAAGTAAAAGGAAATGCTTATTGTACAATGATCCAGTAAAGTATCATAATAAAGAGATAAAAATCAACAAAATGAAGGATGGGCTTTCTGTATAATTTATATACCATGATTACTATGGTCCATAAATACAATTTTTTTATAATAAGCTAAATCTATTCTATAGGAATCAGCTTTTATGATGTACATTTTTTTTTAGTTGTGGGACGGATGGCCGAGTGGTGTTGATGCTCGACCGTCGACATGAGAGTCATGGGGTCGACACTCGGTGAGAACCATGGAATTTTTCCAGGTGCTATTTAGTGCAAAGTCGTCCCACAAGTCCACCCAGCTTTAAATGGTTACCTGACTTAAGTTAGGGAAGTAAAGGCGTCTGTCCATTGAGCTAACCACACAATCCCTACATATGCAGAGGTTATAGAAACAGATGAATTCTACACTTCATCTGCCCTGATGGCCCAGTGGGGCTAAGGGAGCTTTACATATGATAAATATAAATATGTCTATTAAGGAAATGTGTTTAAATTAATGGGTGAGAATCTACCATACCGCTGATCTACTGCTCATTTTAGTATTATGCACATATTATTAGATGCCTATGGCACAGGATTTTTAAAGGTATAAATTTATATCTATTTTTTAAATCATATAATACAAAATATCAATTTTTTTTTCTACCAAAGAATGATCCTTTTTTCAACACATTTTCTTACACAATTATAAAAGAAATATATATTCAGTTTTCCTTCTGCAGAGTGATGAGTAACTCTAAAAAAATTGAAATATTGAGCCAAAAAAATTATCATAGCTCACCCAAGCATATAAAACAATGATCCAGTAAAGTATCATAATAAAGAGATAAAAATCAACAAAATGAAGGATGGGCTTTCTGTATAATTTATATACCATGATTACTATGGTCCATAAATACAATTTTTTTATAATAAGCTAAATCTATTCTATAGGAATCAGCTTTTATGATGTACATTTTTTTTTAGTTGTGGGACGGATGGCCGAGTGGTGTTGATGCTCGACCGTCGACATGAGAGTCATGGGGTCGACACTCGGTGAGAACCATGGAATTTTTCCAGGTGCTATTTAGTGCAAAGTCGTCCCACAAGTCCACCCAGCTTTAAATGGTTACCTGACTTAAGTTAGGGAAGTAAAGGCGTCTGTCCATTGAGCTAACCACACAATCCCTACATATGCAGAGGTTATAGAAACAGATGAATTCTACACTTCATCTGCCCTGATGGCCCAGTGGGGCTAAGGGAGCTTTACATATGATAAATATAAATATGTCTATTAAGGAAATGTGTTTAAATTAATGGGTGAGAATCTACCATACCGCTGATCTACTGCTCATTTTAGTATTATGCACATATTATTAGATGCCTATGGCACAGGATTTTTAAAGGTATAAATTTATATCTATTTTTTAAATCATATAATACAAAATATCAATTTTTTTTTCTACCAAAGAATGATCCTTTTTTCAACACATTTTCTTACACAATTATAAAAGAAATATATATTCAGTTTTCCTTCTGCAGAGTGATGAGTAACTCTAAAAAAATTGAAATATTGAGCCAAAAAAATTATCATAGCTCACCCAAGCATATAAAACTTCAAAGGTGGTAAAATAAAACAGTTGTCAACATAGTGTGAGTCTCAAACTGATTTAAAGTCTCCATAATTTTATGGCTACTTAATGGAAAATATTTTCATAGTTAAATCTTGTAGCATCTTACAATAGTATCAAAGGAACTATTGTACTACATCACAGATTAGTTTCATTGATGTTGTGATTCCTGTAACATAGCTGTATTTCAAGCCAAGCAGGTGTCTGATGTAAATTTTGAGAATTTTCACTCCCTAACTAAACAGAGCCTTCTTCCATCTAGCTAGCTGTACAGTAGCAGTTATGTTTTGATGCAACTAATATACTTATGAACTCATAAGATTTATTTACAAAAGAGCATGGGTCTTGAAATGCACATATTTTTTAGATTTAGCTGATACTTCAAAATATGCATCCAAATATTACACTGGGGCTTTATGATTAGGTTATTGATATTGGTATTAAAAACAAAGAGCTTAATCAAGGGCAATAAGCAGACTCGTATTAGACATTGGAAGATGCCATAAATAAAAAATGAAGACAAACTAATCCAAACATTGACATATTTTAGTTGCCCTATTTGATCTGGCACGACAGCATCTAAATTATATTAGTTTAAATAAACACTCCCTTGTTCTGCTCTTGATTCAACTCTATTGTCACGTTTAAGAATCCTTCATGAACCTCAGTTCAAATAGTTTTCCTCCCCCTAAACTAACTGCTTAAATCAATGGACTAAAACTATAGATATAATTACACTACACTGTTTTTGTTAACTATACATGAATATACTTTTAATTTTTTCTTTCTTAATAGTGGGTTGTGAAAATCATACAGGTTTCTTATTAACGAGTTGCAAATGTTTAAGATCACTGACATTAATTTAATAATAATAGCATACTATTTTTTTTTATTATTATTACCTTTAATGTCAATAACATAAAGTTGCTATTTAAAAAAAATAATAGGAATTAATTTCTCTAATAATAGAAAATGCTACTTTTTATTTGACAAGGCTAGTGTATATAACTGTACATACAACAAATATGTCATTAAATAAACATTTCAAAATAATGTAATTAGCCAATAGAATACTAAATATGCAATTAAAACAAAATAGTAAAAAATAAGAAAATAGAACATTTTCTTATTTTTTCCAAAGATAAAATAAAATATTTTCTAATGAAAATAATACTTTAAACTTTTAATTAAGATTCTATCTATCTTTGAATGCAAATATTTTTAGTGTTCTAAAATGATATTACTAAGATAAAACATATATAATGTATATAATAATACATGTATTTACTTATCCATGCCTGAGACAAGAGCATCTATATACAATATACTAATCCTAATATTTAAAAATCTTAGCTATAGATAAATACGAATGACAAATTACTTTTCTTTAAACCAGTTCTATTTCCTGAGCTGGCATAATATACTTTCCTACATCATTTCTGAAGGAAACATATAAAATCAAGAGATAAATTTTGTATTATTTTATAAAACGGGTGATTTATTGAGCATTACTACAGTATATTTGGATTTCTAAGTGAAAAATTTTCAAAACTATACAATTTTTTGTAAAATCATGTTAACTGATCAAGAAAAATTCTGATAGCTGGATTTTTTAGTTGCTTGGTCTATACGCAAATATGTCAAAATGTAAAGTAATTTTAATAGTGTTTAAATAGTTCAGTTTTTTTTTTTTAAATCAGCTTTTTTATTTTAGTATGTACTCTAAATCAAAGAAATTGGTTTATTAAGTGTGGAGACAAACAATTATAAACTAACAAAAAAATATTCATATCCAGAATGCTTATCCATTCGTGTCATTATTTATTTAATTGATTTGCCATTTTGTTAAAAGGTTTCTTTTAGTATTAATTTTTTTAATTTGAGAGAAAGCGATTCTTTTCAGGATAGTATGTATTATAATACAAATGTTTTTTTAATAGATACTAACACGTGTGCACCATTTTTTTACCCCCCCCCCCCCATTAATTTTTTTTTGCGGGCAGACTAAGGGAGCTACATTTTATACAAACAATATTTAGAATAAAAATAAAATATAATTGAAAATAGCTTGAATAATACAAAATTATACCAAAAAAGATTTATTAAATATTACATGGGGTTAGCCAATGCTTATACAGGACCATGAATGCTGCACAAATCCATAAAATAATAATGTAAACAGAATTCACCCAATTAGTCATAGCTCCAAAAGTTCTTCACCAATTGCCTTAAAATTTACACACAAAATTGCAGAAAATTACTTGGCGTGTTGATTTTATATAGACATCATATCTATAATATTTAAAAATAATATGATCGTTTGGTAAAATTATTTCTTTACTTCACTTAACTTTTTTTTTAAGTCACACAGTGCTAACTTATATATTGTCAGTATTTGTTTAAAAATAAAACAATCCACAGTGTGCAAACTAATAGTTCGTCAGTATTTTTCAAAATTGTAAACAGGATTCACGCTATTAATCAAAACTCAGAATGTACATGCAAAAGCACTTAATTAATAAACATAACAAATTTAGAAACAGATGTTTCCTTTATAGAAATGATTTTCCTGTTTAAAGTTTAAAATGATTGATAATTATTTCTCTAAAATGTGTTTTTTTTTTAATAAACAGAATTAGAAACAAAGGCTTTCTCAATACTTACTATTACATTACATAGGGCTTAGACATGGCAACGCATGGCCGGGTACAGCTAGTTTTTAATAAAAATACTGAGCAGTTGGGGGTGGGGTGGTGTCAGTCGCTTGACTGTGAGCCAGTGACCATTTCTACTGCCAGAATTGAAATTTATAGCAAGTGGCAAACACCAAAAACTTATTCTTGCAGGCAAAATTCTAAATATGACATAATAACTGTTCAAAAACATTTTTTTGAATCACTGTGTACATCCACTTTGTCCTCAACCCCCTACCCCCCCCCATTTCCCTGTCTTTTAATGGAAATTTTGATGCGTTTTTAATTTATATTTTTAAAACTGATTAAATGTAATGTTAGTAATAGTGAGTATCGATGCCCAATTTTCATTCTGATTTTTTTTATTCCTTTTCAAAAATGCTTTTTAGTATTTTTCATTAGCACATTTGATAAATATAAATATGTCTATTAAGGAAATTTGTTTAAATTAATGGGTGATAATCTACCATACCGCTGATCATCCGCTGGATATGATTTTCCCCATACCGCTGATCTACCGCTCATGTTTACATAGTAACTTTACCATGGAATTAAATCACTATGCAGCGTCAGAATGTTATAATATTGCGAATTTCCGAAAATTGGTTTTATTAATTAATGCTTGTTGAGTTTTTCGGCTAAATTGATTTTGTGATAGTTGTTTACAATCTTTATAATGTTAACTTAGCAATTTGAAAAGTAAGCAAAAATGATCGGAATTTATTTATTTTTACTCTTTATTTGATGATCTTAAATTATATACAGATTAGAACTTTAATATTGAATCAGCATTACAGAGATGATTGGGATATCGCTAACGACCTAAAGACTTTTAGACATTGACTTGAATTTTGACTGACGCATTTTTTGTTCCTTTTTCTTTTTAGAATGCAAAGTATCTTATTCATATTGTTCTTATATATCTACACTCAATTTTGTCTCTGTGTTAAAAATGTTAATCATTAATTATTTTTTTAATGAATTTTCAAAATATGACACCCTTAAAAGCAGACGGGCCCCAAAAAAAAAGTAAGCAGGAAATGAAATTCTAGTAGATTAAGTGCTTACTAGTTGATTTAGTGCACTATTTTAGTAGAATGCCCAGAAATCTGTTCTGTATCTTTTTTAATTACCTTATACATGTATTGCAAAAAATTAAATAAATAGTAATTTGTCATTGTATTAGATAAAAACGAGAATAGTTAGTCACACCTTCAGTATTTTTAAGAAATTTAATGTCCACATTTTAGAAAAAATTAAGAAGCTTAAAAATATTTACGTGTGACTAGCTATTATCTAAAACAATGACAAATTACTATTTATTTAATTTTACAATTTTTCTGCTTTTTAGTATGCAAGAAAAACGTTGTTTTTTATAAAATATTTTTTATAATGTAATTTTTATTGTTCTGGTATTGGTCTAATCACAAGAACATATCGGAGAGCTCTGACGCCACGTGTCAGGCCCAGTAGAGTATAGCACCAGTAACTTCCCTTGATTTAGACAAGGCTGTGACCTATTTGCCATACATATTTAATTTTATTTATTAAGAAACTCATCAAATCATAATGAATAGTAAGAATATTGCATTGTCATCGAAGTTCTGAGTTATATTGAAAGTATCAGAGCTATAGTTTTTCAGAAAGTGGTCTAAAATTGGATTGCTAAAATCAATCAGACAAGAAGTGAAGTTAAGAAAAACGTTGTAAAAAGTGATTGAGATATAAAACCTAAAGAAGGAAGTTATAACTTTGAAAAAGATGGATAAGATTAAATAAAATACTTGATTCTTAAAAATGTTTTTTTTTATCTTAATGTGTATTCTTACCATTTTAAATGGTTTTAATATAAAAAGCTTCATGTTGCAGCAAATAAAAAAGTTGTATAAATATTGTGATTACAGTTTTAGAAAAAGTATGTGTCCTATCCCTTGTGATTAAGCTTTGTTTACGTTTCATGTTATTGCCTTATTTGGTATTGTTCCATCCCTTGCTACCACACACTGTTGGTCATGGCGTATTTCCTTATATGGTATGATAAGTGCTTGCAGGGTCAAGCATGCATGATGCAATCACACCAATGATGCAATCACCCTAATGATGCAATCACACCAATGATGCAATCACCCCAATGATGCAATATGCAGGGGTGATATATCCTATAAATAGGGAAGTTGTAACGTTGTTAGATAGACGGAGACACACACACGAGAGAGACTAGACTCCAGAAAGGGATACTAGGACCAAGTGGACAGTGCAAACGGAATTAATAATAGTTATAGATTCGTGTACTGGTTTATAGTGATTTATTGCCACATCTCTCATCGAATATTAATTTTAGCATATTATCTGTGTGTGTATATATAGTATTATACAACGATGAACAGTTGTGATTGATATTGCCACATGGTCTCATGGAAAATATTAATCCTGATATTATTTGGTATGGCACTTTATAACTGTATTGCTGATACATTTTTAAAATTAATGTTTTGAAACAACTTCAAAATTTACCTTATGATACATTCAGATAACTAGGGCCGCTTTTAAACTGCTTTAACACAATTAAAATTTTTCACACAATACCTAAGTGCTTTAATTTGACCAAAATGCTGAAAGTTTAGAGTAGCTACTCATCGATAAATAAACCAATTTTATTCTACAATTTAAAGTTGAGGTCGGATCCATTACTACATAGCTATTCTTGTAATATAAAATAAAGAGGTTTTTTGTAGGGCTGTTGATTTACTGCAATTAATCTATAATTAAAAAATTATGTGATTAAATTTTTTAATGCGATCACCTAAATGTATTACATTGTATTAGCTGTACCGAATCCGATTCCAGTTCCTGTTAAGCTGATTCTGCAGTTTTAATAAACCGGGTTTTTGGTGTAAGAAAAATTTTGATGCAACATAGTTATTAAATATTAAGCTACTTCTTTTTCCTGTTTGCAGAATTTCATGTTGACTTTAAAGAGGTAATCTTAAGGGCTCTTTTACATTTAAATATGCAGTAAAATCTTGTAATTGTTTATAAAATCTTAGTTGGTATCACGGCTTCCTTTGCTGAGTTATAATTTGGAGTTAACGGTTCATTTAATGTCTCAGAGAGCTAAAGGAAGAAAATATTGGGAAGGCGTGAAAAAAAGGTAAGACTTTATTTTTAAGTTTCTTTTACAATATCAGAAGGCTCTGTCTTTCTTTGTTTCTTAAATCTAGAAAAATTAGTTGCAAATGTAGTTTTATTAACAGCTAATAGATCGTCTCCTCTATCTTGAGATATGATCTAAAGCGAACGTCTATTGTAATGAGTCATCGAGCTAAAGAAAGAAGGTATAAGGCAAGAAAACGATTTCAAGGTTGGTGCTTTCTCAAGAATATCTTGTTTACTTATTTTTTCTCTCTACGCTGCTTACTTTTTTCTCTCTGTTGGGATTTATTTGAATGATCTAATTAGACCATATGTTCACTTCACTCAAAAGGGCTTAGTTCTTTTCTTATTTATTTTTTCTAATATTATAAATTTTGATATGAACAACAGTTGTTCACTCATCTTCCACTAGGCTTGATAGAGCAAGAGTAGAGTTAGTCATGAGTCAGAGAGCAAATGAAAGAAGATATAAAAGTCGCCTTAAATTGAAAGGTAGGTTAAATTATCATGATGTGAGGTGGGTTTTTTTTTTTTTAAATGCTGACTCAGGTTTTTTTTCTTGCAAATGACAAGAACTTCTATTGATCATTTTTCTGGACACATTTTCTTTTGCAAGTGATGACGTCTGCAGGTTTCATTGAAAAAGATTAGCTTTCTCTAACAACATTTGTTTTTCATTTAGAACAGTATTGATTGATTACTTCTGATGGAGAAATATAAAGTCACCAGCATTTCTTTAATTTTTTGTCACTACAGCACAGTTAGATAAATTGTTTATTATTTTTCTCCTTTTTGTATTATTAATGCATTAGTTAATGCACCATGCGGCTGCCCATCCTTCAATTAAGTGTAGATAGAGTAGCAGAGATATTTAGAGCTCGGTCTGCAAGGCTTAATTTCACGAAAGAGGACAAATGCAAAATTACAAGGTAGCTCCCAGTTGTACATTAAACATGTTGTGTGAACTGTTTACGGAATAATCAGTAAATGAAAACCTTTTTCAAAAAGTTCCAGAATCCTAAGGGCATTTTTTTTCATTGTTGGAAAATTTGTATTAAGAAAAAGTAGTTTTTAACACTTCTGTTGATATATACATTGATCTTTACTGTCACTATTTTGAGATCAAAGCTGAGTAAATGTTTTTGAACGTCAAGAGATTAGTTTCTTTTGTAATATCTCCTTGGCTGTTTGACAGTTGTTTAAACTGATACCTATTCTTCGCTTTGATTCTGAGCGTGTTGGGGAGATGTTCAGAGTGCGTTCGTCCCGAAGATTGTCTTGGATGAGAACTAATGCCAAAAGGGCAGGTAAAATGTGAATATTTTTGAAAATCAGAAGCACTTGTTTTAGAAAACATGCAGACCAATGAAACAAATGGGCTTTAATTAATTATATATACTGGTGTATTGTTATCCCAAAGTGAGTTAAAACAAAACCCCCTAAATGATTAATTGAAATATAGGTGGTAGAAAAGAATGCCCGTTTTTTGAAAAGTAACACTCGACAGGGTTCAATTACTTTTCATAACTAATTCATCTGCAAGAATGGCTGCTCAGCGAAAAAAAGAGGGGAAAAATAGTAAGTTGTGAATTAAATTATTTCACAATTTAAAATCGAAATTGTCCAATTTAAGAATTTTATTGATAATTTATCTTTGTTTTAATTTCGATATAAAATCTTATTTTTCTACACATGTAGCTTCTATACTGGTTATACATTAAATTGTTTCCCCAAAGATTTCTTCCTTAAAGATACTGGTAAATGTATTTAGAAAGTTAGTATTGGCTTATAGTTTCAGTTTTACTTGTCTAATTTGATCATTTGACTTTATTTACATTAACATGATAGCTGAAAACGTTTTTTTTTTTTTAACTTTCTATTTCAAGTCAACTCTTCTACTTTGTATATCCAATTCCTTCATTTAAAAAATTGATTTTTCTTCCTGGGCTGAAAAAATTGTTACTCTGATAGTATTCTTCTGTTCATTGTATGCTTTAGGTGGGTCTTATTGTCCTTTCTCTTTATAATATTTAAGATGGTATACCCTTCATTTTGAAGGTTAACACGTATGTATCTTTTTTTTATTATTATTCTTTTTATTTTTATATATATTTTCCATAATAACAGAAAAAAATAATAGAGGCTGCAACAAAATCTTTCCAAAATTGTTGGATTCACTGAAATACATGGAAAATATTTTTTAAAAATTAAACTAAAATACTTTTCACATATTTGCATCCTTTGGTACTACACAAGAAGTCATACTTGCCGAAATTATTTTTCCTGGGATATCTAAAGATGTTATTTGTATTTTATACCTGTGTCTTAAAAATTATTTGATTTATTTATAATATTATTTTGATATCAAATGTTACTACCTTGATGGACTTATCTTAGTCCAGAGAAAAGTGACACATCAGAATCTTTTAAAATAACTCAACATCTGTGGCAGGTCCCTTGAAGGTTCATTGGATTAAATCTTTTCATATGTGCATCATGATATTTCATTCTATAAAATCACTACATCCTGCTACTAGTTCAGAAAGAGTTACATAATTATACATGTACTGTTATTCTGTTTTAAGAAACTGTTAATATATCAGATGGCATTCAAAATTGCTGGAATAAGTTAAAACTTGCTGACTTAATTAAATTACAATATTTAACAATGTAGAGTACAATTTTTATTAAGGCACAACATGGACAGGACATGTCATAAGATGAAAGTTTATTGCAGCATCTTCTATGTAGTATTCTTATAGGATAAAAATTTAAATTTTACCTTGAAAAACACAGATTGCATTAATTTTACTCATTTTTCAAATGACTTTAATCAGATCACAGAATATAAATCAACAGATTGTCATCTCAGTTTAGTTACAATGTCTACATCAAAATGCGGTCTAAGTAATCATATTGGGACAACAACAGAATCCCGTTAGCTTACTTTGTGGACTATAAAAAGGAAGAAAATACATTTGACCTACATTTAAATAGCCATTATATGTCCATTTTTTATGTTTATATGTTTTTGAAATCTGTTGTCATTTGGACTGCTAAAGAGTGACACTGCTATTTTACATTAAGTGTGTTTAAAAGCAGTAAAATAAACTAGAATAATACATAACATCATGCAACATTTATATCTATTAAAATATAAGAAGCTTTATTAAAGGAATTTAAATTGTGTAGTTTAACGGCAGAATTTTTTAACCAAGTAATTATAATTTCCATTGCAAAAAAAGAAAGCTCAGAACATAGCAAATTGTAGAAAGAAATCCCACAATCTGTTCATTTATATTCTGTGACTCTGTAAAGTATATACATGCAGGCTATGAAATTATACATTAAGTGTTTCTTAGTTTGTAATAGTCATAATGTGTAGTTTAATATAACACAAGTACAACTAGTTTTATTAGGGGAAAAGTCTTACATTTGTTATGTACTAAATACTTAAATTAATAATTAATTATTTTTTTTGTTGTAGGTCAGTTTAAATCTCCTGGACAAGGAGCACGAGGGCAATTAGGACGACAGTCTTTTCATCCAGGACAAGGCTATAATTATTCACAAGGTGGTTATGCTGGATTATCAGGTCATAATGTAGAAAGAAGAATGTCATCAGCAGGATCTGAAGGTTATCACTTATAACTTTTAAACTTTCTATTATTAAGATGGTATCTTAATTATTACTGGTTATGCATAAAACTTTCATTTATTATCTTTTAGGTGATAGTTTTCTTCAGGGACCAGGAGATGAAAGCTATGATTACCAACACTTAGCCTCAGATGACAGCCGAGATACTCAGCAGGGAGCTGGTGAATTTGGTCATGCACAGTCAGGATTTCATGGTGCTTTTGGAAATGGTAGTAGTCAGCAAGGCTTAGAAGGTCATTCAGAACAGCAGCATCAAAGTGGCAGTAGTGGCCCTCAGTCTGGTGAAACAACTGGTGGCGGTACAACTGGCCAGAGTCCTCCAGACATTAAAGTTGAAGTAACTCCATATCCTTTTATGAAAACCAATGATTTTGAGCTGATTGAGATAGATCCTGATGATGAAGATGACATTTAATTTTTTTTTTTTTATGTTTTTGCATTTTTGTATAGAAATCTGATTTTCATTTGTTTAGCTTCAATACTGCCTTCTGTCATTAGAAAATACAAAAGATGGCCGTGAACTAATATTTCTATTGAGTTTTAATAATGCAAAAATTCATTCAGATAAGTTTTCTTTGCTGTTTTGTTTTTTTTAAATCACTTTATTTATAAAAACAGGGGTGTAATCTAAGTAGATTTGATCTAACCAGTAGAGCTTAAAATGAGGCGCTATTAATATTGTTGCTCTCTAACTTCCCACACCACCTATATCAACTTAATTAAAACAATTTTTTAGCTAGAATAACCTAAGGAAATCAAGCTTTTTTTTTTTATGCCTCATTTGAAATTTATGAAGTATCCTTCTATTTATCTCTGGTTAGATTTTTTAAATATCTTGAGCCATTGCTATCTAAATTCAATTCTTAAAAAGTACAGTTACATTATATTTTTTTTTTCCACACTGTAAAACACCCATAAAATGTTACAGTATAGGTGTTTCTTTGGTAAAAATCATTTAGTTTTTAGCACCAAATTTTTAAAGCTGATCAATTATTTTGATAATAATATATTAATTTGTAATAAATATATTAATTTATATCATTTACATTACTCATTTAATCATTGTCATAAGTTGTTTTTTTTATACTGTTGATGACGAATACATTTTTTTCTTTTATTACACCAAGTCTTTTTTCTTAGTGCATTTTTGTATGTCAAATAGTGTTGTGCATTTTTGTATGTCAAATAGTGTTATTAAATATTTTATACCATTTAAAATCATTTAAAAATTAAAAGTATTTTATTAATGCTGGCTTAAGCTACTTTTTTCATTGAGAAACAATCTTCTTGGTTCAAGAATCCACTTTGTGGGTGCAAGCCTAATAACTAAGTTATTTTACAATGTGGTGCACTTCATGACATAAAATAGTGGATTTAGCTCAGGTTTAAAAAAAAAATTATTTTAGCTCATAAGTGTGATGAAAATGTAATTAATTTTACACTCATTGTATACATAAATCTGTTGTTTTTGTTTAGGTGATTTGAACTGATTGATTTCAAATTGAATTCATTGAGTGTCTATGCCATTCTTACAAATACATTATAATAACTGACAAATTTTACAAATACATTATAATAACTGACTTGCAACACTTAATTACACAGCAGATATCTAGACATCTAAGCAAATAACTAAAAACCAAAGTCTTATAATATAAAATAATTTGTAAACTTATTAAAATTTGTGTACAACTAAAATATTTTAACTTACACAATGACATTAATGTATAGAAGCATCAACAATTGAGGGGATTGTTTCAGTAGTTCATTCAGGTTTCCTCTCATTTAATAAGTGTCTTTTACTTGTGGAAAGTGTGTATTAATAGCATGAACAGTGATAAATGTTATTTTAATTAAAAATGTATACACTTCAAATGAACAGTAATAGTTATTTATAATGTTAATCACTAGGGAGCGCCCGATAATCGGATCGGTATCGGACCGATATTGGCACTATCGGTTAATATCGGATCGGCCGATTGTTGTAGGGAGCGACCGATATTGGCACTATGGGTTAACTGTCGGACCGGCCGTTATTTGGCTGCCGATACATTGGTTTTTTTTTTCACAACAGAGTTGCAGAAAAGAAAATCAGTAAATAACCCAATTCTATAACCAGATCAGACAAGATTTAAAAAAAAAGGAAAAAAAAAACCCGTACGCAGAAATTGTCACGTATACATCAGAGATACGACCTTGAAACAATAGGATTGGCATTTCTTAATTCTAATATTCTAATGACCTTGAATGATACAATTAGTGAACATCTGTGTGTATTTTTGTTGGGATGGGAAGTTTGGGGGGGGGGGGGGACAAGACTTACGTGTGGGCGAAGTGTCACGAAATATGACAGGGAAGGGGTAAGCATGGGTTGACATACGTCATTAGCTGTATTAGCACGAGAGAAACACGTGTTTGGCAATTGGCATTGTTGTTGCTTAAGGGGCTGTCCATTAATTACGTCAACAAAATTGGGGGGGTCAGAAAATTTTTGACAATTGTTGACAAGGGGGAGGGGGGAGGTCAAGAAAAGTTGACGTCAACAATGTTACTTTTTTAAATTTAATATAATTACTTAATAAATAGGAAAATTAAGCAGCGTTTGTAGTTCTGAGTTACACACTCGCTTAACATTCAGTATTTTAATTAAACTAACTATATTCCTACTAATTTTGCCACATAAACATTTTGGAAGCCACCTTTTTAGGGGGGGGGGTAATCAAATGTTGACGTAATTTTATAGGGGGGTCTCTGGAAGTTTGACAAGTTGTTGACAAGGGGGGGGGAGGTAATATTCGCCAAAAATTTGTTGACATAAATAATAGACAACCCCTAAAAATAAAATATCGGTAAAAATGCTGGGGGAAAATAACGGTATCGGTAAAAAGGCATATCGGTCGCTCCCTATTAATCACATTTAATAAATGAAGTGTTTATAACTAAAGTTTAAAACACTATAAAATTCCCTTAGGAAAAGGGAAGATGAAATGTTTATGAAGCCACTGCCTAAAAAGTCTGTGGCTAGTGCAACACCCAAGTATTTTATTTATGCAAGAAGCATTTTTAAGCCATACTAACCCTCTTCTAGGTTAGGCTAGTCTTGCTTTTAATAGTAATACACTTCAAATATTTCCTTATTCATCGACATGTCATTTTTTCTTATGTCACTAAATATTTTGTAGCACATAATAGCAACAAATAAGAACTGTCAAGCTTTGAAATTACAAATTGCAATTACTTTTCAGTGAATCTTGTTTTAAAATAAAAAAATTTAGTTAATGGGCATTAAATTTTTATAATAAAAATAGTCTGATGGCACATCTAAAATTTGATAATGGCAGAATAATTAGCTCTACTGCTTACAGTGTATTAGCTGGATTTATCAAAATATTTTTTCCCCTAACAAAAAGAACAACCCACTTGTGGTTCTTAACCTATTCAAGCTTGAAGCACAATCTTTGATAGGTAAAAAAAAAGATTTTTCCTTGAAATAGGATGTACTCTTAATGTTACAACAAAACTAAGGTCAGTTGTTTGGATACATCGTGTTTAACATGTCAAGAAAACCTCGAGATGTTGCAGGTCCCCTTTGGTTTGAGTCTAATACTCTGATAGACATAGCCTCCATTGTACAGAGTGGAGTGTTTTCAGTCCTATCAATTGATGATCTGATGCTAGATCTTGCTGATAGTTCACTAGGCAGGTGATGGGTGAGACATGCTGGGGACATCCTGTCAGACATGTGGCCAGTGTAATTAGATAGTAGTTTTCCAGCAGACATACATCGCACAGCACTGTCACCAGAAAGTCTGTTGGTTACATCTGTTGCTAGTCTGTCAGTTAACATATCACCCGAAGAAAGGTGATCTGAAAGTTGGCTTTCAATACGGACACTGCTTTTGTGTACAGTACTTTCACTGCACCTTCTACCCTTTTTATGTTTATTTGGTTTAGTTAGTATGTCTAGTGGCATACCATCAATTCCACGTCTAGCCATTTCCATAGACATCCTTCGTGGTGATGCCTCAACATTCAACGGTGTAGAAGTTGGAGAATCATGGTCTTGAGTTTTCTTTACAAAATAGAACTTTGCATAGCCTATTTTTTGCTGAATGGTTCTACGAATGTCACAAGCAAGCTCTTTAGAATGACCTTGGCAGAATCCTGAAAGGAGAAAAAAAGTTGTCCACCTTGAAATATCAGGCAGATTTTAGGCCTAGATGATTTTAACATTGTTTGGAATGATTCATACATGTATTTTCAACAGTAGATGTTTTTGACATTGGAATGATTCATACATGTATTTTCAACAATAGATGTTTTTGACATTGTTTGGAATGATTAATACATGTATTTTCAACAATAGATGTTTTTGACATTGTTTGTAAATGATTAATACATGTATTTTCAACACTAGATGTGTTTGACATTGTTAGGAATTATTGAACATAAATATTAAAAAAAAATTTTGAAGTCTGTAGAATGGAATAAAGAAAACTGCACCATAAATACACAGAAACAAAAATATTCATTTGAAATTTAATTAATCAATCACCAGTATTTTTTTTTTCCAAGTATTTTATCTACAGCATAAAAGATGGGCTTAATAATTAATAAAACATTAACATTAAAAAAAAGAATACCAGTACTCAGAATATAATTAAATTATTTATTTTTCTGATAATAAAATTTTTTCTAAGTATCATTAATTCCTTATGATCACAAAAGAACACCTCAAAAGTTGGTAATCAATAGAAACTCACAAAAATATTTTTTATAGGAAATGAATTTCCTATTTTGAGGAAAAAAAACTTACCATGGGAACAAAAAAGTACACAATCAACCTCCAGTTTGTTAAAGCTAATAATATTTGTTCACCAATAAACTAATTTACATTTGATACCTTTTTGAAATAAATGGCAATCAGTTACTTTGGTCTACTTTTTAAAAATTAATTTTATGAATGTAAAACATTTAAAAATAATAATTTTCTACATTCATTTTTATTATTTGGTAAATTTTTGCAAACATCAATGAAGTAATATGAAAATGTAATAATTAAGCAGATGAAAAATAAATTATTCAGTTTAGCTCATGCTGTAGATTTCATGATCAACATTTGAACTATGGTTAACTAAATCCTCGGATGAGGAGCTGCTGCTTTCTGTAGGTACTAGCAAACGTTATCTTGCTCCAAATGGCCTGACGAATATCTGCCTTAGTGTTGTTACTCCTCGTACTACACCAGCCTGAGAATTGGAAATTGGTTATAATAACAGCTGAATCATTAGTGCTTGTCTTTTAAATCAACTGTTATTTATCTGATCACCAATATACTGGTACATGTCAACCAATTCACTAAAACAACACAAGATACCTGACGGTAATCAGCCAGAGGTGAGAAAAGAGTGAACAAAATGGCATTGCAAATTTAAATTTTTCCTGTATATTTTTTTATATTCAGTCTATTTTGTGATTTACTAATATTGAAGAAATCAACTGTAATATTTTATTCAGTAGTAAAACCTCATGTAAAGGCAATATATATTATTCTAAATTGCTAAATTATTGGAATGAGCAGAGAAACTAGGACTGGGGTGACACATAACAGAATAAATTCTTATATATCCAATAAAAATTTATATAAAAAGCTAAAAAGAAATAAAATACCAGTGCAGCTTTTTCTGGCTTACATCTTGTGCATATAAAAAAAAAATTTACATTTTACAGTAATCAACAAAACAATTCAAAGACAAGATTTTAATGAAATGAAAATATCACAAACTCAGCAGGCATAAAACCTGTAAAAGCAAAATATTTACAGACTAATTCACATGAATTATCTGTCGACAGGGCAACTAAAATTGATTACAAATGATAATAGTATATTTTAATGGAAGTTTTATTCACATCAAAACAAATATTTCCAACTCATTGCAAGGATACAAGAACTGATCATGAAATTTGTATTTAAGTAGGTGATCTTCTGAGGCTTTATATAATGTTTTAAGAAAAGTTCATGTTCGCTCAATGATGGGATTGCATAACTAAAAAGGGCCTTGACTTTTTTTTTTAAATTAAAACATTAGGCTACTGTGCAGTCCAATAATTAACAACAGATCAAGAGTAAATAATGTAATCACTAAGTCAATTTGCTGTACAAATTTTATGTCAAAAAAACAGTTTGAAGTATTGAACAAAAGTCATGTCTAGAATACATCTCCTCTTTACATCAAATAAATTCTCTTCTTTAGTAATTTCAACAATGCTAGTTTGCCTACAGTTGGCCGGGAAAACCTTTAGCTGAGCAGGGAACCTATTTATAATGTTTGTTTATTTTTGTATTTACAGTTTAGCCAATAATTCTACTTTTTAACTTAAATAAAATTATGTTCATTTCTGAATCAGCTACAACTTTTAAAATTGCCCTACTGCTTGGCCCCACAGCCCCAACACTCAAGTGTTTATGCTGCCATTACTCCTGGCATGACACATCAAATGTAATAAAATATGTCATGTTGCATATTATAAAAATGTTACAAAAAATTTACTTTCCTGAATAAAGAAATTAACAATTGTATAGGTACTATGAGTTTAATATTTTTAGATACATTTCCATAGTAGGTTGATTGTTTTGTTAAGGGGCCGTCCATAAAGTACGTCACGCTCCAAGGGGGGGAGGGGTTATAAGAAAGTGTGACAGTTTGTGACAGGGGGGGTCAGGCCAAGTGTGACGTCACATTTTTTATATATTTTTAATTTTCTTTCTAATTTAATTTTTTATTTTTATATTAAAACTTAATAGTTTTAAAAATAATTTTCAAAAAATTTTGTGAAACACTTGAAATAGTTTTATGTCAAAATAGCATGAAATGCATATCTTTTCAATGTGTTGTTCACAATTCCTCATGCTAGTTAGAAGCGCTAATAAACTGTTGCAAAGCTTTGTTTTATGTGTAGCCTTACGGAAGTGTTATTATTTCTTTGTTGTCTGCTGCACAATTATATCACTGATAAAGAAATTTGGAATTTGTATTATAATACAAAAAAAGTAATTGAAGTTGCAATCCATCACTTCGTTAAAATAATCTTGATGCCTTATTCTTTGCAACTAATGCACCAGGAAGAAATGCTTATAATCGCGTGGAACGTCAAATGGCTCCATTTAGCATAGAATTGTCTGGTGTCATATTGCCAAATGAACATTATGGGATCACTTTGATTCGCAGGGCAGAACAATAAATGAGGATTTGGAAAGAACAAATTCAAGTGTTGCAGGTAAAACTTTAGCTGAAATCTGGTCGCATGTGATTGTTGACCAATTTCCAACAGTTGCAGAATATATCAACTCTGAGAAATCTGAATGGGATGCAGCAGGACTGATGTCGAAGGATAAGGAATGGTTTGACCATCATGTTCGCACCAGCCAATACTTCACTCAAATTGTGAAATGTCAGGACATAAAATGTTGCGACAAAGTACGGAGCTCATTTTTCAACGTTTTACCTTTGAGATTATTTCCTCCTTCAAATCCAATCCCAATCAACCAAACAACTGATGGACTCAGAGCTTCAGAAAGAGCAGATGCAGACGCTCATAAATTTTCTTCATTGTTTGTGGCACAAATTCTCAAATTTGATGACATTATGCCAAGATCAACAAGAGTTTTTAAAGTGCAACCATATGATCTTTATTGTCCATCTTTGCAGATCAGCTTACATGATCGAATTTGCAAAGTGTGTCACTTATATACTTTGCCTCACTAACAATGCTGAAGAAAAATACAGGATAACACAGAGCTCGGGCGCAGGAGAATGTAAAAAAGTAAAGTTCCATTATTCTATTCCCTATAGGGCCATCGGGGCAGATGAAGTGTAGAATTCATCTGTTTCTATAACCTAGGCATATAAAGGGATTGTGTGGTTTGCACAACGCCTAGCCGCCTTTACTCCCCCAACATAAAGTCAGGTACCCATTTAAAACTGGGTGGAATTGGGGACTTTCACCAGGACCTGAAAAAGTCCTAAGATTCTCACCGAGATTCGAACCCGGGACCCTCCGGTCGACAGTCAAGCGCTCTACACCACTCGACCACCCGTCACCTAAGAGAATATGCCAACCCCAAATTTTCCAGAATCAACTCAGATAAAATGCATTCGTCCTCCTTTGAGAATCGCTGCTAGAAGGCAAAGAGAACTCATGGCAATTATTGGCAGAATGGAAAATGCACATTCAGAGGATGTTGAGTGGCTAGATGAGGATGAAGTTGATCTGTCTGCAATTAATCTTCCAGGAAACGATGATGGGGAAAGATTTACGTCAGTCGTAACTATGGATGAACACTTATCTTCACAATGGATGGATGATTTCTAGTGATTTTTAAAAAAAATAAAACATAATTCACAGGCTTACTATAAACATATTCAATATAGCACCAGAGCTGCTCACATAATTTGTCAATCTAGTCCTTTTTTTAGTCGCATTGTTTTGTTGCCATTTTTATTATTTAATCACTGGTTGAGGTCAGTTTCGCTAATCTACTTCTTATCCTGTGTCAATAGAATGCATAATCGGAAGATTATCTCAAAGTTGACCCCACTCATTGTAAATGAATAGGTAGCAGAGAAATGATGTTTATTATATAATTTTCAAGTCTAATTTTTGCATTTTTTTTTCAAAGTCAATTGATTGAGTTACTGTTTCAAAGAATAACTGAGACTACTGTTTACAATTGGTTATTCTACTATTAAAGTCATTTAATAATCTGATAGTTCTTTTAATATTTATATTTTAAGGCAGTTTAATAGTGAAGTGCGATTTAAGTTTTCGATTAAATTTTAATTAGCTATTAATGAAAATTTTTTTCAAAAGTGTGACGTACTTTAGGGGGGGGGGGTCCTGAGATTTGTGACACTTTGTGACAGGGGGGGGAGGGGGGGGGGTCAAAAATAGCGTGACGTACTTTATGGACGGCCCCTAACCATTATACCCCTGTTGTCTACAGGTGGCAGTATAATTGTTTAATGGTGATTATTAATTCTACCTTTCTCTGTCCTTAACCTATATTGGTCATAAACTATCTGTTTTGAAATATTTGTAATTGTCTTGACTCTCTTCTGAAAAGACATGTCAGCCATTAAGATTAAAAAACAATTTAAAAGATGTTCACTTGTATGAAGCTACTAGTACTAAGAAATACTATAGTAGGTCGCACTCAATTTTGTTATTATATAGGCCTAAACATGGACACCCCACCCCACCATTGTATCATTTATTTATACAAAAATTCTTTGCCAGTTGAAAAGTGACTGCATCATGAGATGACAAAAAAAAAAATTGTTATAAATATCTGATGCTACTTTGTCTAAAACAACGTTTTTACTATTTTTTAAAATTAATTCTAAACAACAAAATACATTATCAATATAATGTTCCAAAACGCCACATCTTTCTTAAATCTTTTATTTTCTGGCAGTGTGAAAGACTTCCTATTCTTTTCCACATAGCCTGACGTAAAACTGTGACTCGCTCAGCTGTAAACTCGTTGCAGAAGGCTGAAATTAACAACGCAATTTCTGTCCTTATAGTAAAGCAGCATTTTCCGAAATAAGATGAAAAGGGTAATTTTTTTTTTTACATTTCTAGCTATTTTATTAATAATCTGAACAAAGAACTTACTTTGTAAGTATGTTTAACAGTTTTAATTATGCCAAGTAGTACCAATAGAACTACAAATCACAACTAAATCTGTTCAAATTTAATAAAAGATGTCGGCCACACCCAGTGGTTAATTTGTTTGCAGTAAATGTATCTTGCTTTAATGTTCAAAAAGTTTGTAACTGATGTTATCTCTTTCTCATGATACTTTACCCGTTGTCGATTTAGCTGGCCAGTGTCTGAAATTGGCCGCCTAGCAGACATTGGCCGTATTATATACACACTTGAAATACAATGTTTCATCAATTCAAGTGTTAATTATCATATTTTTAAATATTTTTGTGAAATTACTTTTAATGAACAATATGAGAATATTTTTTGGATGAGATAAAACATGGATATAAATCCAAGTCTAAATGATGTGTGTTAAGTTTGTCATGTTAAAATATATAACATAAGAAATGTGTGTTAAGTTTGTCATGTTAAAATATATAACATAAGAAATGTGTGTTAAGTTTGTCATGTTAAAATATATAACATAAGAAATGTGTGTTAAGTTTGTCATGTTAAAATATATAACATAAGAAATGTGTGTTAAGTTTGTCATGTTAAAATATATAACATAAGAAATGTGTGTTAAGTTTGACATGTTAGAATATATAACATAAGAAAGTTTTTAAACAATCAGTCAATACTTTCGTTTTAAAAAATTGACAAAACTTATGGAGTAATTCAAGGGCTAAATAAATAAGCTCTCAAATAAAATAGAAACAAATGTACACAGTTTAATGTACTTGTGTTAGATAGTCAGTACTCAAATATTTCATAATAATATTGTAATTTTTGTAATCATATACAGTCAAACCTTGGTTTATGGGTAACTTGGTTTATAGGTATATTGGTTTAAGAGTGTTTTGCAAGCCGAGCAAAAATTTTAAATAAAATTAATTGATATACAAAAAATCTTTTGGAAGATGAGTTGTATGTAAATGTTGCTTCTTTAGCGGAGCTTTCTGTGATCACCAATGAGCCTATGTTCTGCTCTCCCATGTTATATCAGACTCAGCATGCTTCACTTTACACTCAACATTTGTGTTAGCATTTATTGTCTACTAACTACTTATTAGTATTGTGACAGTTGCGACTGTTGTAAAAATAAGGTAATCATCAGTTTCCATTATATAAAAACACTTTTCTGAAACGATTTATCCTCATACGCCGAGATCTGACTGTACTGCTCTTTATTGGTAGATTGGCCGTTTACCTTTAGAGTAAATGCTTACACAATATTTCTCGTCTTTATTTCTATTTGAATATTCATTGTTTTTTTTTTTTGTGTATATTTACAATTATTCAAGACATTTATATTAAAACCACTTTCCACAGCCCAGTCGCAAGGGAAGAGAACAGCCTGAACACTTGTCAATGTTACCTTGGAGACAGAGTCAATGTTCAGTAATCTGCCTTAAAATAGCTTGGCAGTGATGGGGTGGCATCATATTAGATCATTTTAGATACTAATGCTGCACAATATTCTAATTTTTTTTTATGTTTTTTTTTTGGGGGGGTGGGGGGAGAGTATCAATATGTCTAAAGGACAGTGCATCAATTTTTATTACATTTTTTACAGGTCAGAAAAGAAATTATTTTACTGAGCATTTGAATTTTTATGGTGATTTCTACTGATTGTTTGAAAAATGATTTATTTCTATTATTTTGTGCTTATTGATTTAAATAAAAATACAAAAAAATAACAACACATAATTGAAGCGGTTTAAGCCAGACCAGCCTGACCCACATCATTTGTAATGCTACTGTGGCTCTAAACGCTTCATATAATAAATAAAAGTAGGTAAAGTTTCCATGACCCTGGGGGGGGGGGGGGTCGGGGAAGATGAAATGTTTCTGTAGCCAATAGATAATACTGCATTGTGTGCCCCAAATGCTTCATATATTTATTAGAGCTGCTGTTCGATTAAAAAAATTGATCGGAATTAATGCATGATTAAAATTTTTATCGCAAATTAACGCACATTTTAATCGACACAATATAATACATCTGTTTCTATTCAAAACAGGTATTTCATAATATCATAACATAAAATTGGCATAATAAACAAGTCAGATTAATTTACGAAAGAGGTATAATTCATTTTAAAAGATTTATTAAGCACTAGATATAAAGCCCGGCGTTGCCCGGGAAATCTAGGTGTAATGTGAAACCCCTTCCTATTCAATTTAACTACTAAGATTTTTAAATACGGTTAATTAGATGCTTATTTATGCCACCTTCCTAATGTGCAGAAATGACATACATTTTATACGTCACAAATTACTTTTACCCGTCAACGATAACCAATCAAACCAACCAAACCAAATAATCAACCAAATCCAACTAACCAAACCAGCTTACCAATCAACCAAATAAGCCAACCAACCAAGCCAAACCCGTCACAAATATCGTTTTACCCGTCAACGCTAACCAACCAATGCAAACCAAACAAACCAACCGAACTTACCAATCAAACCAAACTACTAACCAAACCAGCTTAACAATCAACCAAACAAACCAACCGATCCAACCAATACAACCATCGAAACCAACCAAGCCAAACCCGTCACAAATTACATTTTACCCGTCAACGCTAACCAAACAAACCAAAGCCACCAAATCAACCAAAGCAAACAAACCAACCAAACTAAACACCATTAGGTAACGATATGGCTGCTAATTTATGTCACCTGTTACGTTTTATCCTTAATTCTCTCAATGTTAAAATCAAAACGAAGCATAAAAAAAAGCTTTTATAAAAATGCACTGAAAAGTAAACAAGCAATTAAGCCTGTTCCATTCTGGACACAGGACGTGTTAGCGCATTTTCGTGTTATGTATCAGTACGTTTGTTAGCTTTCAGTAAATATTTGTAAATTTTGGAAATGTTTATAAATTCAATTGTGTAATGCATATATCTGTAAAAAAAATATTATAAAGACTTTTCTTTATATTTGAAAAAAAAATATTTTCTCTTAAATCTAACTACAATTAAGTGGTTTGTGGTTACTGAAATAGGACTCAAAATTGAAAACATTCGAAATTGTAGTCATTTAATCGTCCGAAAACTCCGTCAATTGTTGCATAGCTCTGATACTTTCAATTAAACTCAGAACACAAGCTTACTATTTCATTTGATGAGTTTCTAAATAAATCTTGGTGAAACTACGTGCTGCAGTATTTCGCACAAAATGAATGGGTTATTGAACGTACAAGGTGTAGAATGGGACCATATATATAATATATAAGCCCCTTAGGAGCCCTGAAGCTCGGCCCTCAGAGGTCCTATCGCAAAATGAACTTTTGATGTACACATGGCAGGCCAAGACCTACAAAATGATATATACATCATGGGTCTAGGACTTATGGTTGCTGAGATATAGGGCGCTCCTTTATTAATATAGCTTATATAGTAAAAAACGGTACTTTATAAGCCCCCTTTTACGGCCCTCAGAGGTCAAATCGCGAAATGAACTTTTGCTGCACACATGGCAGGCCAAGAGCAGAATTATTTTTTTTTTTATTTATAGCGGCGGCGTTCCCATTCTGCCACACGCGCAGCTGACTTCTGTGAAATGACGTCATAGAGGATATCCCAAGTGCAGAATTATTTTTTATTTATAGTAAAATTGTACCATCTGGACATCAATTTAACTACTGAATTTTTAAATACGATTGATTAGGTTAATTAGGTGCTGATTTATGCCACCTTCCTAATGTCCAGAAACGACCTACATTTTATACGTTACAAATTACGTTTTACCCGTCAACCCTAACCAACCAAACCAAATAACCAACCAAACAAACCAACCAATCAAACCAACCAAATCAACCAAAGCAAACCAACTAACCAAACCAAACTAAACACCATTAGGTAAAGATATGGGTGCTCATTTATCTCACCCGTTAAGTTTTGCCCTTAATTCTATCAATGTTAAAATCAAAACAAAGCAATAAAAAAAGTTTTTATAAAAATGCACTGAAAAGTAAAAAATAACTACTTTATTATGCCATTTTGCAGCACAAAGGCACGATACAGCACCCGAGCGCAAGTTCAATTCGGCTGTAGGAAAATTAAAAAATGTACCATCGGGAAATGACGTCACATAGGATTTTTATTTATAGCAACGGGATTCCCATTTTGCAAAAAAAAATTGTACCATCGAGAAATGACGTCATAGATTATTTATAGCGGCGGCTTCCCCACAAGCAAGCACGGACTACAAGATAGCTACTTATTAGTGAGATTAGTGCAGCTGTTGCAGACGTGACCAGCACCGATATGCTTTTTTACCGATAGTCCGATACCGATATTTTCCCCCAGCATTTTTACCGATACCGATATTTTCTTTTTAGGGGCTGTCCATTATTTATGTCAACAAATTTTTGGCGATTTTTACCTCCCCCCCTCCTCCTTGTCAACAACTTGTCAAACTTCCAGAGACCCCCCTATAAAATTACGTCAACATTTGATTACCCCCCCCCCTAAAAAAGGTGGCTTCCAAAATGTTTATGTGGCAAAATTAGTAGGAATATAGTTAGTTTAATTAAAATACTGAATGTTATGCGAGTGTATAACACAGAACTACAAACGCTGCTTAATTTTCCGATTTATTAAGTAATTATATTAAATTTAAAAAAGTAACATTGTTGACGTCAACTTTTCTTGACCTCCCCCCTCCCCCTTGTCAACAATTGTCAAAAATTTTCTGACCCTCCCCCCTCCCCCCTATTTTGTTGACGTAATTAATGGACAGCCCCTTAAGCAACAACAATGCCAAACACATGTTATTCTCGTGCTGTATGACGTATGTCAACCCATGTTCACATATTTTGTAAAACTTCGCCCACGCGTGTCTTGTTTACCCCCCCCCCTTCCCTGATACCGATATTTTTTTTAATCAACAACAATGCCAAACACGTGTTTTTCTCGTGCTACAGCTAATGACGTATGTCAACCCATGCTTACCCCTTTCCTGTCATATTTCGTGACACTTCGCCCACACGTAAGTCTTGTTCCCCCCCCCCAACTTCCCATCCCAACAAAAATACACACAGATGTTCACTAATTGTATCATTCAAGGTCATACATTAGAATTAAGAAATGTCAATCCTATTGTTTCAAGGTCATATCTCTGATGTAGACGTGACAATTTCTGTGTACGGGTTTTTTTTTCCTTTTTTTTTAAATCTTGTCTGATCTGGTTATAGAATTGGGTTATTTACTGATTTTTTTTTTCTGCAACTCTGTTGTAAAAAAAAAAAAACAATGTATCGGCAGTCAATAAACGGCCGGTCCGATAGTTAACCCATAGTGCCAATATCGGTTCGACTATCGGTTGCTCCCTACAACAATCGGCCGATACGATATTAACCGATAGTGCCAATATCGGTCCGATACCGATACCGATCCGATTATCGGTCGATCCCTAAATAGAATGATGATAATAATTTCTAGCATCTCGTTATTTTGATATAATTATAACCGTGTTCATTATACACTTGTTTTTTTTTTAACCTTCAACAATACACTATAGCACTTCCACCAATACACTACAGTATATAATGTAAACTAGTGAATGAAACTTTTCTCTTTTTACATCGACCGCGAAGGAAGCATAAGGTTTACTTGTCCATGGGCTATAGAATAAAAACATCTTCAATTTATATTACAAGAGGGGCTTTTGTCGACATACCTGGCGGTGAGGGTCAGGGCGCGATTTACTGCCATTTTATTACAATTTTTCATCCCCGGCACTGGTTTTTTCTTAAATCGAGCACTGGTGATGGTGTGTGCGAGAGTGTAGGGGTGGTAGATCTACTAATAATAAGTGAACGGACCTTAACTTCAAATCGTTGAGTGAAATTCTGTTATTTATCGATTAGGTGAACTTTCAGCGTTTTGGGCAAATTAACGCATTTAGGTGTTGCGTTAAAAATTTTAATCGCAATTTTTTTTGTACGCGTTAATCGCAAATGAACGCAGTTTAATCAGCAGCCCTAATATTTATACAAGAAGTGTTTTAAGACACATTTGCCTAACCCAAGATGGAACCTGTTCTTAAAACAAAGAGCTGTTTATGCTTGAGTAATACTAAAAAAAATATATAAATGCTTACTGAGAATTGAATGAATAATGCCTCTGTCGAGAGATTTTTGATAGGGTTTGGGTGGCTCTGCTATACTGGCCCCAACTAGTTCACTCTGACGCCAGAAGCAAGACATGAGATACCTTGCCATAGCTTTGCCATCTGGCCGATCATGTCGAGTTTTGGACAACGCCACATTGTAATTCTCTTGATGAATATACACACCTGATCCTGGTACAAGCTCATACATCTAGCAGAGAAAGATAAGAAATTGAATGTAAATATTTTTGCAATGTAAAATAACACTGGGCAACAGTCAAAAAATCGTCAGGGGTTTTTCAACTGACTTAGACTAATGTTGGTGTTCTGAGTCCGAATATCACATTGATTTTGCTCGGTCAGGTCAACTTTTTGAGCTATATGTATTCTAATATCAGGGGTTTTGAGTTCAATTATTTCTCTAAATTAGCTGCATAAAAATTAGTAGCAAAATAATCACAATTATAAAAAGGGAGATAATTATATTTTATTAATAAATCACCAATCCGGATTTTCACTTGATTATTTAAAGCATCAACACTTGATTGGGCACAGCCTCCAATACCCCAACCTTCCATCTGCCCGTCGTCCAGCTGCTCACTGCGAAGAAATTCATGTACCAACGTTCAGAGATCTTCCTGACAGCGACGATGAGGCCACCACTTTAGACGAGGGAGGAGATACAGAAGATGAGTATGAATCACAAGACGGTCCGCAGCCGTTCTCGCAATGAAGGCTTAATGATCTGGTTCGGGATCTCAGGTTGTCGAATTATTCCTCCGAGCTGTTGGCCTCCAGACTCAAAGAGAAAAATCTACTTTGCAAGGACGCGCGTATCACTTTCTTCCGTAGAAGGCATGAGGACTACATGGGCTACTTCTGCCAGGAGGAAGACCTTGTGTACTTCCGAGATGTCGCCGGTCTTCTTGATAAACTCGGCGGTCCTCAATACGATGCGAGAGATTGGCGACTCTTCATTGACAGCTGCAGCGCTCTTTGAAGTGTGTATTTCTCCACAACGGGAGCCAGTTCGCCTCGATCCCTCTTGCGGACTCAACAAATCTTGAAGAGAAATATGAAGCAGTGAAATATGTTCTCGACAAAATCCAATTTGAGCAGCACCAATGGATCATCTGCGTCGACTTGAAGATGGTGAACTTTCTACTTGGTCAGCAGTCCGGGTTCACGAAGTACCCATGCTTTATTTGTATGTGGGACAGTCGCGACAGAGCCCAGCACTGTGTAAAGAAAGAGTGGCCGGAGCGAGAGCAGTTAGTAATGAAACAGTTTACGCGCGCTCTGGACAAGGATGGGAGGTGCTTCAACTACATGTGCCTAGCATTTCCTCAACTGACCAATGAGAAGCTAAAGGCCGGCATTTTTGACGGCCCACAGATACGGCAGCTCATGAAGGACACAGAGTTCCAAAACTCTATGAACACGCTTGAGTGCGCCGCCTGGAAATCGTTTGTGCAGGTGGTGAACAACTTCCTGGCGAACACGAAGGCAGCAAAACCACGCCAGACTCATCAGCAGCATGATAGAGGACTTCCAAAAACTCGGGTGTTTGATGAGTATAAAGAAGCACTTCCTGTTCTCACACATGGAGAGGTTTTCTGAAAACCTTAGGGCGATGAGCGATGAGCAGGGAGAAAGGTACCATCAGGACATACACCAAATGGAGGAAAGGTACCGGGGAGGTGTGACGCAGTCATGCTGGCGGACTACTGCTGGTCGATGAAGAGAGACAACCCAGCAGCTGCTCACACACGGGAATCGAAGAAACGCCGATTTATGCCTTGAACTCTGAACTTTTGTTTCACGTAACGCTCATTGTTATACTAATATTATGTTAATTATGCTTATTCAATTTGGTGGATGAATAAAAACTGAATGAATTTGAATCCGTTGACTTTTATTTCTTGAGTAAAACGGAAATAATCGTCAGGGATTTATCAGCTGATGATCCGCAAAAATGTGTTTTTTTTACAAAAAAAAAACGATTTTTTTTTTAATTTCTGTAGGAAAAAATCCTGACCTGATTGAGCAAAAACAAGGTTATTTTCGGACTACAGATGAACATCGGCTACAGATTAACATCGGCTACAGATTAACAAAATGACGGTGTTGAAAATGTCTGAAAGATGTATTTGGTGATATCGTAACCATAATTTCAAGCTTGAAGTATCCCGCGGAAATGGAATGAACCAATAAAAATAAAAGCATATGAAAAAGAAAGGCAAGAAAGTGATGGATGCCGATGATCCTGATGAACTACCCGAACCTCCTGAAGTGTCTACTAAACCAGTGAGGATCGTACGATCCACCAATATTGTGAGTCCAGGTTTGGCAGCTGCATTAGACAGAAGTAAAGTCAGTGACAGGAACGCAGTTTACATAATTGCAGCAGCAGCAGAATCACTTGGCCACAGTACTGCAGCCCTGGTGATTAACAAGGAATCAGTCAGACGTAGTCGACGTAAACATCGTGAAGCAGCAGCTACAGAGATTCATGCATCGTTTGATCCAAACTGCACATTAACTGAGCACTTGGATGGAAAAATGTTACCTGCATTAACATCAAAATAGTTAGTTGATCGTCTTGCTGTTCTTGTATCCGGTGATGGAACAATGAAGTTGCTGGGAATACCAAGATTGTCAAATGGAACTGGAGAGGCCGAGGCAACTGCCGTGTTTAATCTTATTCAAGAATTGAACATTGCTGATAACATCAAATTCATGTTTTTCGACACTATGGACAGTAACACTGGCATAAATGCAGGTGCCTGCATTCTTCTGGAGAAGAAACTTGGCAGAAATTGATCAGCTTAGCATGCAGGCGCCACATAATGGAACTCATTGTGGCAAAGGTGTTTGATTCACTGATGGGGCCATCTAGTGGACCAAATATCAAGTTATTCCAGAGATCTCGTAAATATTGGGGCTCAATCGACACATCAATGTAGATGTATATTATATTGCAGTGGTTCTCAATCCAGTTCGGGATGAACTCATTCACTTCATTCAACACCAGCTAACGGTGTTTCATCTCAGAGATGATTATCGTGAGCTTCTGCAACTGTCACTTCTTTTTCTAGGTGCAGCTTGTGGTGCATATGAAAAGATTCTGGCTGCTGGAGCTTATCACCGGGCCCGGTGGATGGCAAAATTCATTTACATTTTGCGTTCTCAGTACCCACTTATTGCAAGTCAATTGTCATCACTGGGTCACTTCAACACCTTCATACTTAAGGTCTACCTGAATTCGTGGTTCACATCACATCTGCTCCCCGTAGAGATTTGAAGCTACTTCAACAATTGGAGAACTACAAGAAAACAAATGACACCATTGCCAAAGCAGCAATAAAATCATTCTCTGGACACTTGTGGTACTTAAGTAAAAATCTGGTAGGTTTTGCATTTTTTGACAATGATGTTTCATCTGAAATGAAGTTAGACATGATTGCAGCACTTGACAAGATAACAACAGATCATCCTCGCAGAATATCCTTCTGTCCAACATTACAACAAAATAACATTTCTGATTTTGTTTCGCAACACACCAGGAAAGTTTCGAGTTTGAAAGTCGTCAATGATGCAGCCGAGCGTGGAGTGGCCCTGATTCCAGCATTCAATGGAGTACTAACCAATCCAGAGGAACAGAAACAGTTTTTGTAACAAGTAGTAGAGAAACACCGTCGTGACTTTCCTAATGCTAACAAGTCCACCCAAACTGTCCCAGCCGCAGCTAAGATATCATTACTTGGACTTGAATACATGTAATTAGTGAATAGTGATCTTTCAGTCTGAACTATGTTGAATTGACTCTTCATGTTTATTAGCTGAAGATTCTGAAAGTTACTATTCTGGTGCTATGTACAATACAGTTGTTTGTTCTCTTTTACAGCAATAGGTATCTTCAAATAACTTTTGATTTTCTTTGTTACAGCAGGATTACCGTATGACCGTATGGTAATGTAGCGAAACAATGAATGTTGCAAAACTTTGACACTGTTGAGCTACCAATAAATATTATCAGAATACGTTCAACTTTTGCCAATTTTATTCTTATAACATTACTTACAAATTTTGGGGGTGGCAGGATAAAAACTCAAATTTTTTTTTTGAGTGGCACCCTAATACATATATTCTGCTTTACAAGTCGATAAATCAACTGATAATGCGAATTTCGAAAATCATATGGGGTTTGTTAGATACGAAACAAATAATTAGAGATGACTTTTTTTAGAGCATTTTCGAAAAAAAATGCTCTATTGTCCCCGTTTTGTCTGTCTGTCTGTCTGTCTGTCCGTCCGTCCGTCATCACCCTAGATCTCAACAACCATACGTCCTAGACCCATGATGTATATATCATTTTGTAGGTCTTGGCCTGCCAAGAAATGCCTTTTTTCCATTTCGCGATCTGACCTCTCAGGGCCGTAAAAGGGGCCTTATAAAGTACCGTTTTTTACTATATAAGCTATATTAATAATGGACCGCCCTATATCTCAGCAACCATAAGTCCTAGACCCATGATGTATATATCATTGTGTAGGTCTTGGCCTGCCAAGTGTACATCAAAAGTCCATTTCGCGATTTGACCTCTCAGGGCCAAAATATAAGAGTTTTTTATGTACCGTTTTGCTTATATTTTAAATATAAATAATAAAAGCTAATCAAAAGGGCGTAATCATTATTTATTTTTGTAACAGTTATTCAACATGACTTACTTCCCGTACTTTATATAAAACAACAATTGACGGAGTTTTCGGACGATTAAATGACTACAATTTAGAATGTTTCAATTATGAGTCCTATTTCAGTGACCACAAACCACTTGTAATTAGATTTAAGAGAAAATAATTTTGTTTTCAAATATAAAGAAACGTCCTTTTATTATCTTTTTTCAGATATATGCATTACACAATTGAATTTATAAACATTTCCAAAATTTACAAATATTTACTGAAAGATAACAAACGTACTGATACATAACATGAAAATGCGCTAACACGTCCTGTGTCCAGAATGGAACAGGCTTAATTGCTTGTTTTATTTTGCCAGCCTTTATCAGATCATACAACATGAGAAAATATCTTAAATATCAAGAATACATTTATGCAAGAGAAATTTTTTATTGAAATAGGTGTGTTGAAATAAGCACTGATGAAGCGAAAAGTGTGGTAGGAAATAATAAAGTACTGTACGAATTCAGATTGTTATCCCTAATGTTATATTCAAACATTGTTGCTTTCACAGAGAGGTTTTGGCAACAAGTAAAATGCCCGCTTATTCACAGAGTTTTGTATGAAAGTGTGAAAAATCATCAACTACATTCAAGCCTGATGTCCTTTGAATGCTCAAATCTAGTTACTATTGTGTCATGAAATATGAACAAGTCAAACTCAGCTTCTTTTTCATACTGAAGTTTTATTCGATGTAAAATTCTGCACCGACTTAGACAAGGAATTACCTTTTTTTCTTAGTGATAAATGTATCATCATCATAACCAGCCCCGTAGCGTGAAAATTCTACTGCAGGGGCCAGGCATTCTACAGCAGGGGCCAGGCATTCTACAGCAGGGGCCAGGCATTCTACAGCAGGGGCCAGGCATTCTACAGCAGGGGCCAGACAATAGCAGGGGGCCAGGTAATACATTTTACTACGTAGAACAAATAAGCAGGGGGGCCTGCCCCCCCGCACGCTACGGGCCTGATCATAACCATAACTGATGTGGTCGTTGGAGGAACGAATGGACAACAGACATATTTCTCCATAGTTGCCAATCCTGAGCAGCTTTTTTTAAATTAGCAGCCGTGTCCATTCTTTTACATTGTCAAACCAACATTTCCCGCTGGCGCCCTGTGCGACGGCTTCTATTACAGTTCCTTGAAGAATGGTCTCAGGCAGGCTATTATGGCTTAACACTTGACCGGACCAAGCCATCTCGTGTCGCTTGATATATTAGAGCTGTATAAACTGTTTATATAACTGGAAAAGGCTCTGTGAATTGACATACTTGTATACTCTGTTTAAAATTGTCTTAACTTTTCTTTGCAAGGCAAAGATATTTCATTGTTTCACGTTGAAGATTAAGTTAATCCTACCATGGAAAATTTTTATCTGTGTCAAAAGAGAGAAGGTAATAGAGAAATGTACTCATTTCCTTCTTTTTGCTGATTAGTACTACATGTACTATGGCTGTTTCCCATTCTTTAGGCATTACCTCTTCCTTCCATATTTTGTTGATTGGTACCACTATGTATTATGGATGTTTCCCTTTCTTTAGGCATTACTTCTTCCATATTTTGTTGGTTATTTCATTTATTTCTAGCCATTCTAGGTGCAGTGTGTGCCCTCTATGTTTCAGTAACTCAGCATCGATGTTATCTTCTCCTAGTGTTTTTTTAATCAAATTTTTTCTATGGTAGACACATCTATTTCTGTGCTTTGGTGTTCTGTGATATTTTGGGATTTCTCCTTCACTGTCTGTAATACTTTCAGCATTTCTTTAAAATATTTTGCCCATCCAGCACTATTGTATTATCTACAGATCTCCCAATTGGCTTAGACATATGTTTGATCTAGCTTGGAAGCCGATACTTTCTTCCTTGACGGCCACGTACATTTTTCTGGGTTTCTTTTTCCTTTGATAGTTTCTCTAAACAAAAATTTCCAAGTCTTGTTTTTTCCTTCTGCATATTTTGGTCGCCTTTCTCCTCATCATCATTGCCCTTCACCCATGGCAGGGTATAGGCCGCCAACAATAGATCTCAAGAGTCCTCTGTCCTTTGCCATTTTCTCCGGCTGGTTAAAGTTGTGTCCCATCTTGATGGTGTCCGCTTCCAGGTCTCGACGCCAGGTATTTCTTGGGCGACCTCTCTTCCGTTTACCTTGGGGGTTCCACCTCAGTGCCTGCCTTGTGATACTGGCTGCTGGTTTGCGTAAGTTGTGTCCTATCCAGCCCCATCGCCTCTTTCTGATCTCTTCTTCAGCTGAGAGTTGGCAGGTCTTTTTCAAAAGGCTGACATCGCTGATGGTGTCTGGCCAGCGAATTTGGAGGATTCTTCTGAGGCAGCTGTTTGTAAATGTTTGGACTTTCCTTAGTGTGGTCTTAAACATCTTCCACGTTTCCGCTCCAAACAGCAGGACCGATATGACGTTGGTGTTATAGAGTCGTATCTTGATTTCTAAAGACAACTCTCTGGAGGACCAGACATTCTTTAACTGCATAAAGGCAGCTCAGGCATTACCTATTCTCGATTTGACATCTGCCTCAGTGCCACCCTGCTGATCTATAACACTCCCCTAGTAAACGAAGGACTGCACCTCTTCCAGCTGTCATCCTTGTAGGGTGACAGGATTTGTGCTGTTGGAGTTTATTTTTAAGATCTTGGTTTTGTCTTGGTTTATATTGAGGCCAACCTCGAGCGCTGCGGCTGAGACTTTACCTGTCTTCTCCTGCATCTGTTGTTGGCTGTGGGAGAGGAGAGCAAGATCGTCTGCGAAGTCTAGGTCATCAAGCTGGCTCAATAATGTCCACTGGATTCCATTTCTTCGCTCTCTGGTGGATTTTTTCATGATCCAGTCAATTGCAAGAAGGAAAAGAAATGGTGACAACAAGCATCCTTGTCTGACTCCAGTTCGCACCTTAAAGCTTTTTGTGAGCTGTCCTCCATGGATTACTCTGCATGAAATACCACTGTACGAATTCTTTATGATGTTAACTAGCTTTGGTGGGATTCCGTAGTGTTGAAGGAGCTGCCATAGGGTCTCTCTATCTATACTGTCAAACGCCTTTTCAAAGTCCACAAAGTTGACATAAATGGTGAGTTCCACTCTAGGGACTGCTCTACTATAATGCGAAGTGTTGCAATCTGATCTGTGCACGATCTGTTTTTTCGAAAGCCTGCCTGCTCATCTCGCAGCTGTTGGTCTACTATATCTTTCATTCTCTCCAATAGAATCATGTTAAAAACCTTGCCTGGTACAGATAGTAATGTGATACCCCTGTAGTTGCTGCAGTTGCTGAGGTCACCTTTTTTTGGAAGCTTGACAAGGTAACCTTCCTTCCAGTCTGCTGGTATGTCTTCTTCATCCCCAGCGGCGTAGCGTGGGTATCGGCCGCCCAGGGCGGAAGACGATTTTGCCGCCCTCTCATTTAGGTATTTTAATTTAATCTATACATTTTTGCCGCCCCCCCCCCCAAAAAAAGTAATAAAAAGTGCCGCCCGGTGCGGACCGCACCCACCGCCCCCCTAGGTACGCCACTGTTCATCCCATATCCTCCCAAAGAGAGGGTATAGCATCTCTACTGATGTATTCAAATCTGCCTTTAGTGCTTCTGCTGGAATGTCATCAGGTCCGGCTGATTTTCCATTTTTCATCAGGGTGTCCGCTTTCCTGATCTCTTCTCTTGTGGGCTTTTCGCAGCAGATCGGGAGATCCACTTTGGATGGTTCAATGTCTGAAGGGGGGGGGGGAGTTGGAGGTGCTGGTCTATTAAGGAGTTCTTCAAAGTGTTCAACCCATCTGTTTAACTGTTGATCTAGACTGTTTATGGTTTTTCCCTGCTTGTCTTTGACAGGTCTTTCTGGCTTGTTCATCTTCCCTGAGAGTCTATAACATTTTCATGTCTCCGATATATGCTGTCTGCTCTGACTCCGCTGCCAACCCCTTCACATAGTTTTTCTTGTCGTTCCGAATACTCCTCTTCACTACCCTGTGTGCTTCTGCATATTCTTCTTGAGCCTTACCCTTTGTTGCCCTGGTTTTACTGTTATTGAATGCTGCCTTCTTTTTCCTCCTGTCTTCTATCTTGTTCAGAGTTTCTATTGTGATCCACTCCTTCTGGTGATTCTTCTTTGGACCCACTGTCTCTTGGCATGACGATCTTAAGGTTTCTTTCACTTTCTGCCACATATTGAGTACACTATTTTCCTCTTCCATCAATTCTTGAAGCACTTCATATTTATTCTTCAGCACTAAGTTGAACTGCTCTTTTGTTTTAGGGTCTTTCAGCAGGCTCGCCTCTCTCCTAGCCTCAATATACACTTGTGTTGACTTTCTTTGTTTGAGTTTGTAACATTATCATTTTAAATAGTTTATTTCTTCCATTTCTTGTTTGCAATCTACATCGAACCACTCCGATCTTTTATTTTGTTTTGTACCCCAAGACTCTGCAGACTCAGACTTTTTTATTTATTTTGCTTGTTTGAACTTTTCCCAGTTATCACCAGTATCAGTGCTAAGGTCCTCCATATTGTATTTCTTCTTCTTCTTCTTTGTTCTCGGTGTATGATTATAGAGGATTTCAAACGACCAGGCCTATAGTTATGATGAACTGCACGGTGGCATCCAGGTCCGTCTCGCTCCCATAAAGTTTTTGATTGAAGGAGGTCATCTGTGGCCAGAACCTGTTGCGAGCTGTGTCATGAAAAGGGCATGTTTGGAGAACATGTTCTGCATTCTCTGGAGACATCCCACATGGGCAGTCCTCACTGTTTCCAATGCCTAGCCTTCGGAACATGTGTTGTCTTAGTCTGTTGTGCCCAGTTCTGAGTCTGAAGATAATATTTTGGGCTTGTCTGGGAAGATTATAGTAGGGGTCGTTTTTGTCATGATCTGGGTGATTATTCATCCATTTTTGTTGGATTTGATTTTTTATACAGCTCTTCATTTCTTCTGCATTTAGGGGGACATCTACTTGTATTTCTTTGCTGCCAGATTTTGCCAATTGGTCAGCAATCTCATTTCCCTTTATTGGTATCCATTGCAGAACTGTTTCCTTTGAGTTTTGGATTAGTTCATATTGTATTTAATTTCTTCCTCTTATTACTTTTCTTTTGTTTGCGGTTCTTTTATTAGTTTGAGAGTCATGCTGATCTTTTTTTAGTTTTTGTGTTGAAGATTATGTTTTTTTTGCATTTGTATTTTATTTTGACCAGTATGTGTCTGCTCCTCTGAAGCTTCTGACATCCTGAATATCGGAGTCATGCAGTCTGTCAATTTGATTCCTTGTTACGCCATGTTTCTTGGTGAATCTTTCTAAGCGGAAGTTCTGAGTTTATAATAGCCATGCCTACATAATATAAAATATGATTTATTTTCTTGGTCATGCCTTTACCTGATGCAAAATGAATTAGATGCGTTCCGTTATCGTTACTTTCTTTGTGTAGTCTTTGACTTTCAATAGTCTGTCTCTATATTATTTATTGGCCTTTTTTGAATTGAAGTCTCCTAAAACTGTATAAAATCATGTCCGGGCGCTTCTGCATATAATTTTGTCTAAAGTTTCATATAATTCTTCTTTGGTGGTATCTTCTGAACCTTCAGTGGGTGAATGAGCATATGTGAAGGTCAAGTTAACATTCTGTCTGGTTTAAAGCCAATTACTTGATTTATAATATTGTTATAACTCTCTCATTGCCTCGGTAGTATGTGATAATTCGGGAATTCCCTATACCAGCGCACCGGATGATTTGCAATTGAAAACGGTGACTGTATGAGCGGTATGACGTAGCAACAGCAGAGAGATAGAGTAATGAAGCCGGCAAGGACAGTGGCCATTGTGGTTGTTTCTTTTTATAATCATTAAATGCTCTTTGTTGAACCTACGCTTGTGTGTTCAGTTATTGAATGTGACCGCAAAGCCTGTCCCCACAAAGTTTGTTTCCACTGTAAAAGACAGTATAATCTGATGTTTTTTTGGTATATATTGGTTTAGCTTCTCCACAAGGGACCAACCAAACCCACCCCCACTTTTTATTGTTGCCCCCCCCCCGGGGGAGTGTGATAAGTTGTTTGCTTTTTTTCGTTCAATAGCGTCAAAAGAAAAAATAGTATTCATCTAATGCTCATTCAATCATGAAAAAGACGTTGCAAGAAAAAATTTCTCAAATGTGATATTGAAATATGCTTTTATGAAATGCTTTATTGAAATATTCCCTGTCTAAAAATAGGTTTAATATGCATTTATATGACAAATAAAAAATTGCTCTATTGTGTTCAGAGTTTGCATAAAAATCATATATATATCATACATTTATAATTATGATTTTAGTACATGCAATTCTGATAAATGATTCAAGAAATACACAGTATCTGCATATGATTCGATTAGATACAGTATCTGCTTATTATTCAATTGACACAGTATCTGCATATGATTCGATTAGATACAGTATCTGCATATGATTCGATTGGATACAGTATCTGCTTATTATTCAATTGACACAATATCTGCATATGATTCGATTAGATACAGTATCTGCATATGATTCAATTAGTTTTTTGTTTTGTTCTGGGAAACATTCCTCATAAAAGATTTTAACCTACCATCCATTTACTAGCATCCACTGGATGAACATAACCACACAGAGGTTTGACTCCATCAGGCATTCGGGGTGGTGGACCAGCTGAAGCATCATCTATCCAGAGAAAATACTGAGGTTCATATTGTATTATCAGTATATACCAACATATTCGTACCAACAAATGTAGCAATGATAATGCTATGAAGTTATGCAATAAAGATATTTCTTCCATTAAATAATGTCTACCTTATAAGGGTAAAGAAAAAAAATCGAAAGAATGAAAAAAAAAATTTAAGTGAGACTAAAAAACGAGCAAGCACTTGTTGCAGTCACTAATACAAAACTAAATCTACAGCTAATTTAAAAGGTATACAAAATTACTTTTTCTAAAAAAAATTCATATTTTTTAATCATATATACAAACAATCAAGGAAATAAACAGCAACTATTATAGTTCATTTTACTATTATTTATTACAGCTATAATATGATATAACTTTTTTTATTAGAATTTAAAAAAACAACATTACAAAATTCTAAATATTAAAACATACAATACAAATTTTAACTAAATTCTATACAAATTAAACAAAAATTATTTTTTGTTACAATGCAAAGAATAATGTAATTTAATCACAAAAAACAAACCATAAAGTCATAGAAAAGTCTGTTAGTTACATGGTGAATATAATCATTTATTCTTCATTTCTTATATCACAATGGATGATGATAACAGTTATGTTCTAAAATATATTTTAAACACATGTAGTAAGCATAACAAAGGAATATTTTGAGTACTGGTGAAAAAAGCAGTCTAACTGAAATGTAAAAAAACGTCAATCGGATGCATTCTTTACTACATAACATATTTCTCATCATCTTCAATTATAATAAATTTAACTTGCGCTTAACAAACTCCTTTGTGCTGCTTAATAAAAAAATGAACAATTTAAATTACAATTGCTCTTTGCCCGCCTTCAGACTTTTTCTATAACTGTAACATCCAAAACTGAAGTGATTCTCAAAGTGAGGGTAACCAAAGTATTTGTTGATTCAAGAAAATATTTATACAGATGAATGGAGTGAACTATGTGTATGTGCCAAGTCAGTATTTCCATTGTTGAACATGAAGCAAATGATATAATAATGGTCCATATAGTTTTAAATACTATTAACAAACTGGATTTTTTAAATGTAATCCTTGATTGAAAATAGAATAAATTGATAATAACTTAAGCTAAATTTAATGAAAATATTCATTAAAAAATCTAACATTTGTATGTAGCAAATGAATTTTAATGCAATTATATGTATTTAAAATTTGAGTTAGGAGGATACAAATTTCACTCGGAAAGTAACTTACTTTTACAAACATATTGGATACTACGATTCCCAATTTAGTTTGAAAACGTAATTTTTGATGATTCTGAACAATATTATATAAATTGTGATCATTCTGTGCCAAAGTGATACATTCCACTTGAAAGGAGCTAATTTCACATTTTTTCATTAGTCGTAGCCTTTGACTGTACAACCTTTGATACTCATTTCATAATTTTTAGCTGAGCACATTGCTACATGACTTTTGATACTAACATTATAAATATCATAATATTGCTTCACAGATACAATTTTTAATGAACGCTTTCTTTACATTAATATGTGTGTGTGCTTTCTTTAAATGGGGATTATATTTTTACATTAATGTGTGTGTGCTTTCATTTAATAATGATTATTTTTTCTATTAACTGACTTTGACGAACTTTGTTAAAAAGAAATGTAATATTTTTTAGAACCTGCCCATTATTTTTACTTGCTTTACAATTTTGCTTTAATAAAATAATTGTGGATTATTTCACAAGGGGATATACAACCTAATTTATGGTAAGCAAAAAATGGTTAATATGATTAGGAGGAGTGTCATATGGCATTGGGATTTCCCGAGCGATGCCGGGTTTAAAACCTAGTTTTTAATTAAATTTAGCTTTTCTTTTCATCTTTTTTTATTTACATGTGTGTTACGAAAACTTAACAGGATTCTTAGAGGGTCGTGAATCACAAAATTTTGCTAACACAGCAATACACTAAGAGACATAAATCAAGATTTGGTTACAAAAAAACTATTTAAAAAAATTTACTATCAATACCAGTAGATCAATATATTTAAAGTATACACAATACTTCAATACAATGGAAATTGGCAAAAAACAAAATATATATATTTTACATGTGTAATGCAGAAATACATTCCAAAAAAAAAAACAACTATTTAACAAATGTTTTGAACTGAAGGTTATAATTTAAAAGGTGTTGCCATTCATAAATTCGAATGAATATTTTTTGAACTGAAGGTTATAATTTAAAAGGTGTTGCCATTCATAAATTTAAATGAATATTTTTAACCATCTATTTTCAAACAATTAAAATAATGCAATCTTGCAATCACATTTTTAATTCTTACTATGATTATATGAATTGTATATAAATCTCTTTGAAGAAATTTTACAGTATGGCACAGCTACTTTTCATAACACTATTAGAAGTAAAAGAATGAAAACATGATTAACGAGAATACAAATATTTAAACACATAAGAAAAAATATCAAATAATTTTAAAGAAAACCTTGTAAAACGTGACCTTCAATATCCTAACATTTTAATAACAAATAAATCTCTTATATATTAATGTGTACATATATATATATAATTTGGATTAATATTTTGAAAAATGTACTTATTGGTAAAAAAATTATAACATTTTTTTAAAAACATAAAAGATCTACTAACCACTAATTAAAAAAATTATATGACAAACATAAGAGCTAAAAAAATTTTTTTCAATGTTTATATTATGACATTTCTGTTAAACATATTAGTTTTATATAAAACTGCTCTTGGTTTGACACTTTTATCAAATTTAAGAACATATGTTGATCCATGATTCAAAAAAGTATGCTCACCTCTGTTCTATAGTCTTTATGTCCTTTCTGCCTAACTTCAGTAATAAAATAAGGAGGACAGATAACCATTTGAACTAGGTTTCCAAATGTCTTAGTAAAAATGTATTATTAAAAGAAGTCAATGTGACAGATTCTCATTAAACTTTACTTCCTAGTCAAGCTATTAGGATGAAGTATGTATGCAATTTGTGACTTGGGCACACAAAATGATGACAGAACTCTCTCCTTTTCACCACCATTTCAACTGAAGCTATTTTTTTTTAATGTATGAATAAGATTTATGAGCCAAAGTTACCAAAGTGAATTACGTTATTGTTTAAATGTACACACTATATTGTTTAATAAAAAATACCAGAGTCTAAACATTTTTCAATTGCTTCAATAATATTAAAGGTGTTAATTCTGTTTGCAAAAACTGATAATACAAGAATAATAAAAAATATTATTTAAATAGGGCTGCTGAATAATCACCATTAACGCTTGATTATGGCATTAAAAAATATGCGATTATTATATGCACACCTAAGTAGATGCGTTAACTTTTTACCAAAATGCTGTAATTTCAAAGTTGCGAAAAAAATAACAGAAAATGTCAGAAAATAATTCTATGAAAAGAAATCAATCAGATCAACCAAGAAAGATTACAAGTAAGGACTGTCACCTTGAAACAGAAGGATAGTCATTTCTTAATTCTATTTTCTGACCCTAAATGATACAATTAGTTAATATTTGCAGATGCTCGCCGAATTCGATTGATTGTTGTCATGGGTTTGAAACGACTCATGGTATGGAACTTCGTATCAACTTAAAGTAACTATAAGTAACTTGATCTTTGTAGGGAGAGGGATTGAAAAGTGTGTCAAAAAATGTGACCAGGTCAGGGAAGGGGGTAAAAATATATTTTTTTAAACGTATTTATAATAAGTGAACAACCACTGTCTAGCTATCTATTATTCTGAGAAGGAAAAGGCATCAAGTGAACTGACATGCGAATAAACTGATCTGAATTAATAATTTAATATACACATATGCTTAACAATATTAGACAACTTACCGATATTCGAAAAACTAACTTATGCCATTTTATAGAGTATTAGGGGTAGCACTACAGTTTTTTTTATATGGTATATATCCTATATAGAGCCGCTCAACAGTCAATTAAACAATATTTAGTGAACAAAGTAGTTAAATGATAGAATCGGGCTTTTTGGGAGCCGCATTAGGCTACCATTGGAATATAATGACAGAAAATCTTGTTTGAATACTAACAACACATTGATTTGTATTGATTAAAATTGCGTTAATTTCGATAAAATTTATTATAACTTGTTAATTTAGATTAAAAAATTAATTGGGCAGCAGCTCTGAAGCCTCAATCTGACAATCTTTATTAGTCTCAATTTTTTTCTCAGGTCGTATTTGGGATAATTTTTTATACAATTAAAAGTTTCATTCACCTAAAAAGAGACATCAATGTGATAAACTGGATAATCACAAGCCCAGATACAAGCCTGTGTATTGTTAAAACAAAAGGGGTTAGTTTATTATATGCCCATGAAGAAAACTGGGTGTGTGTTGTGGAGGTGTAAATCTTTTTTATACTTTTATAAATATGAGAGCACAAAGTGTTAAAAATGTGAATTGCCCAAATGAAGGAGAAAAAACATTTTAGAACTGGAAGTATTTTCTACATGTGTAGGTGCTCCTGTAAATAGAAAATGTTTAACACTTCAAAAAGATTTCTTAATTACTAAATTCAAAATTAATATAATTATATCAAGTGATTCAGTTATTTTAAATATATTTTTGTACTATTTAGGGCATATTATTCATGCTTATTTCTACATTTATTAATGGTCATAGAAATCTGACCCCTTAATGTTATATTATTTTGATAAAAAACAATAATATATAAGACACACAGGTGATGTGATATATATAAAGTATTTTACATTTAAGATCCATTAAAAAAATCAATGCCAATGGAGAAAATTGTTTTTAGTTGTTTTGTCTTCTTTGTAAAATGATATACGAGTATATTTACAGGGAAATTTCTTATAAGGTTTGTGGCTGTTTTTTTGTTTTGTTATAGAGGAAATATGGTCACATCCTAGTTCAGAACTATATATATAACTCTTTTTTTTATTTATTCTTTGATTTCTAGTTCGCCAAAATGCTAAAAAAAAAAAGGATTTGAGTAGAAAATAATCAAATAGTCACTTTTTAAATAATGGCTAACTATGACAAAATTAAGAATATAGGGAAATATTATTTCTAACTTAGATGCCCATTGCAATTGGGTAATCGGGACACTAATGAGGATTAATAGAAATTGGCATTTGTTTATTGCCGAGAAGGATATTATAATAGTTAATCATAACAGAGACATTGTCACTTAATAAACATTTGAATGAGCTCTAAATATTAGGGAGCGACCGATATGCCTTTTTACCGATAGTCCGATACCGATATTTTTCCCCAGCATTTTTACCGATACAGATATTTTTTTTAATCAACAACAATGCCAAACACGTGTTTTTCTCGTGCTACAGCTAATGACGCATGTCAACCCTATGCTCATCCCTTCCCTGTCATATTTCGTAACACTTCGCCCACACGTAAGTCTTGTTTCCCCCCCCCCCCAACTTCCCATCCCAAAAAAAAATACACACAGATGTTCACTAATTGTATCATTCAAGGTCATACATTAGAATTAAAAAATGCCAATCCTATTGTTTCAAGGTCATTTTTTGTGGACGTGACAATTTCTGTGAACGGGGTTTTTTTTTCCTTTTTTTTTTTTAAATCTTGTCTGATCTGGTTATAGAATTGGGTTATTTACTGATTTTTTTTTTCTGCAACTCTGTTGTGAAAAAAAAAACAATGTATCGGAGCCAAAATACAGGCCGGTCCGATAGTTAACCCATAGTGCCAATATCGGTTCGACTATCGGTCGCTCCCTACAAAAATCGATCGATACGATATTAACCGATAGTGCCAATATCGGTCAGATACCGATACCGATCCGATTATCGGTCGCTCCCTACTAAATATATCACAAAATATTATTATGGCTATAGAATGTCAATAAACATTATACCTATGGTGAAGTATGTTTTTAGACATAAAAATAAATATTTAAAAGGACAATCAGTTGCTTCCAAAGCATGAAGGAACCGAAAATCTTTAAAGTATGTTATAAACAGTATACTCTTGACTATTTGGCTCACAAACTCCATACTCCAGCCTAATAAAAAAATTATTGTCTGTAATAATAATAGGAAAAAAAAGGGTGGTTTTGGAGATGAAATGGGTTTACTCCTCAGTATTTTTGAGTCAGGACATAAATATCTAAAAAAAAACTACGGCCTATTAGACTGACAGTATATGACATTGGAATAGGCTGGATAGTCAAGTCTGCTGTATATAAAAAAAATGTCTGAATTCCGGTAATAAGATCTTTAAAAACAATGTAGCCATTTTTCAAGACTCATTAGGGAAAGATATGACATATACTATGAGAGTAAATTTCTACTTAAAATTTTTCTCTAACTTGGTAATTAACAAAAGATTGACATTTAAAATTTTAATTTAAAAAAATAATATGTTTTCCATAAACAAAATAACTTTTTTTTATTATTAAATGTCACTTATTATATTTTGAAAATGATACTTTATGTGTATTTGGTTCATCTTTCTTTTTAGCACTTTTGACAATTTTGTCTTTTTGATTTTTTTTAATAGATTCATTATTAAATATTTACTGTGCAAATAAAGTCATATTGTGTTTTATGGTTTAGCCTGGTTTAAATTTAACATTGCCTGAAAATAATCTTCAAATGAATTGAGAACACAAGCATTGGTATAAGTCTGACTCAATTTAGCCAGAGATGAAATTTTTTTCATAAAACTTTTTTCTCTATAGTCTCTAATTTCCTCTGGTAAATACCAAACTCCTTTTTCCAACAAATCTTTTGTAGCAGGAACTTGAAGTAAAGCTTTCACTGTCTTGTTACGATGTTCCATGTATACTCTGAGAGATTCCACTGTGCAGTAAGGGCCCCCAGTACCTTCAAATATTGTTACCTGGTTACAGTTTCCTAAACCACAAGTATTCCAAGTAACTGTTATCTTACCAGAAGGATTACGGGCAAAATAAAAATGCTCTGCTAAAACTTTACTCCAATCCACTTTGCTTCTGAAATGCATCTGTAATTCAAACCAGATTTTATAAAGAAGAGATTGTGGACTCACACAAGATAAGGTTCCAGTTGTATACATTAATATTATATCCTGAACTGATATATTTTTATTTACTTTGACAGAAGTTGACATCAATCTGGCCAGTACAGCATTTGAGTTTTTAAAAGTGTGAGACACAGCTATACTAGTCTGTCTAGTACATTTTGAGTTTAGATATCGGCTGATGGCTGTTCTAAATGCAAGTAGAGCCGTTGCTGAGAAAGGAGATCCATCTTTTTTTTGACTGGAGGTATAAAAGCCAAGAAACATTTGATCAAGTTGTTCATCAGTAAACTGTTCAAAGTTGACATTCATACCATGAAGTGACAACCACTCTGGTCAGGATAGAAAAATACAGTGATAATTACATAATTATACAATAAACATGTACAATTACAAGAAAAGTTTATTTAGAAACAAATAGATAAAAAATTATACAAGATACATATACAATTTACCTCTGGCTCTAGCCACTGCCCATTTGGTTTGTCTCATGGTATGAAGCAATTCTTGACCTCTAGCTTTTGGAGAATTTTGAAGAGACAGACGAGGTGATACAGTCATGTCAAACACTTGTCCAGATGGAGGTGATGGGGACACATGATGATTAGTCAACGAACGGGGGTGAAAAGCCAGCAAGGCTGAAATGGGTGGAGGAGCAGTCAATGAAAGCTCCACTTTAACCACTGGATCCAACAAATACTATAGCTGACAAAATAGCTATTGCTCGGTATATTAAGTAATTTAACTAGATTTTGGGTAGTTTTAAGTTATTTTACTATAATTAAATTGTAACTAATAAAGTAAAGAAAATTTCATTATAAAACAATAATATGTCAATTAATTCCTAAAGTAAGTCAATACTTATTAATGAAACAAAATTCCTTCCAAATATTTTTAAGATCTAGCTTAATGACATTAAAAAAAAAATATTTAATAAAAATTATTAGCTGATTATATTCAAGACAAGGTGCTGACTGTATAATGTTCATTTTTATTTTGCAAGTAAATAATTTTAGTTATAAATTTTAGAACAAATTATTTTTTAGAAAATGGTCAACATATTTATGTAGAGAAAGAAATAAGTCTTTTGTTCAGTCAGAATAGTGTGGAATATCATACAATCAAATAGTGATTTTTGTCTGCAGTATAAGACAGACAAGATAATTAACAACAAATAATGATAGCCGGTAAAATTATTATTTTGTAAAGAATGAATACATGATATGTTCTATTTTAGCCTAAAATGGTTACAAAAATAACAATGTGTATTAATAAAAATATATTGGCAGACTATAATTTTCTAAACATCATGTTACACTTATTCAAAAAGGATCATAAAACCACAATGGAGTGATGAAACCAGTGCCTCAGGCCTAAAACAGCCAACTGTTGCAATATTTAACATAAAAAATGCTGACAACGAGATGATTTAGCATAATAAAAACTTTTAAACCACTACAAAGCATTTCACTCGCCGTTAACATATTTAGCACAATTATACCCTAAGAAGCCACAGTGCAGAGAGTAACAATGAAACAAAAATAGAAACAGTGTACAGAAAATATATAGGCTGCCACATATTTGATCTATTGGGCTTAATTTTTTTAAAAGGCTTTTATGGGGAGAAAATAGAAAAATCAATGTAATGAAAAATTCACATCATCAAGATATAAAGATATACATAATATCAATGAGATCTCAGCTTGATTTTAAGCAGACCATAAAACCATTATTTGATCTGTTTCTGTGTCAAGTGCCCTTTGTATTTCTTTATCTTGGCTTTGAACGGAAGGGCCATGAAAATTCCACAAATTATCCACTTTATATAATTTAACTTGTAGAATATAAAACCATCAGTTGTTTATAAAATAAAACTCATAAGCATAAAAAATATTGTAATCTGGTATGATATGTGATATACATAGGCCAAAATAGCTTTAAAAACTAATTCTACAATTTTTGTGGTCACTGCCTTATACCTCATTTATTTAGGTCAGCTTTATACCAAATTTAAGTCTTCAACAATTAAATAAATGATGCTAATGCAATGCTCTGTATTCTGTATCAAAAAAAAAATAACCATCTGGAGGATGTGCAATACTAATGCCTGTTCTCATCCCATTAATGAATTATTATACTATCTATAAATGTAAAATAATAGAATACACCAAGTATAGTCAATCTGTATTAATGTAATGTAATGTATTCCTCATATATTAGTCACATTATTTAATCCTGTGATTACAAAATACAAATTCACTGGCATGGTTAATTCTAGTAAATGGTGTGGTAACACTCCAAACCATCAAATGCTGTGAATTTTATTCACAGCTTCATTCATAACAAAATGCTTTTCAACTGCAAGAGATGTGATGCAAGTCAAATTTAAAACTGTTAATTATTTTTAGGTGTTCCTGATTGAGCGTATTTCATAAGTTATTTGTCCAAAATTCTGTAAAAAAAATGTTCTTACTAGCAATGGGAAATAACTAATTAGAAAATTGGAACAGTGTAGGTTACATATTAAAATTTTGCCATTAGTTCCTCTCTATCAATGCTACAAGCCCAGCTATTATGAAAGAGTAGTAAGAAGTTTCAAAAGATAAACTTTCATCGATGAAATGACCTCTTAATTATATATTGAGTGATTCTAACATGGATGCATAAATTTTACTACTGAAACATTTTACTTTTTTTTCCTCAAGTCATTATTATTCTAAAATGTTTTAACATGGACTATGTGTCTTTGGTTTATTATGTTGCATATTTTTTAAGATCATTCCTTCATTGACTTAAGTAAAAACATAATATAAATGCACATTTACTTTTTAATATAATATGAAAAGATATTTAATTAGTTTAGCTAATTCTTTTCATGCGAGGAGACATTTATTTAGAGTGTAATCAAAAATGTCAAAATTAATTTGCTATTCAAAAAAGACCTTTTATTGTCTGTTCTGTTTTTATACTCTTTCTAAATGCTTGTGTACTTTGAATACAATCATGTTTTTGTTTCCAAAACTAGAAAATTAATGCAACTGAAAAGTGAAAGTAAAAGAAAGCTAAAAAATAGAAAACTGCAAAAATTATGTCAACAAACGTATGGAAAGTGCTAGAAGATTTTTAAGATATATATGATACAATTAACTACAGCATTGGGTTCATGTAAGGCACATATAATAATTATAAAAAATAAATAGCTTTTAATATTTCCTGGTATCGTTGATTATCAATTTCCATGCACTGACATATAATTTTTACGAGGATGTCCATGTAAATTTAAGATTTGGATTTATTAGTCACTTGCATTTAAAAAATAGAAAAAAAATTGATCAAAAAAAAGCTTACGTATTTTCACATTCTTTTTATAATAATTTTCAAAACTGTCAGCACCAAGTCTTGCATTAAAACTTTCCTGTTACACAATAACTAATTATACAAAATACCAATTTAACCAAATATTTATTTACTTTATTTCTCTAATCAACATTTTTAATTAAGGCTTTCATTTCCTAATACATGTTACAAAAAAAAATGGACCAAGATGCAGTTGTTTCTGGAAATTTTAAATTAATAATAGTAAAAACCACTTGAGTTATAAATCATAACAGATGATGGATCATAATTTAATGGATCAACTGCATCATGCATCAAATTTAATCTAACTGTCAAAGATGTATTTATCTGAGCTGATCACTCAACACACAAGTCATGTAAATACCACATTATTATGTAGGTATAAATACCTATCACAATATGTTTTCTAAATCCATCATTACATAATGTGAATAATGAATCTGAGAAGAGGCTAAGGCTTCTATCATGATTGAATTTATTTTTATTTAAATTTAAATCTGATTTTTAAAAAATTTAACATTTTTAAGAGCACAAAAAAAATCCTGTAATCAAACTAACTTAAGGCTACAAAGACTTGATCATTTCAGATTGTTAAACAAGATACAAGCTACTTGTTTTTCTCAAAAGGTGAATAGCAATAGTGTTGAAGATGCTACTGGTGATAATTTTTGGATATAGATTTGTTAATAGTCAATAAAAATGTTTTATTGATTTGTAAAGTCAATAATAATGTTTGAATAGTCACCTTAGTGACTGTAAATGAAATCCTGATACAACGCATCAACTTATTAATATCAAATTTCTTTTTGTACCCTAATAATCAATTAACAATATCAGTTAAAAAAAAAACCTAAATCATTATTTCCCAAGCAATTAGAAAAACTAAGCTATGACCAAAACAAAAATTACATAAATAACACATTTAATAATAGACGAAGATACTTGTTAAAATCAATCTATTTATTACACTACTTTAAATATTACAAAGATAATGCTAACATAAATTTTCTTAAACAATAACAAAAATAATAATAAAGCATTTAATGTACAGCTTCATAAATCAGCAGACAGTTCTATTTATTTTTACATGATATGTTAAGAAAAAAGTAAATGTACCTATTTTAAGTATAAAGTGACAGTATATCAATATCAAGGAGTCAAAGAATAAAAAAATTTTAAACAAAAAATTTAGTTTTATGTCAGATGAAACCTAACAAAATCATCATTTCATGAAACAAATTCTACTTTATAACAAGATGAATCAACTTTAATTTCATTAAATCAATTATATTTTTTCCAAATATTTTTACTGATTTTATTTACAAAGTCCAATAACTGCTTAATAGGAACACAACAAGGTAGGGTAACGATACATAATGCATTATTCACACATTATTATTTGTTACAGATAATTCAGGAACAGCATGAATAACCCAGAATGGCAATTGTTAACATTCAATTGATAAATTAAATATAACCTTATAACAATATTATTTCCATATAATTTAAAAATTAATTAACTGTATTAAAAATCACATTTAGACCAAAAAATATGGTATTACAATTACATGAAAAAGCCAAATTTAAAATAGTCTGTTCTATAAAAGTGACGCACTATATTTAGATCTATATATCTAGTTTCAATTTATAAAGATTCTTAATACAGATGGAAAATTCTGCAAATTCCTAACATTACAAAAAAATAAGATCCTAGAAAACAGAATATTCACATTTTTTAATATTTACATAATAGATTTAAAACAAAAAACCTTTCAAATAATTATAACACAACGATAATTATGTTGATTTAATAAACAATTTCTTTGTAGAAATTTTTACCTAAAAATAAAAATCTGCTTTAAACATACAAACTAATTAAGAAATATATTTTTATTATCGATATAGTTTACTGGACCACTAAATTTAATTGAATCTATACCCAAAGGTGCTGGGACGGATGGTCGTGCGGTAACGCGCTCGACTGTCGACCTGAAGGTACCTGGTTCGATCTCCGGTGAGGACCAAGGAAATTTTTCAGGTCTTGGCTCAAGTTCCCGATATATCTCCCGTGGTGCCTCCATGGCCATTGCACTATCGGCTATGGTGGGGATGAAAGAAGGGCACCATAAAACCGTCCCATTAGTGGTTTATAGGATCTAAGGGATTTCATCTCATCCTTACAGGGACTTTACACATAGCCAAAGGTAAAAACTATATCTGAGTATAACAATTCAATTTTTAAGATTGAAAAAAAAATACATACCAAATTTTAAAAAGAAAAATGTAATTGTCTTAATTAAACATTGAGAAATAAAAATATTTTATTCTCAAAGTAAATGAAAATTGTGAAGAAACAAATAACTCTTAAAAAAAAAACAAAAAACAATGAATTATAATTCCTAAAAAAAATTATTTTTAAATAAAATAATGTATTCTATGTAACTATCGCAATAAAATATTGCACAATTAAATATTTTATGGGCCAATGAAAATAAAATCAGCTACATCAATAAATAAATGCATTTACGCATTACAAACAATGCCTCATGAAACAAAAGATATGAACAGCATGTTCAAATTGACAAATTTGTATTAACTTTACAATAAAACAAAGTTTAAAAAATAGACCATAATAAACCATAGCAAGAAACTAAGAGTCTTTTTCTAAATATGAATAAAAAAATTTGATTAAACATAGGAAGATGTTCTGTTAAAAAAAATTTTTTAATTTTAAATTTTATTAAAAATTTTACTTTAAATATTTTGACAAAATAATAGCTAATCTAAAATAGTGTATAAGAGTATAAAAGTTGTAAAGTATACGTTAGGTTTAGCAGCACTTTATTTGTTTTTAAAACAAATGGTTACTCGTAAATAATGAATTTAAATGTGACTAGTTTAATAAGTCAGAAAGCATGTGAAAGTTACAAGAAATCTTTACCAATTTTATCTGCTTTAGCTACAGCAATTTTTAAATGTCATTGATAACGAAAAAGTAAAATCACTAATTTTTTATTAATAAAACCTAAACAGGTCAAGTGGTAAGTATAAAATGCTTTTTATGATTATGCACAAACCTAGAAACATAACAATATTTAAGATAATAGAAAACATCACAGATACACAAATTTAGACATTTGTACCAAAATTTCTTTCACCCATGCATTCAATTTCCAGAGGTAATTTATGAAATATGCATTAGTAAAATCAGTATACCGAGACCAGGGGTGCAGGGCCTTTTCACTTCTGATGGCTGCATTGAACATTTTGTCCTAATTAGGCAGCTGTTGTTATAAACATCAACAAATATTTGTTTTCATTTTTTTCATGGCCGCCTTGATACTCGACGACGACCACAGGTTAAACACCCCTGACCTAGACTGTTATATTGAGTCAAACGATGCATTCCATTAAGATTTCTAAAAAAATGATTTTAAAAAAGTCAAATTCCTACTATTATGGAGTAATGGGTGAAATTCCATGCTTCTTTTCACGATGCTTTCGCATCTTCCAACGACATGTTCCACGCCACTCGCACAAATCACAAAAAAACATTTCACCAGTATGTTTTCTCATATGGCGGTGAACATTTTTTCTATGAATAATGAGAAGACCACAGATAGGACAATTGTAGCTGCGAATGGGTCGCCCTCCATGAAGCTGAGTGCCCACTGGGGCAATGACAAAATGCTGTGACCAGGCTGGCTTAACGTCCATATTTCCAAGTGACGAGGAATCTGCAACAATAAGAAAGCTTGTGTTTATGCCCAATTTGAAAACACAAGAATAGGTGGGATAATTTAAGTACTAAACAGCACTATTTTCATTTTACATCATTCTCTATTGACAAAGAAAAAAAATTCATACAGGAAGTTGATATACTAAATAGGACTTTAAATTGAGCAACAATAAAACAAGCTTTCTTATTTTTATTTTCTTGTTATAGTTGTTTTCAAACTGAAGCAAACCATCCTAAAAATGTTAAGATTTTGCAAGTTATTTTAGTGTGTGTAAGCTTGTGTTTTAGGTGTGAGTCCTTTTTTAATCATCAAATTTTTTTATTTCTTCCGGAGAAGGGACTTCACTTAGGTTGGATTCATCAGTATAAATGAAATGCTTTGATTCTAAATGTTTCTGAAGCTGCCATCTACAAGTCTGAGTAGAATCACAGAAGGAACATTGAAAAACGTCACCATTATGCCGGCGCATGTGTCTCTTTATGTTGTTCTTGTGACGGATGACTATGCCGCAGACTGGGCATCTGAAATATTTGATAGGGACACCAGGTACTTGAAATGTGTGATGTTCTTTGCCACTGCCAACTGGCTCCAATTTACCTGCAAGCAAAGAATTGGTCAACTGTCACTACTAAAAGTTTTTAGTCTTTCTTCTCAATCAGCTTTCACAATGTTTCTGGATATTGCTGATGAAAGGCTACTTCAAAACACACAAAAACTTTTTTACAATTATTAAAGATTCTACAAGAAACTGATTATAGTTAAACTTTTTTGTTTTGCTTTCAGAAAAAAAACTAAAAAAAAAGTAGTTGAAATACTCTGTAGTAAAATGCATATTTCACAATTAAAAAAAAATTGTTTCTACAATAAAAGTAAAGATTTAACATCAAATCAAAATTCACTCATAATTTTAACACAATTATTTTAAAATATTCATCTATATTATTCTCAAAATGACATAGTGTATAAAGAAAACACTTCACAGCTTACTAATATTAGCTCCACGTGGTATACAAAAGTACAAGAAAGGGGATTTCATAGAAGGATAAAATGACTAAATAAAATGTCTAATACACATTAAGTATTATTTAAATTATATAAAAGAGAAATAAATATGGATTAACAGCATGTACAACATCCAAATACATGTATCATAATAATAATTCAACAAATGTATCACATTTTTTTAAAATAATTTTAAAATGCAATATATAACAAGGTTGTAAACATGGCAGCATATTTCTAAAAAAAAAATAGCTGTTAAGATTCTATATTTTTTTTATTCTGTACAATAATTATGGCTGAAAATATTTACAAATATTTCAAAGCTTATTAAGGAGGGTGATTTTTTTAAATTTAAAAATGAAAGAAGGACATTAAAAATGTAAATACAATTTGTTTTTTGACAGTATAAAAGAAACTAAATACTAAATTAGAGATAACAAATGTTTTTCAGATCTTTAATATGAAAAAAAAAAAAATCTTAAAAATAAAAAATATTCAATGAAAAAACTATTTCAGATTATATTATATAAGCACCAGGATTTTTTTAAGTGATTTATTTTGAGAAAAGACTGAAAAAAATTGTTAACTGTCAAGATAAGGACTTGTTTTAAAACTTTTTTTTCAGAGTTAATAATATATTTAAAAAACAATTACCAGTAAGATACATTTATCAAAAATTAAACATTACTTCAAATTTTATGTTTAATAATTATAACTGTGATTAAATTAGTGTGGAAACTTGGAATTTTTTTAGATATTATAAATTATCAAATTGTACACAATTTTCATTTTAAAAAGACACATATAATGCTAAAAGTAACAAATTTAGTGTTTATCACAATTAAAAAACAAGAAAAAACTTTATAATAAACAAAATCTCACATTTAATGGCAGTTACAGAATGAAGACTTGCTAAGTGTTAAAAAATTTTTTAAATAAGTGTGACCAAATTTTGTATAATATTTTTTATTATGCCTATATTTTTTTTTAATTATTTTCATTTGATAGAAATTTTAACTAACCTTTAAAATCATAATACAACAAATATTCCAAAAAATTTACAAATCATTCGTTTATATACATTTAACAGAAATAAACATTTCTAAGATCAAACTGATAGAAATTTATTATTGCAACAATTCTTTTCATTCGCTTTAATAATGAAATAAGCAGCAGTTAACCAATGAGATTTTTTTAAGTTATTGTGCTTTTTATCACAGTTATATTAATATTATTTAATAAAGAAATCTCACTATCAAAGTACCGTAAACTTTTTTTAGAACGTACTAATGCAAATGATATGCTTTATATATGCAATGTGTTGGAAGACAACACTACAACAATTTTTCCATTAAATCACAAAACAACATTAAAAAGAAAATGTCAAAAAGCTTCAAAAGCTAACTTAAGTTTTTAGAACTGGGATACTTGAAAAGCCATTACTAAAAATTAATCGTATTTTTGACTAGTATAATTAGAAATATATCAAAAGTTGATAAAAGGAATATTACTTTGTCCAAGATTTCCATATCCACTAAAAATTATTGTCTGGAATGCAATACTTTTAAAATTTTAACTTCAGTAAAACAAATTAATATATATATAAATAAATAAACAAAAAAGGCCGATAATTTACATTAAATGCAGATGAACAGTATTATCTTTGAAAAATAGAGCAAAGAATTACCGTAGATACTCGCGTATAAGTCGGAAAATGTATGCCTTAAAATTCACTATAAAAAAACAGGGTCGATTTATCTGCGGGTCACACAATATTCCAAAGAATTTGGTAATGACATTGTATACTAATCACCACAAGACAATGCGGGCAATGACAGAAACCAGAAACATAGACTCAACTTCATTTGGCGCAGCGTTTTGCAGCTCATTAAATTTGCATTGAATTGTTTCTGTACCCACAGCATATCTAATTTTCTAATAGCATCTGGACTTCTAATCTAAATGGGGCGACGTGGCTGGATATTTCAGTTGGTAGAGTGCTTGCAATGCAATCGTGAGGGTTGGAATCCGGTCATGCACGGGTCATAACAAATTTCGTCATTTCCGGCTTAAAAATACTCTTCGACTTATAAACGAGTATCTACGGTATGTACAAAAATTTTAACAATTTAATTATTAGATTATAGATTTCATCAGCATTAATAGATTTTCTAACCTCTTAACTACACAACCACAAAAAAAATCAACTGCATGACTTAAGTCTCAATTATTTTTCTTGATTTTTCTCTTTGCTGTTAGATATTTCATCAGAATAAGTATTTTCTTGATCTCTCTCAATATTAGATTCTTGTTTTATTTCATCAGTTACATTATTTATTTCCTCTGTCTCTTTGACAGATGATGTAGGTTTTACTTCTTCATTCAATTTGGAATTCAACATTTGAAGTGAGTCTACATCATGAGATTTTTGCTCATTTTTCATCTGCATGAGAAAAATGTCCATTTTTTTTGTCCATGAACGAACTGTGGACTCTGGAATGTTGTATTTACGAGACGCTGCAGTAGATCCATATTTAATACCGAAGTCCACTATTTTTAGCTTATCAGCTGGGGTATATTGTCTGTAAGAGCCTCTTATTCTTTTAGATGACCCTTCCAACAAAGTTCTGGAAGGGGTTAAATTGTCGGATACTGCGATATCATGAATAGAATTTCGATCACTATTTTCAGATGTTAAAGAACACCCAGCTATACTAAGTGCATGATCCCTAGTTGAACTCTCTAAAAGAAATTCACTCCTAGAAAGCATTTTAAGAATCTTAGGTGGCCTTCCACGTTTTCTTTTAAATGGTAAACCAAAGGGATCCAAAAGACTGCCACTTTCAGAGAATGTATTATCGGACTTAACAGATGGAGGAGGAGTTGCTGGATTTTCACTATATGTAACTTTTTTTGTACTGGGTTTACTTCTAATTTTAGAATTATTAGCTTTTCTCATTAAAATACTTCGCCTGAGTTTGTCTTTACGATCATGCCATAACACTTTTTGATTAGGTTTTAAAGAAGAGCTACTAACAGTAGTAACATCAAACATTTCAGGAAAAACACTGGCGTTCACAGGTTCAGATATAGTACTGTTTTCATCAGCCAATGTTGTTAATGGAAGACTAAGATCTCCTGCAGCTACATCTGCTACAAATGTAGGTCCAAATAGCTTGATGCCTAACTGCAGAGTATCAGATATGCCTGTCATATTAGATGAATTGAAAGGCTGAGAAGTAAAATCCAAAGCCATGCCTGACAAAGTGCAGTCCAAGTGTCTTGAGGAGAGGTTAACATCACCTGGAGAATGAGAATATCTCATGCCAAAGCAGCTTAATTGCAACAGATCAATTTTAATCACACATTTAAATTTGACATTTTTTTCACAACAAATGCCTTTTAAAACAGCAATTTAAAATATTTTAAAAAAACACAAATAGCAATACCTATTGATAAAATATAAAAACTTTATTGCTACTTTTTCCTCGTGAAAAACAAATACAATTAATAAATTTTAAAATATACAATTAGATTTGTGCAAACATATACAAGAGCACACTACAACTAGTTATAATAATTAGATACTGTACAATACTATTAATAAGTAAATTTAGGACTAAAAAGAAAGGCTAATTAGAAAACAAACATAAATATGGCTTACAACTATGTAGAGTTTTAGATTAGTTCTAGTAAGTGTTTTAAAAAATGCTTAAATTGAATGACATATAATAGTATCTTATTTTGGCATATCTTTAAGTTTTTAAATCTTTTTTTACAGACTACTTTAGTTTGTCTTAGAATCTTCTTAGTCTAACATCTCTATCGATGTACAAACTTTATCAAGACAAAAGCCTTAACCTCAGTGAAGTGTTATAAAACTACACAAATTATAAATGTTGTCATTATGAAGACTACCCTGTATAACAATTATTAAAAATTGTTAATAATAGGTCTAGTTTACTTACTTCTTGGATTCTGTGGGCCTTGTGAAGAATGTTGTGATATATCAACTTGAGATGGGTCAGGAAAATTTTGACTTGTGCTTCCTAATTCAACAGCTGTTCCACTAGCAAACTGCTGAGGAGCTTGGTGATGATTTGTAGAAGGGTAGCTAATAGTTCCACCATCATGAAGAATGTTTGAGTGATTAGAGGACGGATCTAATTTAAGAAATATATGCAATGGCAAGTAAATGAAACTAAACGAACCAAAATTAAACTTTATCAATAAAAATGATTAAATTTATGTTTAACAGCTGCAAAATATTATGTTTAAAATTATATCCATAATTATTGGACAAAAAAAAAAGTAAAAAAATGTACTAAATTATAAACAACATATATAACAAATAGCAATACATGGGTATTTTTCCTTATACTAATATTGCAGGCTAGCTTTTTACAAGTGTTAGGGGATGTGAGCAACAGAAAGTTGGACTGTTATACAAGTCCTGCTCATTATTTCAGTCACTATATCCCTGTAATTATCATATTCCAAATTAGTAAACAAGTTACTAAATAAAAAGGGTACACCCTCATCAGCAGGATTTTAGGATACTACAGGGAAAGAAAACTACCTTGACTAAGCCTGGAGGTTCCACCTGCTGAAATTCCCCTTTGGCCAGAATTTCTCTGACTCTCATATTCTTCTTTCACAAATGTCACATCTAAGTCTAGATCTTCTTCATCTTCTTGGCCCATACCTGAGCTCTGATTACTGTCTCCGCCAAAAAACTCAGCATGGGAAGAATTGTTGAAATGTTCTGAATGATTACGGTCCACTGCTTGTTTAGTTGATGATGTGGGGCTGTTAAAATATGAGGAAGATGCCTGTAAAGTTGTGTACTTGTAGGGTGGCTGCAAACTGCTATAGCTGCCGTTGTGCTCTCTTTTTCGCTTGCCATTGTTCTGAACAGGTGAATGATGAGATGAATGATCAATTAATCTTGCTTTATGGACATCATGTTGATTTCCTGACAAAACATTGCTAATGCTGGTGATTGCAGACTGTAATCTTGAAGTACCTGCTGTTGGTGACATTTCTGAGGGCTCCTCAAATACTGGTACAACCTCATCATCTTTATCCTTTCTTGTAATACACTCTTCAGCTGGTCCTTGTGCCTGGAAACTTTTGCTCACAAACACTGTAGAATTTTCTGCATTTTTGCAAACCTTTTCTTTTACAACATAATCAAAACTTGCACCACTGTCAATGTTTAAATATAAGTGGCCAATTATTTCAATGCCATCATTAAACTCAACATAACCATGGCAAAGGGTTTGTAATGACTTCACAAGTGCAGATATGAATTTATTAGCTGAGTCCCCGTTCATTGCTATTGATTCTTTCTTATGAATCTGTGGATTTAATATAAATAATCATTAAATTTTAAATAGGCTAAACCATCTGATGAAATTCTATTCAACTACTGCATTCAATGAAAACAAATTATGAATTCCTTGAAACTTTACAAAAATTTAAAAGAATGGTTGAGAATATGCTATATAATTTCAAAAAAATAGTTTTGAATAATAATTAGACAAAAACATTATATGAATGTCACTTAATATATGTACCGTATAACTTATAATAGGAAAATACATTATTAAGTTAAATTCTTTGAATTTTCATTGTTTTCAAATTTTATTATTATAAAATATTTAGAGTCCTAACTCCTAATAAGGTTACATATTACATGAGTGGTTTCAAACCTTGCTTTTTCTGTATAAATTACATGTGCATCATGAGTCAATGAGAGATCCCATGAAAAAGTTCACAAATCAGAAACAATAGGAGCTTACCAACAATTATGGCTGACATTACATTCCAAATTAATCTTATTGCGCATGCGCAAATTTTTTTAGCTCTCTTTAAATATTATATTCGCCTAAATTACTGAATAACTGACGAGCTAGGTGTCAGTACGAAGAAATCGCTTCAATACCATTCGCGTTACGAGTCTAAAACAGCTGTCGGCGACCACACGGATCGGACCATTTATATGATGTTTTATTGCCGGGGACTACTTAATGCTTAGGTTTAATTCAAATAGACCACTAAGTTCAAATGGCATGATAAGTTGTATTCCCGCCAACCACATTTAAGTCTATTTTGTATCATCAATATTTTTTTTTTAAAACTATCATTGGGGGTGGGTAGGGAGGGAAACGACGTCAAATATAGCTGTATTATAGAAAAAACATTTGTGAACTCAGACTCGAATCGTGATATTTTAAATGTGTGAGTTTTCTTTTATTTAATAAGCTATTTATTTTATTTTTTATTATTATTTCAGTGTGTCTGTCAAATCTGCAAAGATTTATTGGCCCTCACCGGAGATCGAACCAGGGACCGTCAGGTCTACAGTTTTGCGCTTTACCACACGACCATCCGTCCCCTCAGATAGAATCTGAGACGTTATTTGTGTTTTATCACTTTTATGTGTGCCTCACACATGCACCAACACAGCAAGCTGCAAATGCCATGGTCTCGGAATTACATAATTGATTATGCACCGCCACTACGCAGTTGATGTATTTTTTAACCTGCAAAGAGACACCAATTATCTGCCCCAAATTAGATCATGAAATATCCCCAACCCAAATGCACTCCAAGCCACACTATAACATTATAATTTGGAAATGTATATGTTAGCAAGTAAAACCGTCGACCTACAGTGAGTCTATTTTCCCCGTCCATGAAATTAATTGTTAGTGTTTAAAATATTAATTGCATATATTTATGTACTCAAATATATTGAATCATTTTTTTTAATAACTCCCTTGGTAAACAGCAATTAGCCTACAAATGTATTGGTTAACGCGAACAAAAAGGGGATAAATAAAATTACATAACAAAGGCACCCTGCCCTTATGGCCTCTATCGGGAACTGTAATATGCTAAGAATAGTCAAAGTTATGACGTCTGGGAAGCCTGTCCTACAAATAATTATTACGGTAAGCAGTGCCTGCGCTACGTTTTCAGCTATAATGAATTTCAGAGGCACAGCGAGCAAACATCCATCACTATGCCCTCTTTTAGAAATCACTATCATTGGCCCTATTCAGGCCCGTAGCGTGCGGGGGGCCGCCCCCCCCCTGCGATTTGTCTGGCCCCCCTGCTAATTTGTTCTACTAAGTAAAATGTATTACCTGCCCCCCCTGCTATTGCCTGGCCCCTGCTGTAAAATTTTCACGCTACGGGGCTGGCCCTATTATGTCAATGGCAAGTTTGTAATGGTCTGTCGGTTACTAGCAAGGGGGCACTACCTTGCTGCTGACCTAATGGTTTTTCTCACTTGTCACACATGGCCATAGTTTACCTAATTTCCTATGTTTTGTTCATGTACACTCCCCCCTCCCCCACCGCGTGAATCGCAGGAACATAATCATGAGCTGAATACTATTGATATTGTTTTTGAGGTGGTCGATATTTAGATTTCCAACTGGACATACAACAATAAGGAATGAAAGAGGTAGCCTACGCAACATAGTTGGCATCTTCTACAATGACTCGTGTCCGCTGCTTTACAAGGATTGTTGTTGAAGACAGATCTTGTTATACTTGTTGGAATAGCGGTCACTTGTCTAAATACTTTAGAAGTGGCTAATAAATACTTGTACATGTTCTCGTGCTATGGGAGGAGGCATACATTCAGGACCTGCAACAACCCAAAGGAAATAACCCCGGTAGAAATACCATTCTAGACACAGATCAATAGACAAAGTTCACCCGGTATTTGCTATGCAAACCGCTAGTCACAGCAGGGCCGCTTTATCAAATAAGCAAGTAGGCACTGTGCCTAGGGCCTACGGACTTTTCAAGGGCCTACGAAAGCCAGAACATAAAGTGAAAACAAGTTCAGAATGCCAATAAAATCTAATAATGTTTGTTTTAAAGTAACTATATATAACCGTGTGAGAGGAGCAAGTCTAGCTGCAGTGCTGTAGATCTGTAAATTACACTATGTTAACTTTTCGGCTCTTTGTCTTAGCATAGTCACATATGACGTCCTCAAAGTTTATTTAGATTTCAAATCGCAAAAAAGTACTGGTGCATTCTTGAAAAATATTAAAAATGAAGATGGGGAGGGCCTACGACTTTGAAAGTGCATAGGGCCTACGACTTTGAAAGTGCCTAGGGTCTACGATGGCCTTAAAACGGCCACAAGTCACAGCCTCAAGTTCTACCATGGACTGCTGGGTGAAACATAAATGAAAGTATTAGATGACACAGGGGCCACAATAATTGACATTAGAAGATCATTGGAAGAATCATGAGTTTACAGGGAACACGTGACACTGTGTGTCTTTCGAAAAGGGGGTGGTGGTGGTCTCGACCGTCGACCTGAAGGTACCTAGTTCGATCTCCGGTTAGGACCAAGGACATTTTTCCAGCCTTGGCTCAAGTTCCCGATATATCTCCCGTGGTGTCTCCATGGCCATTGCATCATCGACTATGGTGGGGATGAAAGAAGGCCACCATGCAAACCGTCCCATTAGTGGTTTATTGGATCTAAGAGATTTCATCTCATCCTTACAAGGACTTCAAACACACCGATTTACATCTAGTCATTATAAAAATCATGACCATTCTTTCTTTACTCGAATGTAGTTCGGCCAGAAGCGTAGGAAGAATACTGTGGGGTCGCGCAGGGTGACGAACTAGGAAGGGGCGCCGAAAGAGCGCTGTAAATATTTTTTTGCACTTTTCAGGTTAAGAAGAGGGTGCTAAAATGTAACTCGCTCAGGGCACCACAATAGTTAGCTACGGCGCTGGTACCAGGCTTCGTAATTAATAATCCACCAACAAACGATGTGCTAATAAGGAATATCCCCGGAAGATGTAGAATGTATTAACTGGGTGAAACAGAAAGCCGCCATGGAAAACTTTAATGCCGTCCTGGCGAGAGCAAATAAGTGACGGAAAAAAAAACAACAAATGTTTAAACAAAGACGAAAGAAGTAAACTCATAAGAAAGTACTAATCTCCAGACATTTAATAGACTGGGCTGGTAGAGGGTAAACTTTACACTGTACAACAAAACGAAATTAATTTACCCCAATTATTTTTGATGCGTGACATTGAGAACATGATTTTCCATTAAAAAAAAAAATGTGTATGATTGAGGTCTTGGGGCACCTTCGTAAACAAGTCATCAAGTGCCTAGGGCGCGCACCCGTTGCGCTCTTTTTCTAAAATAATAATGTATATAATTATTTGTATTGTCAAATGAATTTTTTTGTTTACTTTTAAGTGCATTCTAATAAAATCCTTTTTAAAAGAGTTTTTTTTTAAATATTTTCTTAAAGAATATTGGACGCAGATGGCTTGAAAGAAAAAGCCAATGAATGCAATGATATTCAAAGCGAGGCAAACCCGAGGATAGTATTGTAATCGATAAAAATGATCTTTTGGCAGTTATTTCACTGATAGTGGAAAATATTGTGTCTTGTTTCTTATTCCCCTGAAGGCTTAGTTTTTGCCATTTATTTGGGTAAGATTCACCTTTTAGTTATTAAATAAAGTGGATACATGTTGTTATCTTTTTTTAAAATTTAAATTAATAATTAACACTTGTATTAAGTTTCATAACTTATTCTTAGCAGGAGGAATCTGACAGTATTTTGTTGCCGTTTCGTTAGACTAACGGTTAGTTGACGTAATTGTAGTAATCTTTTTGTAATTAATAATATATTTCTTTAGTTAATAATTAAAACAATAAAACATAAAAGCTTTCTATAAAATCTCGTTAATGTTTCATCAAATGACATGAATTTGAAAAGACGTTTTATAAATTATAGGTCTCCCAGACCCAGTGAAAAAATTCAATTTAAAATTCGCACAGGCTCCACGTACGTCAAGACGTACGATATATTTTTTTTTACCTCGTACGTCAACAGAATGAACTCTTATGATGTAAAGTTATAAATGCAGTTTATATTATGATATTATCGGCGATCGTTTTAACACATTTAAAGAGTAAACAGAACGAATGAGAACTTATTTACTGCAGACGTTGATGACGTCATTTACTGTTAAAAATCGGAGATATTTTTTTTTTTTCGGGGACCATAAATAGATATTGCTCCACACCCTAACCCTATCCCGAACCCTATCCCTAACTCTAATCCTATCCCTAACCCTAACCCTAATCATATCCCTAACCCTAATCCTGAAAAAAATCTGGAAAAAAAAATTTATGATTTATTAAAAAATGACCATCAATAGATATTGCTCCACACCCTAACCCTATCCCTAACCCCCTATCCCTAACCCTGATCCTGAAAAATAAAATCTGAACAAAAAAATTTATGTCTCTGTTAGGAATCGAACCCACACATAGCTAGCCTAACTGGGTCTCAGCCAAGCGAACAACCTACATCACTAGCGCGCCACACAAACTAACATCTCATTTTAATGTATAATTAGAAAAAAATGCGAAAAGAAAATAACTTCAAATCATAAGAGTTCATTCTGTTGACGTACGAGGTAAAAAAAAAATACATTGTACGTCATATGACGTACGTGGAGCCTTTGCGTTTAAAATTCAGAATGATAATTTATTGGAATGGGCTACGGGCCCGACAAAAGGACTCCGTATTTTATTTCCGGGGACCGAAAATAGATGTGCGCATGCGCGGCAGACTGACTGCATTTTATTGATAACTTTTGTTTTCGGGGCTAGGGTTAGGGTTAGGAATAGGATTAGGGATAGGGGGTTAGAATTAGGGTTAGGGCTAGGAGCAATATCTATAGTCGGACCCCCAAAACGGAGTCTGACAATCGCGCATGCGCACATCTACAGTCCATCTAGAGCGCATGCCTTTTGTCGGAACCGTAGCAAGTCTGTAATTTATTTATTATATTTATAAATATTATAATTATTACATTTCTTTAATTTATAACCTGGATTATAGTTATAATATTAGGACATATCAGTAATTAAAAAGTATTGATAATTGTTATTTATATTAACGTAGTTACTTTGATATTATTAAATTCAAAGAGCCAAAAAAAAAATATTAGTACATTACTATACACATAGTGGGATGGATGGCCGAGTGGTGTAGATACTCGACCTGAACCTGAGAGTCCTGGGTTCGATCCTTGGTGAGGCCCTTAGAATTTTTCCAGGTGAAATTTGGTGCAAAGTCGTCCCACAAGTCCACCCAGCTTTAAATGGGTACCTGACTTAAGTTGGGGAAGTAAAGGCGGCTGGGCGTTGTGCTAACCACACAATCCCTTCATATGCTGAGGTTATAGAAACAGATGAATTCTACACTTCATTTGCCCCAATGGCCCGTTAGGGCTAAGAAGGGAACTTTTTTTTTTTACAATACACATATTAGATATAATTAGTTATCACTTTTATTACTCATTAGATTTATGAGTTTTATTGTCTTATTTTTTAATAAAGCTGAAAGAGAAAATTATGTGGTCATTAATTTAAAATGTCTCCTTTTATAATGCATAACTTAACTGACTTGAAGATAGGAATCTCATATTTTCACCATTGATTAGTGACTGCATTTTTAATTCCTAAACTTTAAGATTAAGATGGCTTAAAAAAAATATGTTGCATGGTGAAGCCAAACATACATGAAAACCTGTAACTTTTAATCTAATTTCTTCGCTCCATATAATACATATATATAGGTGGCCCTCGACTTTCGCACATTCTACTTTCGCACAATTCGCTATTTCGAACATTTAAAAAAAATATATTTTTTTAAATGTGCTTTTAGAATCGTCCATAAAAGCAGTAGTAAAGCACTTTCAGTAATTTCTGACTGTTTCCGTATAATTGGTATACGGAATTTCCGGTTTATACCTGGCCTACAGAATGTCCGGTTTGTTTCCGAAGCAATAGTTTTTATAATGTCATGATCGCTATTTTGAAAGTGATTTAGTTGGTTATGTACTGTTTATGTTATTAATATTTTTGTAAATACGCTCTTTGTAAGTGTTGGTGGTTTTAGTGAAAAGCGTAAGGTAGAAAAAAACTTGACTATTATATTATATTAAACTCGCTAATTTTCTATCTTAATATTTCTTTAAAATTTATTCATCAAATTTATAAACATGAGTGAGAAACGGAAAAACTACATATACAGTGTTAAAGAAAACAAAAAGAAATTAAGGACTCATTAAACTTCAAACCGTTGAGACAAAGATGGAAATAATCTTTTGCTTCTATTGGCCGTTTGTACGATATAAACAATTTCTACAATATGTTCTAATATGAACAAAGCCTTCCTGCACCTTGAGAAATTTATTGCTATAATGGAAGAATGTGAGGACAATGGAGAATGGGTATCTCAAGAACGTCAGGCGATTGAGAAAGATATAGCATGCTATAGAACTCTGTATCAAGAAAAAAAGAAAAGGGGTGGTATTCAATTAACTTTTGATAGGTTTATAAAGAAAACACCTGAAAGTACTTAAGGTGGGGCTCGTTGCTAAAAATAGACCTGGTACAAAAAATTGTCGATTTTTCAAAAATGGTATATGCCATTAGAACGATATCATAGTTATCATTTTGTAAAGTCAGAAACTAACATATTTATCATTATTATATTGAAAATAATTAATATTGGGGGTGGGGTTATGTGTTTTTTCGAGTAAACTTTACAAAAATGACAATTTTCAACTTTCGGTACTATGAGAATTAACCTGTCTAACCTAGTCACAAATGGTGTTGCCTGAATCGTCAAAATCTGTAGATTATATTATTGCTAATGACGTTTTGACCTAAATACCAAGAAAGTCAAGGAAAGGCCTTGAACTGGGTGTGTATTACACACACATCATCACAAGAGCATCCGTGCGATTTGATTGGTTGATACGGTCTCGTTGCCGGGTTACAATTGTTTCTTATCCCATAACCACACACGACAGATATAAACTATAAAGTTATTTTACCGTCAATTCAACTGTTTATCTGCTAAATATAAGCAAATTATTTAAAATACTATTGAATCTGTGTTGTTTTTGAAAGAACTTATCATTTCTTTTCTTCATTTTGGATGGATATAGCAAATGAAGTTTCTTTTCTTTTTCGTTATTTCTCTTACTATTAGTATTACTATCTTTCAAAACAATGCAATACATACTAGAACATGTACATGTGTAGTGAAAGGTCAAATAGTGCCATCATAGAAACACAGCTGGCTCACAGCACATAGTATATAATTTTGCATAATACCATTAGGCCTAGGCACAACTGGTTCACATACTGACCAGAGCTGGTGATTGTCACATTAGACATCAGTCTTCCCTGGTTGTTACATAACACCAGACAACAGTCTTTACTGGCTGTAGTGTTGTGTAACATTTTATCAAACTAAAATTATTTTTATACAAGAAAAAAGGAATAACAGCTGTAAATAATAGGTCTACAATAAAACGACATGTTTTTGTATCATTATTAACAGACCAAACTCAAGGATACAATGACGGGAGATGTATTTTTCTTTATATGGCATATGTTCACTATATAGGGTGTGTAACTAATAATAAGTCAGTTTTTTTTTTCTGACATTAATTTCAGCTGAAAAATGATTCACTTTCATTCCTTTGATGTTAATAAACATATTTTAATCATTAAATACCTTTCAAAGAGCTTCAATTTTTTTTTCTCGACGTTTTAAAGTGTTTTTTGCGTTTTTCTCAAAATCAAGTTTTTAAAATTTTTCAACGCACACTTTTTTTGAAATTTTACCAAAACTACTAAAGATAGAAGCATCAAATTTTGTTTGCTTGTTCTTCAATACACTGTTTACATTTCCTCAATTTTGTTTTTCGAAAAAGTGTTTTGAACTTTTTTAATCTTTTTTTTTTCTAACCCTACCCCCCATAAAATTCACGTTTTTACATAGGCCCTTAGTAAAATTTTTAATTTTTTTTTTATTTTTTAATATTTCAAAAAACAAAATTGAGCGATTGTTGGAAACATATCTGTTTATCTATGTACAAAATATCTTTCTTAAATTAGCAATACTTTTTGAGATTTTTCACTTTGAAAAAATGTCAAGAAAGTAGACTTTTTACCTATTGGTCTTCTATTGGTCACTTGATTGTGTGTGCCAAAAATGGTTAGTGTATGTCAATAAAAAATATACCAAGATGGCCGCACTGTGGGGACCACCTTAAACACGCATCGATAAATTGAGTATGTATATTAAGTATATTTCAAATAATTTGTTCCTATTATCGATAAATGAATATTTTAAAATAAAATTTTTGAACTTTATTTCCCTCTACTTTCAAACATTCAACATTCGCACACACTTTCAGGAACCAATTATGTGCGAAAGTTGAGGGCCGCCTGTACATCTATAGGCCTATTTATGCTGGGCCATTTGAAGTCTGTAGTTTGTCATGGGCACTAGTAGGTACGCTGGGTACACATTCCATCAAAGTAGAGCGTAATATGAAACAGCGTTAAATGAGGTTATCTCATCATGTAATTAATGGGATAGGGGGAAGATGGTTAGAAAATTGGTCAGGTATTTTACCATTAAATTTATTAACTGTTTTTTACAACAATTAAACAAAAATGTATTTCTTACAAATATAGAAACATAATAAACAAATATACATATGAAAGTAAAAAAATTCTTCGTCTGTATGTTTACATTTCAGATCATTCAGTCTCTTCTGTATTTCCAATTTTCTGCCTTTTTATCAAGAAGGTATCTAATGTAATTTGCATTTCCTTTTTTGCTCTCTTCTGTCAAAATTTGGGTAATTTTCAATAAATTGGTCCATAATATAGTGTTATAGTGGTCAAACTGGTTTTTAGAAATGCTGTTGAAAGTTCTTTTTTGCTCTTCTTCAGAATCACTACTTTCAATATTTTTGTGTTCTTCTTGGTCCACTAACTCCTTGAGTTTATCATTAGAAAGACTTTCTGCTGTTTCTTGCACTATTTCTTCGACATCTTCCACATTTACCTCATCTAAACCAGTTTGTTTCGCTAGTTCCAGTATTTCATGTTTTTTTTAATCACCCATGATAAAAATAAAAAATCATAATAGTTGTCATTATTATATAAATGTATACATTACTTACAATAATGTCAACAAATGTTTGAAATGATAAAAATATGTTTGTATAACCCCACAGGAAACAAGAAACACAGATAAGCTGCGCATGCAATTTATGGGAATCCCACAATTCAAATCAAAGGGTATTAAACCAAAACAGCGCTGTTAGCTTTTATGAAAGGCGTTAAACGTGCGTTATTTAATACAGTTTAATCAGCAGCCCTAATTGAGCAAAAATATGTTATGAATTAATTGATTTATTCAGATGGAAGATTTTGTATTTAATACTTTTTGTGAAAAAAATTATCAATATGAAAAAAAAATGCTACTTTTAAGTACAAATATATTTATTTAAATCGCATTATGACTAAACATATTTCTGTCATTACGTGCATATTTTGATTTTTGAATTACATAGAATTAAGCGCACCAGTTTATTTATCAGTGAAAAAAAATACCCATCTAAACCATGTCTAAGCGTAAAGCAGAAAATTGTTCAGGAAATACAAGCAACAAGCGATGCTTAGAAAGAATGGTTGACAGGATGGTCAGTAGACACAGACTTGCCACATGCCTCAGGACAACACGTGTAGCTGGGTGAAATTTTTGAGTTTTCGGTAGCACATGGTACGTGCAACATTTGTGTGAAAGCAGGAGCTAACAGTGAATGGACATCAGGGAAAACATGGACTGATTGGAAAGAGGATCATCTAAAAAGACATTTGGGTCAAAAAGCTCATGTGGATTCTGTCACAAAACTTAAAAATCAAAACAGAGGGATTTTAAAAAGCATGCTTACTGAAACAAAAGAAGAGCGTGAAATGTGGAAAGAGATTGCACAGCGAAAACAAGCAACCCACAGATGAGGTTAAGATTTTAATAGGTAATGTTTAGTTAGCTATTAAAATAAATTCTTCAATGCTGTCAGTTCAGGATATTCATGATCATGTTGGAGAATATGTCAAAATCCCAGAGAGTTGGAGAAGTAGGAACTATGCCTTTGAGTTTAGTGACTCAGTTATCATAACTGAAATGTTTACCGAAATAAAGAATGCAGCCTATCACACCTTGATAGTTGATGAGTCGACTGACATATCCGTTTCAAAGATTTTAATTTTATACATGAAATACAGGAATGAAAATGAATCCATCTATAAAACTATGTTTGCTGGAATCCTGAAGGTAATAACATGTGATAGCTTATCAATTTTTCAAGCTATTCAGCACTTTTATATTGAAAGCGGGTTTGATTTAAACAAGATGGTTATGTTTACTTCCGACAGAGCCTCAGTCATGCTGGGTAAAAGAAAAGGTGTATTTGCACTATTGCGACAGTCAAATCCACATTTATCAGAGCAACATTGTGTAGCCCATCGGGAGGATTTGGGTTTAGATGATGCTTGGAAGAATATACCATTGATGAAAGAGATAGAAACTTTACTAAGGACTGTTTACACAATATTCTGCAGATCATCTGTTAAAAAGGCAAAATTTGAGGAACTAGCTAAAGCTGCTCTGCAGATGTGATTGCATTTAGACCACTCAATGAGTTAGGTGGCTATCCAGACATTTCGCAGTGAATGCCTTGGTAAAGAATTATGATGTTTTCTGCAATATTGCCAAGAAAAAGTGGCGGAAGACAATGATCCTGTTCACAAATATTGCTTGGAGAAGTTATGTAAACCAGAACTCCATGTAGCAATTGGAATACTTAATGATGTTCTAGCAGAACTAGCAGCATTGACTAAAATTCTACAAAGAAGTGTGCTTTCAACTGTTGAAGCCTTTCAGTTTGCAAAAGCCAAAATTAAGAAGTTAATACAGTATCTGGGAGAGAATAAGCATTTCCTTGAAGAAAAAAGCTTTTTAATTTCTTCATTTCAAGTTCCAGTGAACACAACATCAATAATAAAATTTATCCCGCAGGTGTGTGACCATACGGACAGCCGATTTCCAGATGATGAATTAAAAGGTTGGTCAGTATTTGAAAAAGACTGTTTCTGTGTTACTGCTAATCATGTAGAGTATTCATTTGGACATGAGCAGATGAAATGCCTTGCAACCAGATACTGTCTCCTCTGCAGAAAGATGAAGATATCCTTAAAAGTGATCTTTGTAAGCAGTATTCAGAATTCAAAATTCTGATTGAGAAGTTAAAATGTGGATCATTGATGACATTTTCAGATATTCTTGCATTCACTCAGCAACAGGATCATTTAAATGAACTCTTCTTAATCATGGATATTTCAGGCACATTCCAGGCCTCAAGAGCAGATTGCAAAAGAGGGTTTAGCCTGAAAAGCCAGAAATCGTTTAGAAGTGGAACATTTGGATCATTTAATGAGAATAAAACTCTTCTTGAAATCTGGAAAAACTGTAAATACAGATAAAGTTTATAACTTTTGGAAAGCTGAAAAGAACAGAAGAGAGACTTTTTGAAGTTGACTAAGGAACAAATTTAGAAAGTTTAACTTAGTACATTTATGTAATATAAATATTTTGTTTATGTAAATCTGTTTTTTTCGATTTTTAATTATTTCTCCTAAACTTAAATTCAGACCCTGATGTACTATTCGAAAATTGATGCTCACAAATTTTGGCCTCAAACAAAATGTCGCTCATAGAGACAAAGTTTTTTGCTCACTTCATACCACACCTTAGTGGGAACATTGGCCTCGAGTATAAATATATGTGGCTGTCAAAGACATAAGGTTTGGTTTGCCACTCACAGACAAGTTCTGAAATCAGCCGTTGTTTTGTAGACCTCAGTACAGCACTTATTTATATATAGACTATAGATATTACGGTTCTTTTTTTTTACTCATTTGATTCACTTTCTCTCTCTCTGGATCTCTCTCTCTCATCCTCTGTCTAGATAATATATGTGACACAGTACACAAACACCTCTGCACCTCTATGGACCTACATTGAGTGCCCATTTCAAAACATTCCTCCACTGTTGCACTCTAAATTCACTCCTCGCCCCTGCCTTCATACAGTTATCTCCCCACTTACCCCCCTCTTATACCTGAGATGTATTAGTTGCACTAGTCATTATAGCGGCTGTACGACGGTCCTGCCATGTGAAGGCCTTGTTTAGGTTAGAGGGATTGGCAGTGGTGGAAGTGTTGATAACGAACATAATTTAGTCAACTTGAAAAAAAAAAAGCCTTACTCTGTCTATTGTTTAGTAATGAGCTCAGGAGATCCGATATACATATTATTTATCCCACCCCCCTTTCCCATTTAAAGTTGTATACTTCCCTCAAGTCAACACTAAATTCATGCGCTAAAATAATAATCGGTTGTTCTGTGGAATTTGTAAATGGCTTGAATTTAGCCCTCTTTCCAGGTCGATGCATAGGATGCAATAAATTTCTCTATGTATATATACCCTCCCAATCCTCAAATTACCCCTGAACCACTTGGTCAGGCCTACTCTCTTGTATCACTTAAAAATTACTTTCTAACAATGACAACGTACACGGGTCAGTCTGACGAGGGAGTTCATTTGGAAGTCAGCGTCCCAGATTTCTCTGTAATTTAGTGGGTTTTATCAACATTTTTTGCTAATTGTTTAATTCTTGGCTAAAACCGGCTTTTAAAGTCCGAAAAACCTGTTGTCGAATGCTTCGAGCTGGTTTTAACAATCGACAATCCCTAATTGAGAGCTATGATGGAAATACATATTCGATCTTGTTAATACTCTTGAACCTCATATGATATACTCATAAGTGGCAGATCACACATATACGACAATGACAATAATCTTTTTATAAACGATCTATGAATCTCTAATAAACCTAATATAACCAGTTGTCATGCCAAAGTGGTCATTCGTATACAATAAATATATCTTGCTTAAATGTTTTGCCACACTCAAAAAGTTTTAAATTGATGTTACCTCTTTCTTACTATACTGTTCACATCGTCACTTTGACTTTTGTCGGTCGCACCCAGCCAGTGTTTACATTAGCCTACCTGTTTCGATGGTAATTGTCTGATATTGCCTGTTTTGTTAATTTTGGTTGTAACACATATATATATATATATAAAATAAAATTCAATATACATTTATTTTATTGAATAGATCAAATAGTAAAAGTCATCATATTGTGAAAAGGAAAAATTTATGTTAAATTTATATTTGGATATAAATTTAAAGTAAATAGCTTTGCTACTTAAAATTGATTTGTAATTTTGAAAGCGTCCTTTGTATCATTTCAAATAAGCCTTATTATTAGGTGTTTATATTTGTGAAATCATTTCCATATTATTCTTTTAAAGTATTTATTTATGTACATTAATTTACTTTTTAATGAAATTTTTTTTTTGCTCTTCAGAAAATGTTAGAGCAAGATTTAAATCCAGCAGCTACGAAGTTTATTTCATCTTTAGTGAGATCACTTCAAATTCTCTGCAATGGACAAGTGGAATTCAATGAAACTATTGAATTAGTTGGACATATCAATGTTAAAATTGATCACAAGTTTAAATTTGATTATATAGTGGATGAACATGTTTCTAAAGAAGGAGAAGATTCATCTACAACATTCCTTAGTAATAGTTACCATTCTTGTCGTCCAGCAAAACAGAGTAATAAAAAACAAAATACTTCAGAACTTGAGCAAGATGTAATATTTTCTGAAATTCCTAAAAACACTCAGAAGCGAGAAAAGATGGAAAAAAATCTGCATAAAATAGTAGAAAAATCTGACTGTGGAATTTTAGGTAGAGAGAGCAATACACAAAATTATTCTGTTTCAATTGAACCTCTGGACAGACAGTTTAATGAACCCAACCAAATGGTAGTTAAACTATTAGGTGGTGATGATTCTAATGACTGCATGGTTCTTCCTGCTTCACCAGGTAATTTTTTTTTCTAAGTCTGTTCGGAAGAAATCTTGTAGTTTAAAAAAAAGTTATCAATGTTTATAAAAATCAGGGTAAATAATGATAAATGCTAGTCTAAATTACTTGTTTGGCTAGTTTTCAATACTTGTATTGCTAACTGGCTGCAGGTTACACAAATCCTAAGGGTCAGTTTTGATATTTTCTGTAATTGATCAAAATGTCTTATTGACTCATTTACAAGATTCTAATTCATTTGTATTAAGGCCCTATATGTTTCCCCCTGAACATACCCTTGCCACCCTACTAAGCTATTCCATTCAGAGTTTAATTAAAGAATTAACTGTGGTAACTCTTACTACAAGTTCAGTACGTTCTTAGCAATTTTGTTTTAACTGTCATTAATCTATTTTTGAGCACACAAATAGAAGTTAATCGTAAATGATATATTTCAATCATTAAAATGTACAATTATGAAAGAAAATAACAATTCTAAATCATTATATTGGCACTGTCGCACATTGTGAGCTCTTCTCATCGTAAATTTCAAATTATGCGAAAAAAACTCTCATAGTATCAAACACTAAATAAGATGCCTTTCACTTTTTAGAGTAAATCCATGAAAACCAACTAGAGCAACTTAGCATAATTCAAAAAATATCTTATATTCTCACTCAATGGAATTATAAAAGTAAATTAATGCATATTTTAACAATTATGTACCTATATTCTCTTTTGGTTAAGATAATTTTTTCAATTCATTTTAGTTTCCATTGATAGAAAATTCAATGAAAACATTACTGAGAGAGACAGGACTAACATTTGTATATTAAATTTAAGGAATGTAAAAATCATCTTAAAGAAAGTTAATTTCATTTTCCATTATACTTTTTTAGTGATAGAAATGGAAATTTATAATCTAATAGAATCCAGACTCACTGTAGCCAGATAGGGTGGTGGACACATAGTTGGAGTTGAAATTTTTGGCCTATATTTTTTAGCACATCAGCGATAAATCTACTTTATGAAAAATCACTATACATCATGTGTTTGGATTGCATGCAGGGTAATTTTTATGGACAGTGACCTTGACATCAGTTTTGGCGGCCTTGATATTTCCCACAACTTGCGATCAAGATGAACAAGGTTCAAAATATATGACCACCTAGAAATGCTGAAATATTTGCATAATCGAAATAATATAAATGCGTTCATAGCCCCAAAGTCCAGAACATTGTAGAAGATGTAGACATGCAATCTTCGTGATGCTGATCTCGTTGTGTACAGGCGGCTCATTTGGTCCAGAATGTCCACTCCATACTTACAAAAATTATAATATTGCACAGTTTCTGAAAGTTTTTTTTTTGTTTCACCAATTTCAACATGTTTGTGCAAGGTACTCAATATGCAGACATTCTTTTTTGGCTTGCAACGGTAAATTGTGAGTTTTTTTTTTACCATTGACAAGTACTTTTGCAGAAAAACGTTCTGGAGTTTTGTCTTTACAAATTGCTGGCAACTCTCTTTGATTCTGCTTTATCGTACCAACGATGGATGTGCTTTTGGCAATAAGATGACATCAGCTGACAGCGTCACTAGATATCAAACGGTATGTCGGTCATTATGACCGCTGCAGTCGTTCTAGGTTAAACTTTTTTTTTTTGATCATCATAAAATCAACAATAATAATTTTCTATATTTTTAACAATGTTATAAAGATATGAAAAGTCATAAAATTTCAATAGTCTGGGGTTAGCTGTTTATAAGTAATTAAACCGCAAAGTAGCGCTTGTGGTCAAAAAGACTTTTTTTTCCTTCTTGGTGTTTGATGTTTGTTTGTAATTTGTGTAAAAAAAAAAATAATTTTTTTTTTTATTTTTATGCAAAAAAATTTTTTATTTACAGAGGATATGCTCAACAAAAAAGGCACAGTTTTAATGTTTGTGCATTTCTGAATGAGATGATATATGATAATGGGTATTTTAAAAAGTTTTAAATGAACAAAAACTTCATTGAACAGTGCAACCCAAGGATAGTAAAAAAAAAGGCAAAAAAACATAGGTCACGGAAGAGTTAAAGTAATCATTTGCGCTCCAATAATAACTATAACTAGCTATAAATAGTTCTTTTTTTCCATCACCAAGGGAATTAACTTCAATTTTGAATACCATAATAGTTACATTGATAGGTTTTATTAATTGCATTAATGTGAGACAAGTACTTAGGATAGAAATGTCTGTAATTTAAAGACAGGCCAACAGAGCTGGAAAGGATTTATTGTATTAAAGATTTTGAGCTGATAGGTTAACGGATAGTTCCCCCCATATTAACTTACTTCACAAATTTGGCTATGTATCTAATCCTGTTTGGCTTATATATGAGCAGTCATAAAATGGAAAAGACTTAAATTGCTTGTTTTTTTTTTTTTTGCACTTAGACAAGGAAGCAGGTGGAAAAAAAAATTTTCAATTAGCTTGACAAAGATTTTGCTGAATTTGGTACTGGAGAAGAAATAAGAAAAAATTCATTTGAAACTTAGAGCAGTGCCATTCTGAAATAGAAGCCAGATATGATGCATAGTTTAAATATTTTTGATCAGACAATACTGGCGCTTATGGTTAGGGATGTGCCGGATCTGTTTTTTCCAACCAGATCTGGATTTTTTAATGCGAAATCCGCCGGATTCGGTACCGGATGCGAATTATTATTCCAGATTTTTGTACTTTGCAGATACCGGTAAATCTGACGAGGGGATGCCTTCTGAACAGTTGGCCTAAATTGCTGAATGACATTGGCTGATTGGAAGTTGGAAGTGAAGAACTTTGAAATAAATTAGAAAATAGAAATTATTCAGAAATCACTGAAATCAGAATATAATGCAGATTGATAATAAGTTATTATCCATATGTAACTAAACTCGCTGTTAAGTTCTAACTCACTGCAAGATCAAAGGAAAACAACTTTACTATTAGTCTATTACTTTCATAACTTTGGCACTTGCCACTTGGCAGTGTAATTTTTAGTGCACTAATTGAATTGAATCTGAGGAGAAAGTCAGACTCATCATCTTAGTTCATCTCGTCTTGTCATTGGCTCATTGGATGATGGATGCTTATTGCTTATTGTTGTTGTTCAAATTTTCATAGTTTATGATGTGTATTGAAATGGATAATTAATTGGAGAAAACAAATAACAAGATTGAATTGAATTGAGATTTGAGAACAATAATTCTGTATTTCTGTACTTTACAAGTTTGAAAATTGAAATACAAATTTTAATGAATTCAATTGGCATTTGACAAAGCCATTATTCAAGCCTAAAGAAGTAAGAATAAGATGTTGATAACTAACTAATGACTATTAGTTTGTTAACAGTGTTAAGTTACAGCCAAATAAATAATGTACACATTCCAGTGATGCCACACAATCACAGCTGAGCGCCGCGGGCGCGGCTACGTCATACCGTCGTTTAAACCAAAGAGCACAGATCATAGCGCAAGCGAGAATCGCCGAAGATGGCTTGGTGAGATAGAGATCACCAAAGACCTTTAAATTTATACTAGACCGCTAACGTAATGTTAATTTTTACTAAAAAATATACGCATTTTTAACAATTGAGTGAATGATAATATAAATCAAAATATGAATTAAAATTACGGTAATTTTTTTTAAAGCATATTTGACTTTTAATTCCTTGTTTAAATAGAATTATAATAACCTTTATTATAAAATAGAATTAAAAAATAAAAAAAAATTGGGAAGGAATTGCTTTTAATGGAAGATGTTACATTAGGGTTAGGGTTAGATTACCAACTCAGTGACTTGTTATATTAATTAGTGTTAGAGAATTAGTGTTTCTTCACGGAAATTTCAGAATGGAAAAATATTCTATTCATCATTTTACAATATTTAATATTCATACTTGAACTATTTTTTCAACAGGAAATCTCGTGGGTGATGCATTTTAATAACAAAGAAGACATCTTTTCCATCTCTCAGAGAAATCTAAATAACTTAAATGTTGAATTTATCAAAAACCGTTCATTTCTGTTATTTATTTTGTTATGAAGGTGGCGGGCTGGCGGCCAGGCACTTGGTCAGTATAGTCGCTTACTATTTATGTTACAACATCATTGGTGATTGCGGTTAAGATGACGTCACGAATAATAATTACTCATCCCCGCACTATCATGTATGGGATTGGGCCGATTGGCCACTATTATCGGTGCTGACTCTAGCCTCTGGTATGTTCAAAACATTAAACAAGCTCAACGCTCGAAACAGTCGATTAATGTATCGTGATCTTGTGGAATTCGGGAAAGAGAATTACTTTTATTTCAGATTATGATCCGGTGAGTCACAAAATCTGGCAAATCCCAAAATCCGGTTGTTCCGGATACATGTAAATCCGGTGGAACCGGATTTAACCGGATAGTGCAAAATCCGGTGGAACCGGATTCCGGCACACCCCTACTTATGGTATACACATCTAGGTGGATTTATCTATATAATTTATTTATTTTTTGCAGGTGAATATGAAGGGGAAGAAAACAGAACAGAATCATATCCTGTTCCTGGTCCAAGTAGTTCTTTTGATGGTGAGATTAATGAGTGAATTGAAAATTTTAATTCAACAAATTATTTTAAATTAGTTTCAGAAATGAACAAAAAAAATGAATCAGTAATTAATTCCTTTATATTATTAGTAAAGAAAAGCTACATTTAATTAAAGGATTTTCCCTAATTTTAAAAGAAAGGATATATAATTTGGGACCTTGAGGGAAGGCTTAAAATTAGTGCTGCTGTTCGATTAAAAAAACAGATTGATATTAACGCATAATTAAAATTTTATCGCAAATTAATGTATATTTTATGGACTCAAAACATTTAATTGATCTATATTCTAACCAGTTTTTCATTATATTCGATCAAAACATTGGCACAATAAACTGGTCAGTCTAATTTATGAAAGTGTTATAATTAATTGTAACAGATCTATTGAGTATTAGCATATATGTCTATTGAATTAGTTATTCAGACCAGTTTATTGACATGTATTAATCAAGTAAGTGATGTTTCTTTTTATCAACAACAATGCTGTGTTTTTCCCTGAGTGTAGGTTCAAAACTCATGACATGTGTCAACCCCTATCCCCTCCATCCCTGTCATATTTTGCCACACTTTGCTTCCACATAAGTCTTGCTTACCCTACCCTACACTACCATTCCTGCCCCCTCCAATTCCCATTTTAAAAAAAAGACATGCAGCATTTCTATCTCATATGTACTGAGAGATGCTTGCTTCAGAGTCATAAAAGTGCCATAAATAAGGAACATCCTTTGAGTCATTTATTAGCTATATCATTGTTATTATTGTTAATATTTATTTTTTTTATTAGCTTTTCAGAGTTTTGATCAGATTCCTTTAAATACTTTTATTTTATCCCATTTCGATAGTATATTCTAAAATAATTAAATAAAAATATTGAGATAAGGGGCTTCCCTAAATTTTCAAGGTCAGGAAATGAAACAAAAAAAAAATTACTAGGTTACGTAGCTGCTATAATTTTGAGTAAACATGACAGTTCCAGCATATTCTTTTGTTGTTGTTCTGATCAATGATCACTCTTCCCGAACCTGGGGTATGAATTAGGTATCAGTGGAGGCTTAACTACATAGGGAAACACTGATGTAAACAAAGAAAATCCTTTTGAAGTTGTGACTCTTTTATGAGCAATATAAAATGTTATTTTAAATAATGACAGTTAGCTAAATTTTTTTTATGCTTTTGTGAAACCTAGGCAGAGAGTTAGAGATGTATAAGGTTATAACCCACTTCGGGAAGAGTTTGGCGGGCATATGTGCTGCACCAGACTGAGAACCTTGGGTAAACATGCACTGCTAAAGCAGAAACAATGAAATAAGGGGAAACGGTGACTTTAAAAACTATATATGCATTTTCTATTAATAGGGGTACTCATTCATTTCGATATAAAAAAAAAAGATCAAAGGTCATTCTGACAATTTAAAAAAAAATTTTGTCAACCGACACTGCTGCCCTGCTTTCACATAGGAAATAAATTAGTCTTGCTTTTTTTATGAATATTTGTTTAAAATTAAGTTTAAGTAATCCTCCATCAATAGCGGAAATCAATAGCGGTGTTTATGTTTTTATACAAGACTCATTGCAGATATGAAATTTGTGAGGTCTCTTGATATGGAAATTAGGGATTGGTGGAGGCCTAAATATATTGTTGGCTTCATAAGAAGGCAAATCCAAAGAGGTCACTGAAAGTGGCTTCATGATAAATTCTAATTCTAGAACATAATTTTTCTTATCAATGTTTTTTTTTAATGTAAAATGTAAAATCGGTAAAACTTTAAAGAATAATAGCTCTGTTTTGGATAAGATATGTTTTATATGTTTTTTAATATGTTTTTACATTTTTTTTATTAATTTTAATATCAAGATATATTTTTATTTTATGTCAGATATACAATTTTTACCAAATTTATTTTTATTTGAAAGATTCACTTGGAAACCAAACAGTTCATACAAGAAAAAAAAGAAAATTCAATAATCAGGGTAAGTATATGTTTAAATTTTAATTAAAATTATTCACAACTAAAAAAATTTTAAAACACTTTTTTAATATTTTTTTTTAAAATTAAACCATAAGAAAGTAAATTAACAGTGTGAAAGGCTGATAAAAAAAGCTTACTATTTGTTTGAACTCTAAAGGAGTAGATTTGCTTATTTCATAGAAAACTTAAAATTTCTTACTTGACCAGTTTTCTATTATTACACAGCTTAAAGGATATCTCTAAGCAAATATTAGACATTTTTAATGCATACATTTTTTTGTACATGTATATGCTAAATATATCATGTAAAGCCATTCTTTAAAAGATTTTTTAAAAATTCACATTGTGTTGACTAAGTTAATCATCTCTAACAGAAAACAGTTGGTTAACAATGTTACAACTCTATTGTACTTGGTTAAGTTAAGGCTAATTTTATCTTAATTAAAAACATTTGAATTTTACCTCATCATAAATGCTCTCTGTGATGAAAATAAAAGGATTTAATGTACCATTAAATACTTCTTGTTAGTTGATGTTTCAATGTTCTTTCTAAGTTATCATTACAGTTATAAATAATAGACATCTGGTAGGTTAGATTCTGCTGAAAGTTATCTGTTTTTATAGTTTTACTCCATTTAGTTGAATTTTAGGGAAGTATTTAAACTACTCTATCTATGAATTTGAATTATACTTAAATAGTATTTGAAAAGCTATGAAATAATATCATGTCTTTGTTACTAATGCTCTTTTTTTTTTAGTTTAGTTGAAATAATATTCAAGTTTTTGCAATGAATTTTTTTTTTTGTAAACTGTTTTTATAATTGTGTGTCTTTAGTCTGTATATTTCTTGTAAGATAATATTCTGGCTGCAAGTTTGTCTATATGCTGTTTTTTTTACTGATGATGCAAACTTAGTTGGTTAACAGTACTAATGAAGATGAATCCAGTTGAGGAAGTATAACATGCTTTGTATCTCACAGGTAAGGACACAGAGCTGAGAGCTAAAGTATTTTGGAATCTTCAGAAAAAAACATCTGCTGCTTTCTCTTGTAAAGAATATCTGGCAAGATACAATGTCTACTGCCAAATGAAAAGTCAACAGCCAGATAGATCTGAGATGTTGAAAATATTTTCTGATCTTGCTCAAAAATATGGTGTAGCAATAACTATTAAACCTGTGAAGTCTATTCCTCAGTCTGCTCTGTCAGGCAGATTTATATCTGATTTAGCTTGTGTAAGAGACATATCTTCTGCTTTAACAGAACCATTACAACATGGAAATATTCGTCAACAGCCTTTACCAAAACGCCAAAGAGGTATAAATCTTATTAAATCAAATCAGGATCCAGTTAATTATGAACAATATGGAAACTTACCAAATGAAGAGCAAGCTCGAGACCATAGATGTATTAGTAAGGCACAACAAGATCCAGATGTTCAAGAGAAAAAAAGTTTAATGAATAGGGTTGTATATTTGCGAAAGGTGGGAAAACTCCCATCTTCACTGGAAGGTAAATGCAATAATGTGATCAGACAAATGCATACAGCAGATCTAAAAGCTATTCTTCCACCTGTAAAGACTCTGAAAAACATGGATCCTGCTGCTAGGGATGAGTGGTATCGTTTAGGTAGGAGCAGAGAATGGAGGAGAAAGAGAAAGTTAGTAGATCCTGAGGGATTTAAGAAATACAACAATGAAAGAGCTAAAAAATACCAGGAAAATTTAAGGGCAAACAATCCAGAAAAATTAAAAGCACTAAGAGCCAAAGCTGCTGAAAAACTTAGACAATATAGATGTAATAAACAATTTTTAAAAGTTGTTCAGGCAACAAATTTCACTGATTCTCTCAAAAAAGCTGTTGAACCTGAAAAAAAAGCAGAAGTATTAGAATTTGAGTCAGAACTTGATGTCAAAGAAGAGAAAATTCCTTACATTATTCATGAATGTGCCAGTACTCATGGAGAAGCAGCAACAAAACTAGAGTCAACAAGTGCTAGTATTGAGCAACCCATCCACCCAGATATTCTTGATTTAATTTATAATTAGGAGAAAAATATCAGTGTTCTTTAATATCATGATTTTTTTCTGGTGTGATATCTTTTAAATATGTAAATATTTGTATATATTAAATGACAGATGACTAATATTTAATTTAATGCTGAATTTTTAAAAAAGTAATTATGTTTTATACTCTAATATTTAAATGCAGTGTAAAGAATATATTTCAGGATTGATGATAATTTATACTTGTCAGTTGAACCTTCTCAGAATTCCTCAAATGATGGAGGAAAAGAAGATACAAATAATGGTAATACGAAACCTCAGAATAAAACTCAAGTGGCATTAACATTGCATCCTTTTCTATCACAAAGTATATTTTATTTTAATTTTGGCATTTAGATGTTGAAGTTAATATTATTTATTTGTACATTTTTATTTGCACCAATGAAATCTAAAAGAAATAGGCTTTTTTTTAAAACAATGCTCCAATCACTTTCTTTTTTAACCATAGCACCTCTCTGAAGCACAGGTTAATTCAACATTACTTTGAATCAAAACCTCATATATATTTTCCTAAAGAAACATGAATTATTTGATAGATTTGGGGTGTAGAAATATCAATATAGCATTTGTTACTTTAACAGAACTGAGCATGCATTAAAATTTGTCTAACCATCTCGGATCTCATGGTATCAGTGTCATATTACTTTGTTATACCTTAGTTGCTAGCTAGGTATATTTCATTGGTGCTAAAAATGTTTTATTTATCATGTTATACCTGTTTTACTTGTTAAATTTCACACATACATAATGTTATGCCCTAATTTTATAATTATCCTTCAAATGGATATTATTAGTTATTTCTTGAACTATAGATTTGCTCATAAAAACTCAACTCTTAAGCTCCATTGTCATAACATAAATACTTAAGGCAGCAATAAAGGCTCTTTGTTTTGTTAAGATAAGTTTGTTTATAATTTATATACAAAAACATAAAATATTTTATCTGCATTTACTGTGGGATCTAAAAAGCCTGTTAAACAAATAATTATATACATTTTAAGCTAACAAGGAATGCAAGATAATCTCTACTGCTAACTTTTTTTTTTTGTGTGTAATTTTTTTATGTATTAAGTAAGGTGACAAGTTTTTAAAATCTTACATATTTTAGAATAATATAATATCTAACACTTAAATTATTAAAAAAAGTGTAATATGAATCCAATTACTGCAAGTAATTATTTAGATTTCTTTGTGGAAATTCTTACCTCTATTTGAAAATTGAATAAAGTCATCAATTTATTACCAATTTATTTTGGTAGATGTCTGAGCTTGTTTAATTTCTTTGACTCCTTGCAGAACAAATGGTCTCATCAATAGCTCTGCAGCGCACTTGGTTTTAGGAAGCCTTTTTCATTTAAACCCTTGTCAGCTTGCAAGACCATCAAGTGGTCTATGGGCACCCTTCTCTGGTCTTGGGGTTTTCACATTTCCGCACCACACAAGATACATTCGAAGTTAATATTTTGTTTAGAGGAAAGCTGTTTTTCACACTGGCCTCTGTGAGATAAAGGTATGGCTTCCTTTGCTATTCTGGCTTTGGCATATGCTTATGGCAGAAACAATGTTTCTGAGGTGTGTCAAATAATCTACTTCCCTAAGATGCTCACTGACATGGGTGATCAGCGCCTGACTTTTGCTTAAGACATGAAGTCTGTCTTATCTTTATTTATATTTAGCCCATTCTTGGCAGCCATTTGTGCCAGTTAATTTGTTTTTAGCTTCATATACTGTTGCTTCTGGGCTAATAGACAAAAGTCACCTGCAAAGTCTAGATTTTCTAAGCATTGAGCCATAGACCATTGTATCCCAGTTTTTTTGCCTTGTGTTGTCTGTCTCATGACCTAATCTAAGACAATTAGGAAAATCATGGGGGAAAGTAAGCTTCCCTGATGTTCTCCGGTTTTAACTTCAAATTCCTGTTCACTTGCCTTTATGTATAACATGGCTGGATCAAATGTATATAGGGCAACATACTGCTGAAGGAGTAGCCAGATGATGTCTTTGTTAATGTTGTCAAAGGCATAGCGGAAGTCGATGAAATTTTCGTTATAAGAAGTACTTCCAAACCAATGATTGTTTAATAATGACTTAGTGAACCGATTGGGTTGGTGAAAAGTGTAGGGTGTGTACTTTTGGAAGCCAGCTTTTTCTGGTCTAAATTGTTTTTTGATGGCAACCTTCAACCTCTCTAGAATGATGCGAGTTAGTACTTTACTCTGTGGTTCACTCTGTGAGTACAAGGCAGAGATGGCAGCCATAGTAGAGGCAGTGGCACACAGTGGAGGGTGGCGTTAGGTCAGGACGGTACTTTGCCTGCTATGAGCATTGTGATCCTGACTGGTGTGCTCTGTTCTCCAAGCTATAACAGGGGCAAGAGCCATGATGGAGGTAATCCAAGATCTTATGTCTTGGCATTGTGTATTAGTAACTCTTCATTGGATTCCAGGGCATATGGACGTGACCGGGAATGACCGGGCAGACTTGCTTGCAAAGTCGATGCATGCCCAAGCGCAGCCCGTGAATGCAGAAAAGAGCTCACTTGAGGCAGCATGTGCCAAGATCAGGCTCTTTGAGCAAACTCTGTGGTTCTCGAGTAAGGGCAATGGAGTGAAGGGCAGAAATGTCCGCAGTCAGATTTAGCGGCCGCCCAGAACTTACCTGTGCACTCAGGTAGAACGAGCAGCCACTAATTGCCCAGTTTTGTACTGGGCATTGTCCTATAGGTGCGTACTTTGGGAGGTAGAGGCCCAATGTCGTTTCCCTTGCCGACAATGCAGAGAAGTTGAGGAAACCATAGATCATTGCTTTTGAGTGCCCCGAGCTGCCGGACCACAGGGTGGACCAGTTGGTTAGCTTGCTGGCCATTGGCCTTTAAGGCAGTTCCCAGACGTTGAGTAATACAGTGAGTTTGATCTCACTGGCTCTAAGAGACTAAGTCTCAACCCGCAGTTATCACAGAGAGAGTTCAGAGAAAGTACTGTGCTCGTCACAGATTATGCCTCTCCTGGTACTTTAGAGCCTCAGGCCTCCTTTCTTGGGAATTTTAGAAAGGTGATCTTTCTTCCAGTCTTTGGTACTTTTTCTTCATTCCATATTTTTACGTTTAAGTGGTAGCAACATTTCAATTACTTTTACTATGTCTGCTTTGCTTTGAGTGCTTCTGGTGGGATACCATCAGGTCCTGCTGCCTTCCTGTATTTTATTAAATTTATTGTAAAGTTCTTGTTAATCAAAGGGTTTGTGTTACTGTTAAAAAAATAATGCATAAAAAAATTATTCAATTAAAATTTTTAATGCTTCACTTAAAAAGAAATTCGTGGGGGACGGTGTAAGTCATCAGTAACATGATCTTTAAAGATTGAGGTCAAGGTTGGGGGGAATGGGGTAAAAATCTAGAAAAAAGCATTACGACCTCTTTCTGGATATTCATTTATGTTTAAGAAGAAAAAAGCATCAATTTAACTGACAAGTGAATTAACTAGTCTAAATTATTAATTTAATATACATCTATGCGAACATGTAATGCAGCTGTAACAATCTTAGAGAACAGCCATATTCGAAACTGACTTCTTATGCCATTTTATAGAATAGGCTTTTAGAAGGAGTTGCACTCTTGTTTTTTTTTTAAATACATTATAAAAAAATACTATAAAGAGCAGCACAACAGTAAATTTAACAGTTTTTAATGAATTAAAGTAATAAAAGCACTCTTGAGAGCCGCACAAAACTCACAGTAGAGCCAATAGTGCTCTAAGAGTTGCATATGGCCACCACTGAAATATAATAACAAACTTGTTTGAGAACAAATAATTATTCAAATAATTTGTGTCGATTAAAATTGAGTTAATTTCAAAAACCTTTTTTTTTTTATTATGCAGCGATTTCGATTAACATTAATTTCACTTGTGGCTGGAAGTCTGTTGAGGAGGTCTATAAAGTATTCAGGTCTGAGAAGAGCTTCCCTTTCTCATTCATTTCTCCCACTGCTAGGGTACCTACCCGTTGTTAGCTGCTTTCCTGCTTCTTACTGTGACAACACTGTTTTACTGTGACATTACTCCCTTTGGAGCCTTGAAGAGATTGGGTGCTATTTTAGAAGGGCACTTGTTGCATTGGATGATAACATCACGGCAACTCTATCTGAGTGATGATGGTTTTCCTAAGAATATTACTGTTTCCCCATTTTGCCAATGCTATAGTATCTGCTATGCACCATCTGCACTCTGATAGGCGTATTATCTTGACTTTATACCAAGTCATATCTTTTGCAACCTGTGCTGCCTTTCCTGTTTCTTGCATAGGGGTAATGTTCCTATTTTTGCTTTGCCTTCATCATCAGAAGAGTTTTTGGCTGGTTGGCTTCCACATGGCTTTCCCCAACCAGCCACATAGGGTCCTCGACTGAGGCCTCTTCCTGATTAAGGCATGAAAATTTATCTATGTTTATAGCTCTGGTTTCTGTAGCGGTTGGGTTTTTACAGGGTTGGGTTGTTTGCCCTCCGCCTAACCCTTCTCTGTACTCTTCCAGGGCTTGGAACCTGGCAACAGGGAAGTTTTTTATGCGTTTCTTTCTAAAAATTGGATTGAGTAGATTTTGTAATTGGGCATAACATTTGTATGTTTATATTTATGTATATGTTTTTGGTAATATTCTTTTTCTGTAAGACTAAATGGGAAAGTTTATCTTAGAATTTTGGTCTGTCATGAAAAAATTGAATGAAACCTGCTTAAATAGTTTTAACTGTGTCATAGTTGGAATAAATTTTTGTGTAATATATATACAATAAGTTAAAGTTGTCCATTTATTTGGCTTAAAGTAAGTTTATTTGTAAAATTAAAATTATGAAAATTTAAAATTAATATCCATCACATATTTTTTAGACATTAAGTGTGGATATATCTGCAGGTACACCTAGTGAAGGAATAAGCAGTGAGAATCTAGTAGACAAAGACTTGACATTTGGTCTGCCTTTACATTCTACAGCTAATAAAAATGAAACAAAAAATGAGGTGCAAGCTGATAATATTGTTTCAGAGCCAAACATACAAATAAATTCTAATTGCTCACACCCAATTCATGACCTGAAACAATTGATTATCAAACTAGCAGCTATTTGTGAACTGCCTTCTTTTCAAGATGAGCTCATGCTTTATCCCTCTAGATATTTATTGGGTCCTTCTGAAGAGGATATTCGTGTAGCAAAAAAGAAATTTCTGGAAGCTATTGATAAAGAGAAACTAAAGAAAATCAAAGAGGTTTTAAAAATGAAGAAAAGTAAACAGAAAAAACAACGTCTTATGGCAATATTAGCTGAATCAGGTCTTTCTAATGAGCAGCTGCTACTTCTAGCCCAGGATGCTAATATTAGAAAGAAGAGGCTAAACTTGAAAACTTTGTCAGAAGGTCATGGTAAAGAAATCTTATTAAAAGAACACAGGAAAGCAATGAGAATAAAAACTCAAGAAAGGCATCAGAAATTACTTGAAATGGCTGAAATGTTAAAAAGGAATCAAGTTAGTGATCCAGGTATAAGCATAGTCTCTAAGAATGGAGGTAAAAAATGTATTCTGCACAAATCATCTATTTCTGTAGTATCCCACAACACACAGCAATTGTCTATTGAAAATATTGATGAAGTTGCAGAAACTTTAACTGGTAAAAGTAGGAAGGCAACACTAGTTCAACAAGCTTGTCAAGATAAATCAAAAGAAATTAAAGTAGAATTCACAAGACGAGTATGCCTAAAAAAAAAAATGAAACAAATTGTTGCTAAGATATTAACAGAGATAAATGATGCTGGCTACCGTGTTGTTGTAACAAGTACTATAGGCTCAGAAGTTGGATCCCATAGTGCTGAATTATCAGTTATTCCATTAAAAGTTGATGATTTTTGGCCAGAGACAAAGCAGAGTGATGTTAAACCTGAACTGACAGAAGATGAGTATGCTAAGCAGCTGGAAAGAGAACAGATTTTAGAGAAGCAGAAAGCAAACGAGGAAAAAATGAAGGAACTGGAAATTAAATTGTTAAGAATATTAACAGGAGCAGAAGAAATCTTTGTACCTACTAGAAAGCGTTACAGTCCTGGTGAAACTCGTCCAACTGATGCTGAACGAATGAAAGAATATCGTAAGAAATTAAAACAAGATCCAGAAAAATATCAAGTCTATAGACAAAAGCGAGTACTGAATAAAAGAAGACGTAGACTGGGAGAGTATGCTGCTAAAGTGAGAGTGACCAATGCTGGGACTTCAGTATCAGTTCTCCCAACTGCTCCAGTCAATGAAGAACCTCATGGCTCACAGTCGATAGGTGCTCTAGTAAGTATGACTCAGCCTGTGGGAAGTGTTAATATGCATTGCTCACAAGTGTATGAACATCCCAGCAGCCACCAACCAACTTCTTCAGTAGTTAATGTACACCACACTACACAGTATGTTGGACAAGTCTCAGGAATACACCCTTCACACCAACATCAGCGGTCAATTACCTATGGAAATGAAATGGATATTGTAGAATTAATAGCTGCAACTCACAGTGTTCAGAACCAGCACTTTGGGTAAATGATCTAATTCTATCATTATGAAAAAGAAAACTTCAAATTTGTGCAATGCTATTAATGAATTATCTGATATTTTTTCTGTATTGTTCTTTTTCAAATTCAAACTTGTTAAAATCATACTGTATTAGGTGAAATTCCACCGTAACTGACGTGACATTTGGAAAACAATTTAGCATTCTGACATTAAACAAACAAATTTTCTTTTAAATTAGAGACTTTTTAAAACCAGTTTTACTAAATACAAGTTTGAATTAATGTTTATTGAAAAGGTTTAGCAGTTTTATGCTAATCCTTTCCAAGATAATATTACTTAATATTTTCATAACTGACGTAACTTTTTTTAACCCAGTTTAAAAAGAAAGTAATATCATTACAGATTTTTCTGAAATCTTCAAATGAAAACAGATTTTTTATTATTTATTATTTCATACAATTGCATTAAAATAATGTAAAAATTAGTATTATATTTTGAAAATTGTTTTAACAATATAAAATATTCAGTGTAACTTACGCATCATAAAGTCGTAACTGACGCAACATCAACAAAATACAATTCAATGTTGAAAAAAATAATAATTAAACCGGTTGAAAAAAAGCAAATGAATTATTTCTTATGTTTGAAAATTCATTTATTTTTTAAATTTTGAAATGTTTCTTTGATTTTATTCTTAACTGGAACTTTTAAGCCATCTATTCCTTCCAGTGTAATTAGACCAAAAAATATTATGCTTTCATGAACATCTTACAATCAGGTGCTTTTGGCCAATTTTTGTAATCTGGTGCAAAAATTTCATATCCCAGAAACCAAACTTGACATTTTTTTCAATACTCTGCCAATGCTGAATCTTGTAACAAAATCAACAGCATAGTATTTTTCTATTTCTATTACAACTGGTAGCTTTTGATCTGGCAGCATATTTGTAGTTTTAAATTTTAGTGTGTTTTCTGCTGCTGTAAATGTATGGCGCCTCATGACTGTTAATTGCTTTTTCAAAAGAAGATTTTATTTCTTTTTTATACCGTGAAGACCATTTATAATATGACACTTCTGAGCTTGCTTTTTCCCTTTAAATTCTGTCATCCGGCTTTCAGCACATGTTTTAGTATCTGAACATCTATTACATTCACTCAAATAGCAGTTCAAGTACGATCCACAAACTGAATTTACACTAAAATCATTTAGTATTTACAAATCAGGCTGCAACTTTGAACCTCTTATTAACAGCATTTCAGAGTTTTCATGATATACACAGCAACAAACTGTGTTATCTTTCTCAGATATTGGTACGATATGTTTAGGACTAAATGGGCAAACTTTGATTTACCTATTTTCAGATCAGGGTATTAGTTTTTAAATTGCTTATAAACTTCCATACACTCATTGTAAGAATTTTCTTTATATCTTCTTTTATATTATTTTTGACCTCAAGTACATAGTCTTTAGATCCGGGCATCTGATGGGGTATGGTATCAGCATTATAAAAACTTACAACTCTTTCTTCTAAGGCAGAAATATCAGCTTTTTTTTTTATAGTTTTTTCATCAGTCACTGTTATTCCAAGCTTCTTTGCCAAGTTTTTCACACAGCAATTTTTTCTAGGGCTCATTGGAAGAGCTGATTTGACTTTTCTAATTGCTTTGCCAAGTGATTGTGGTGTTTTAAAAGCTTTGGTTGCTGTCTCTTTATTGCTGCTAAGAATATTTTGACCACTCAACATTCTGGATTTTCTCATTCTTAGCTTATTGTTTTCTCTTTCGATCTTTTTTTTTGACAAATTTCATTTTTCTCGCGATGCTTTTTATTGAATTTTATTCTTTTCTCGACATTCTTGCAATTTTTCTACACCCAATGTGGCCCATTATTTCTGCTGCACTTTTAGGTAGCATAATAAATAATAAGGCAGCAATGAAACACTCGAAGAATAAAAAGATTCGTCAGGTACTCAAAATATGTTGCATCAGTTATGCTAGTTATGTTGCGTAAATTACATTAGTTATGTTTCATCAGTTACATGAATTGCTATTTATCCCATGAACCCTCAAGCTTTTAAGTTTTAGTTTTTGATTCGGGGAATAAAAATGTAAGAAAAAAATAATTTTTAGAAAAATCTTTTGTGATTTGTTAACATACTTTAAAAATGTAACTGATGCAACATTGAATATTGAATACTTTTTCATCTCTATTATCACCCAAAATTAAATGTTTTTATATAAAAAAAAGTATTTTTGATTGTAAAACACTACAAAAACAATCAAAAGAAAACTACCTTGTTTTATTTGTAGTAGTAGTAAAAATTATTTCAGAAAAAAACTTTATATACCAAAATTAATGTTTTTTTTACAATCTAGAGGCACTTTCCAAAGGCTACACCCCACAGACAAAACTAGCATAGATATTGAAATAAAAATTTTCAAAATCTTGTGCATAGAACATTTAAAAAAAAAAAATTTTAATAGTAAAAAAAAAAACAAAAAATTTTTTTTTTAAAAAGTTACCTTTTTGGTGGAATTCACCATTACATTTTTTACATTAATTAGTTGAGAGTTGAAATAAATAAATTAAAACTTCAAAAAAAACTAAATGTAAGTTTGCTTTTTTTAATGCTTTATGCTGCTGCTGTAAGGACATGCGTTTTGTTGAAAGATATTCATATTTTTATTTTGCATAAAATTATCCAAATAAATGTAAAAAAATATTAAAATTAATGATTTGTTTCATTTTAATCTGAAACTTCCTTTAAAACACATCAGTCACAATACATGCTTTTTTTGTTAGTTAAACAATTTTTTTATAGAATTGCATTTTGTTATTTTTATTTTTAAGATTGTGTTTTTATTAAGCCAATTAAATTATTTTATAATTATTCCAAAGTATTCGTGGATTTATGAAATAAATAAAAAAAAAATTAAAACATGACCCAGTTGACTTGACTTGTAAGAGCTTTCAGTTGTGTTTTCATTTTATTTTTGTTCATAAAAAAATAATTTTAGATGTAATTCATTTCAGGCTTAGAAATTTTCTTTTACTATTTTTTAAAACTCTGTATGCTTACTTGTTGATATTTTAATAAACTGAAAGTGAGTTCTATCCTGTATAGAAACATTACATCTCATTGAATAGTTGTAGAAAAAATAAAACAATACACTCCATGCACTTGATATTTCGGTAATATTTTTTAATTAAAAGATCTGTTGAATACCTGGGCTTAAAAAAAGTACATTTTCATATTAACTGGATTTTTAAAAATAAAATGAATTATTTTTCAAGAAGCAATATCTTTACATGTACCATGGTTTTGATAAAACTTTCAAAACTCAAGTCTATCAAAGTTTTGAATGAAGCTGTTTCACATTTGAGGAATTCTGTATCTTATCATAGTTGGTATGATCAAGCAGCTATATTAGATCTAAAGCAACTATGTTTCATATTTCTGGAAGAGAAATTTGTTAAAAAATAAAGAGCTTTCAAGAATTAAAGTCTTCAGTGTCCACAGGTGTGTCAGCTTACTGATTTGTTAATTTTCAAATTATTTTGCTTTTATTTTTTAAAATCTTGAATCGTACATTTGGTTAATTTTACCGCTTGATTAAATTAAATATCCTGTTATATTTGATTGCAGATATAGCTATATGCTCTTACAATATGATGGGCAAAAGATATAGCCCAGTTAATTTAAAAAAGATACTTGCATGATCTATATTAATTAATGACTTCTAATGCAACAAATTAGGTGGCTTAGTGGTAACAAGATGGTAGTAAATTTTGGAAATGCATGATGCATATTCTAAATTTTATGATATATTTGTTGCATTATGGTGATACCTTCTGGTTGGAGATTAAGTAGAGGCTTTATTACACTAAAATATATATATATATATTTCAAATGATTTTTATTAAAACGCACTAAAAAGTAAAAAATGCGCGCAAAAACAAATTGGTTCATTTATTTATCCAACAGTTTGTCACAAACTGTAGTTCAAGTGCTTATTAATAAATTACGTACACTTAGTTTTATTTATCAATGAATAATATTTTTGATGTTATAAATAAGAAATCCAAACTGGTGCCCACCCTTTAATTTTAGCCATTATAATTTAAATATTTGTGTTGTCGATGGAATGACTTTTTAGTGCCTTTTAATAAAAGTTATTTATTTTTTTAGTTTTAAAAGAATAAAACTTGTGATTGTAAAACTAAAATAATCTAGCTAAATAATAAAAAAAAGTAAGACATAAAACACACAACTCACGGTGAATGTACTTCCATATTTTTTTTTGACTGAGTATAACTTATACTCTCCAGCTGTAATTTTACCTTTATAAATATTAACAAAATTAAATAGCTTAAATTGTAATTCCACTAGTTGTAAATTTATTGTGTATTATCATCCTGAATATACACGGTGCTGCATGCCAAATTTGAGTGTTCAAACAAAATTGAGTTATAAAATATAAAGGAAAAAACCACAAGCACACAAAGTGACACTACAAATTTTTAAAAATTGTCCTGGTCATATGATATCACACAAAGGACCTTAAGTTAAAATAATTTCATAGTCCCTGATGTAAATTTATTTCACAGCTTTATTTTTGTTAGATTATTACTAATATCATTCTTTTTTTTATCCTTTTTGTTTTAGGAGCAGATGATCCAGATAGTAAGGTATGTACTAACAATTTATGTATACTTTTTTTTAATCTCATTCAAATTTCACTAATTCACATTTATTTATTAATACAAAATCATTAGAAACTTTGAAACTAAAGTGCGAATGCAATATTTTTAAGGCATGAGAAGGTGATTTTTTAAAAATATGGTCTCTGTACTCTCATTTGCATTGTATTTCAAATGTTTGATGACTTATGAATGCTGTTCAATGTTTCTGTCATTATATTAATTATTGAAATTTTGGTACACATTTAAAAAGAATTGTATTAAGCTTTTTTGGGCCATGCCCCACTGGGCCATGCCCCTTTAAAAAAATCATTATGTTACTTCCGTTAATAAAGAAATTTTTTATATACATTTATATGCAAATCTGCCTTATTGTTACAAAGATGTTTTCTCCCAAAACATTCACTTTTAACATTTTTGCCCGCTTGTAAAAAAATATTCTCTTAATTTTTATATGAGAACATTGAACTCCAAGATATATGGTCTAGACTTGAAAAAATGGAAGTGCAAATGGCATGAAAGTAAGCATAGAGAAGAGGAAATAATGGTCAACATCACAGGCAACAGGAAAAACAACAACTTATGGAGAAAGACAGGGTTCAGATGCTTGGGCTCCAATTTTATTAAGAGGGAACTTGGATAAAAGCTTTGTCATGCTCTATGAGTTATAAAGCTGAATTCTGAGGTAGAGAAATGGCCCTGGCATTAGAGATCATGTCTTAGAGTAAAGGTCTTGAAATTCCACACATGAATATAACTAAAACTTTTGTAAGGAATAACCAAGCAACCTTGTGACTTTTGAATCACCCCTGACATCAGTGATAAAATAAAAGCTGACATGGTACGGCCATATCCCATTTCACTATTCTCTTATATTGAAGGAATTTTGTCGAATCGACCTTTATAGAAAATAAATTTGATAATTTGTCCTAGGTTTAACATTTAAAAAATGGACAAGCCAAAACTTATCAATCCCACAGGGGACTTCTTGATAAAAGGTAATATGTAAAGACCTTTCCACTTCAGTGTCCCTGAAGTTCTTTCAAATGAAATGAAATCGTTCAACATTTTGGCCAATAATAAACGGTATGCACTGTTAAACTGGATATTATATTTAGAAAGTACTATTCCAAAACTTTTATTTCCTTTTTAACTAAAAAATACAATTATGTACAAGTTTTTTATTTGTGTTAAATTGTGAATGTTAATAGTCTCATAATTGCAATTTTTTTGTTAATATTGCTAAAAACTACATAGAACCAGCACTTACAATTTTTGATTGAGTGTGACATTATTTAGTAGCCACATTTATTTTTCAACTCTCAGTATCCTTGTCATTAAAATTGTAGATATAATATTTCCGCTGTTATCATTGTCATGTATCTTATATTCCTTACGCTGGCATGTAATATCAGCAAATATGCCTGGCATAAAATTAAATCTATTAGAATGTATCTATTAGAAGAAATTTATTTCATTTAAATCTATGAATAAGGAAATAGATTATATTATTTTTTAAAGCAGTGTAGTTCAATTTTTCTAATGTTTTTTCCTTAATCAGAGAACATATACAGCATTTTTAGAAATATTTGAGAATCGTTTGCTGAATCAAATCTAAATCAGAGCAGTACTTTGGTTTTTGGGGCAGAGATATATTAAGGGATGCTAGTCACAAGCACTTCTAAGGACTCTATTACACCAAATTGGATATTACATTGTACTGGGTGATGCATTTGGCATTTGTCTATAAGATCAGCTCTGTGCTAGATAATAGATTTTGGGAATGAAGGAAAATGGTATTAGGAAAAAAAATGAAATGTTTAAATTGTCCCCATGTTAAAAAACACTGGCTTAATGCATTTTTTAATTGCAACTCTCTACTGGAAAAATAAAATTACTGAATTTCATTTTATATATACCTTGAGTGAAAACTCACATTTGATATTATAAATAATTTTCTTTTTACCTTTGTGAATATCTGTAAAGTTAACTGACAATAGTTTTGATAGATTTTTATTTAACCTTATTTTATGTGTGTATATACTCTCAAGAATTTTTTGACAGTATATGGATGTTTACTGCTTCAATTTCATATACATTTTGGCTAATTCTTATAAATTTGTAGCCTATTGAATTAAAATATTTGAGTAATGATTGTTATATAATTATATATATAATGTGTTTTTATAATTTTCATGTAATAACAGGTACATCCAAAACTGTAAAACATATAAATTAGAATTTTCCTTAAAATAGCACCATATGCCCGATAGTTAAAGGCAATATTTAATTTCAGATACCATTTTCATACAAAGAATGTTGGCAGTATTATAAGAAAAATGCAGATGGCCAGTCAGCTTGTTGCCAGCTATGTGGCAAAACATTACTTTGTAAGGATCGTTCTACTAGTGGACTTCATCGTCATCTTGAACATATTCATAACATGAAAAGAATAAAAAATATTCATAATCGAATAAAGCAACATTAGTTCCTAAATATAAAATGGAAAAAGTTCCAAAATATCATGATACTAAAGCAGAGAAGATTGATTGCATATATCTAAACATGTATCATTGTTGGATTCTGTTTCAAGAAGTGGGCTTTATATCTGATAAAATTGTTTTAGTGCACCTTGTATGGTAAATATTTAATTTGAGATTGGTTGAACAATAAATATTGTCTTTGAAGTTTTGTTTCTCATTCTAAATAATGATAAATTTAAAATTCAAAAGTGTAGTAATACTGATTTTTTTAGAGAAAACATTGTATGATTTTTATAGACCCATTTTAAAAAAAAGACAACATATTAACACATTACTGTCAATAGCAAATGTTTGTTGATTTATTAAATATTAACACATTTATTTAATTTTATGAGTTTAATTGATTTTTTTTTTAAATCTAATAGGCCATCAGGGCAGATGAAGTGTAGAATTTATCTATTTCTTTAACCATGGTATATGAATGGATAGTATGGTTAGCTCGTCTTTACTTCCCTAACTAATGCCTGGTGGACTTAGGGAAATAAATATCAAATTAGGGAAATTAACATCAAATTACCTTTAAAATTTCCCTTGGTTCTCACAGAGTATCAAACCCTCGACTCTCAGGTTGACAGTCAAGCGCTCTACACCGTTCGGCCATGAGTCCACTTAAATTTAAGTCTACTTTATTTTCAAGATAGAGTAATTATAAGTATAAATTTTTATTACTGTAGAAATTGGCATATAATTCGATCTCGCAAATAGGTTGAGAGTATTTTTATGCCGAAAATTACGAAATCAATTATGACCTGCGCATAAGTCAAGGGTAAAACTTAACAACTATCAGATTCTTAAAAATTTAATAATTATATCGCTGGACTTTTACATAAATTGTATTTATCTTTGCAGTTGTTAACGCGCTTTATGCACTAGGCACCAACCCATAAGCAAGGGGTGACCGGATCACATAGCAAGCACTCTACCAGCTGAACTATCCAGCCACTTCGTCTCATTTAGATTTGAAGTCTTGTTGCTATTAGAAAATTAGATAAGTTGTAGGTACAGAAACAATTCTACGCAAATTTAATGAAGAGCTGCGCCAAATGAATGTTGAGTATTTCCGATTTCTGCCATTGTCCGCGTTGCTTTGTAGTGTTGAGTATTTAGTGTCAATACCCAAATTCAATGGAATATTGTGTTGCCGTTAATAAGTCGACCATGTTTTTTTCACTGAATTTTAAGGCATAAATTTTTCCCCTTACACACAAATATCTACGGTAGCTGAAAAAATGACATTTAAAAATTTACAAGTTAACTATTTATGCAAATTATACCAAACCTGGATTTACTTAAAGGCATCTAAAAATGTCATGAAAATGTACAGTTTAATCTTCTTATAATAAGTATGTTTTGCTAATCATCACATCAATTCATGAACAGTACAATTAACTTACTCATGAAAAACACAAAATAATATATGGAAAAATATGAATTATACAATTAAAGCAGTAGCTTAAATATGAATTGGTGGGTTAGCCATGGACTGCATTTTATCTGCCACTGAAGTGGGATGGGTGACATTTTCAGTGCAGTGTAACCTTAAAATACTAACTTAACCCTTTTGATGCTAAATACTATATATGCTAAATCTGATGTTTTGCCCAGGGCTAACCTTCAAAATACAAAACTTTCTACCTGTGCTGAGTTATTTTTTCGACCTCAGGGTGATCCAAGGAAACCAACGAAATGCGACGGTTTTGGTCAATTTTAATGTACCTGGAATATTTTAGCAGTCTTTGTGTGTTGTCACCTGCTTTCGCTCAAGATTACTGTAATCACACTTAAGCAGTTTAGGTGGAGGGTTATAGGAGTGGCAAGCAAATGGCAGGTTTGGTAGCTTTACTATCTGTGTAATTAGGGGTGTTTAGGGAGGAGCTAGAAAGAGAAAGAAGGGAGATAGATACAGAAGAGAGTGAAATAATCTAAGTTACATACTCATGGATCATACACTCATTAACTCAAAAAAGTCAAAAATTTAGTGGACTAAAGTCCATTTTAAGAATGGCCAGCAACAAATGATACCAAGAGAGCATACATTAAAAAAAAAAAAAAAGAGAAATAATAACATTTTAAAATGAAGATTTATATATAAAGTATTCATATATGATATTCAAGTATTATTCTGATAATATATGAGTAGATCAAACATGTCAATCTTCCTATAAATTATGTATATTAAAGAAAATAAATCAAACTCAAGTACTTGCACTGTATGGCTGGATTTTATGACATTAAGAAATCTTTAATTTTTATATTATATTTGTTGCACAAACATGCTCATTTTCTTTTTAATGTATATTATAATAAATTGAATTACCTTTTTGTTATCTTTTTATCATATTGTTATAACTTGTAAAAGGGGTTAGGCACTTTATGGCTGCACTTGACCTTTTAACTTTTAAGGCTCATAGAAGTTTTTTTTATTTGCTTTTATTTGTTGTTTTCATATGTTTTTATAGAAAGTATGACCCATTTAGTAGTGTGGTAGCAAAATAATCATGCATTCAAGCTGTTTCAAACATAGTAGGTAAACTTTCTCTGCAATATGTAGAGAGTGAACTATGCTCAATTTTTCCTTGAAAATTACTAAAGTGTACAAAACAATATTACAGAACAAAACACATTTTTCTCACTTTGTTTTTCAAATTGATTCTGAATATGTATTTAGTTTTTTTTTATATCACGTCAACTTTTTGAATTATGGGCTGCACCATACAGGCTTAATAAATGCATGAATTAGCAAACTTTGTGCTACTAAATGAAAAGTATCACAGTGCGATGGTCTGCCATTTTCCCAGAGATCTTAGTATTTAAACAAACCTTTAATTTTCTTTAAATTTTATATTTATCTATTTTATTAAGTGTTGCAGTTGTCTTTTTCTTTTAGTTTTTTTTTTTAATTAAAAAAAATCTTACCATTTTCTTCCATATTTTCAATAGTTAAAATGTTTTGCAGCTTTGAATAAAAAAAATACAGTGCAACAAAATGAATTTAGCTGTTTATGAAAAACATTATAAACATAACATTATTTAAAATTAGTTGACACAAATTATTGTGCTTTGAATGAGACTGATAACTTTTATTGATATTTATCTTCATATAGAAAGTTAACTGTTTGTAGATTACTATTTTAACTCTTAAGATGTTAATTTTGTTGAAATTAATTTCTTTTTTTGTTGAATTATGTTATCTGTTTTAATTTATATTTTATGAAAAATCAACAAGTGTTTACTCAAAGTGATTTACTGATTACATTATCATAGTTTCAAAATGCTACTTAAATTAAATTTCTTTCTAAAGTTTATTGACATGCAGTGTTAAAAAAAAAGTATTTTGTATTATTGTTCTATTCAGTGATAACACCTGTAAGTTTCCAGGAAATGTTTGTTCACTTTGTGTTTGTGTCTCACCAACTAGGCTACTAGTTGAAATCTTACTTTCCAAAAGTTATCAATTCCTCGCATGGTAATGCCCACTGACTATAGCTAATGTCCCGCACCATTTGCTGATCAAGTTCAGTTTACTGGTCATGTATCTGTACAGGAGAATGTAAAAAAAGACCCCGAAATGCTTAACCAATCATCTTTAGAAATTGAAAATAAGCTTCAAGAGAAAAAGAAAAGATCATGCAATGCATTAGTTTCTTCGCTGTTTGTCAGAACTAACCAAATTGCTCATTACCCACAAGTTGTTGGCAAAAATGGTAAATGGAAACGGTGTGAACTTCCTGGCTGCAAAGGGATTTGAAATACTGTGTTAAATGTAATGTTCATTCATGTTAAAATAAACATGCTAACTGCTATTTGAGTTTTTACATTTTTCAAGTCTGTTTTCTTTTAATTCCTAATTGAAATATATGTACTATTTAATTTTAAAAATAGCATGAGTATTTTATTACTTGTTAGTGTAATATTAAAATGAACATTTACTAATTTTCAGCTATAATTTTAGCAATATTAATTTTTTAAATATTACCCCGGATTTTATTTTTTTAGTATAAGATAAACATTTCTCACACTATCATACTTTCTAGTTTTACAAGCCCTTAAAAATATAAGCAATTAAAAAAAAATTGATTTCAATAAGTTTTTGTCATAAATTATTTGTGTGCGTGCAAGTACAATTGAGAGGTTTAACCTATTTTTACCTGGGCTTTGCATTATTATGAATTTGTTTAGAAGAAAGATGTAAAAAAAAAAACGATTTTATTTATTGTAACCCAATACACCTTTCTCTACCTCTGCCAGATACGTACGACTTCAACTGGTGATATGGGCTATCTTTCAGGAAGTCGAATAATTTATGAATGTGCTCATTGCGCCAATATATTTAATACAGAGGCAGATTTCGAAAGTCATTCTGAACATTGCCAATTTCCTACTTTGTCTTACTGCTGCTCATACTGCTTTTTTAAAGCTGAACTACGAGATGCCATCAATATTCATATTCAGGATGCTCATCACATACCAGCACACCAGTTTGCCTGCCCTATATGTCCTTCCAGCTTTAGACAAAGATTAGGTCTTAAGAAGCATATGAATGTGAAACATTCTAAAACAGCCAAATTTCAGTGTCCTTTTTGTGCCAAATTCATGTACAATAAAAATGACTTGGATGGGCATGTAAATCAACATCAAGGCTTGAAACCCCACTGTTGCTCTTACTGTGGCAAGGCATTTTGTTACAAATCTTCAATGGGTTCACATGAAAAGATCTGTTCATTACGTTGGCCACAATCATGACGAATTAAAAAAAATGAGCTTCTTTATCACAAGGATTTATTGACAATTTATCATTTTAATCTCATTATTTTCATTACTGACTTTGTTAGCAAGTACAGCCATTCTTAAAAAGATACTTAACATACACTTTTTTTTAAAGCATATCTATGGGATGTATTCAGGTTGCATTTTTCAATGTAATTGTACCACCTAACATACACTTTTTTTTAAAGCATATCTATGGGATGTATTCAGGTTGCATTTTTCAATGTAATTGTACCGTAGTCATAAATTCTCTATATCATATGTGATCATAAAAAACACTTAGGTATCATTTATTACAGCTTTGTAAAGAACTTTTATTATTTGTCTTTAAATTATAAATAATGATATAAAAATTGATTTTTAAAAATTTATATTTGTAGAAATATTTTACTTTATGTCATTACTTTTTGGTTGGTTAAAGAAAGTTTGTAAGATAAATTTGTTTAATCCTTTCTTCCACTTTACCACCTTAATGAGAAAGTTAACATTTGTTTTGTTTCTATAAAATATGGTGACTTACTTAAATTGAAATTGTCACTATTTCTGATTAAAAAATGTATATGTGCTACAAAAGTGTGAAAGCATATTTTTTTTACATTGTATTGTTTTGGATGTCTAATTTGCTATCATCAGTTTAACTTGATGTTAGTCACATGTGCTTAAAAACTTTTAAACCAAAACAAACGGTCAAAGCTTAAACACATTAAATAAACACTAGATTATCTTGTATATAAAAAGTATTTTAATTCCTGTATTTAAAATTGTTAGTGCGTTGTTATTCTAAAAATATTTAAATTATGAGTGCAAGCCTTTTTTTCTTAAAATTTGTTAAATCATTTCTCCCACTTAACCGTCTATTGTTTTGTTACAATAAAATATGCCGGCTTAATTTTGAAGATGTTGCTATTGAAGATTAAAAACCTTATATATGTTACAAATTTGTGAATGTGCTTACGATGTAATAAACACTTGAACATCTTGTTAAGTAAAAATAACTCAGTGCTTCAATGTAGAAATATTTAAAGTGTATTAAAAAAAAAAAGAAATTATTAGATAAGTTGATCCTGTTCTGCATTGTGAATATGCACTGACATTAACATATTTAATCAACAATAAATCTTCCTCCCCTCCCCCCCCCAATGTTAATACTTAAGAAATACAACACTTTATTTGAATAAATTAATGCTGTGTGCAAACAAAAGTAAATCTTCCAAAGTGATTAGACATTAGTTAACTGTTAGTCTTAGTAAAATGAGGAATGTATCAATCTTCATTCTTGACAGTGTAGACTGAAAACATGATTTGCATTACATTAAAAAAATCTACAAATGTATGTTCCTGGAGTACTTTATGTGTACTTTTATTGTTTTGTTATTATTTTTGTCTTTTTTTAATTAGGTTTTATAATAATACTAATCAAAGCATCACTTAATTGATCATTATAGAATATTGAGTATCTCTCACCAAGTCAAAAGTCTAGTTCATCCAACTTTTCATTTATATGTTCTCACCCGCTTTTTTTCTATGAAGTTGATAATGAAGTAAAAAAAACAATGAAGTGTTGTGAACTTTCTCATAAAAGTTCACAATTTTTAGTTCAAAATACATTTCAGCGCCAAAGATACAATACCACACTCTGCTTGTAAATTATCTTACTTTCATATGTATATAAGAAACAATAAGTATTATAAATACATTTTGGTGAGAAGTTACTTTGTTGAAGATAAAAAAAAGATAGTATAAATATTAGGCAACTTAGTGTCCCTGTTTGTGGGTGTCATCACTGTTTCTCTACATCATCAGATTGATAGGCCAGATAAAGTTTCAGTAGCTTATGATACCCAAGCCAGGATCCTGTATGGCTGTACTACTTGCCTAATGACGTCTTCCTCACACATTTTTAGTCAAAATCACAAACAACAATGTGAACAGCCAGTTTTCATCTGTTGCTGTTCTGTCTGCAACTTCAAGGACGATTCAGCTGATATGGTTGATATTCATATCAAACAGATTCATCTTATATCTTGTTCACAGTGCTACTCATTTTTTAAAACCCAAACTGGACTTAAAAAACATATGGAAGTAAAGCACACAAAAAACCCAACTCTGCAGTGTCCTATCTGTGGAAAAATAATGTACAACAAAATGAACTTGAATGGACATGTAAACAAGCATAATGGTGTTAAGCCACACATTTGTTTATATTGTAACAGAGGTTTTTCTTACAAACAATCCCTTAGTGCTCATGAAAAACTGTGTTTGCAAAAACCTCACTCTTATTTAAAATAATTGCATTTTTCAACCAAAGATTTAATGAAAGAAAACAATTCATTGGGAAGATTTTTGATTGAATGATTAAAAGTTTATTGTGAAGGCCTAAGAAATAGATTTTCTTTTTCAAGAAGAAAACAATTTATAGCAATTGTGTTTACTTTAAGCAAGCACTTTAAAAAGATTTTGTTTCTCACATGGTTATTATTATACTTATATTTATAAATTACAATATTATCATAAATGAAGCATGTATGAATGAAACCATAACATTAGCTGATCATGGCCAGCTTATTTGTCATGTCCACGTTGGTCATTTAGAAAAATGAATATTATTATACATGAAGCATGTATGAATGAAACTTATGTCAGTTTCAAATAAATGTTAGAAAATTCAGGCCAAAGTTGTTTTTTTTTACTTAGAACATCAGAGTAGAAATAATATAACATTGACAGTTTTCTAGTAATACTAAATCAATTAAACTACAGCGTTATAAGCAACTTGTATCATTATTCTACTCAATGAAGACAACTGAAAGTTTACATGGAAATGTTTGTTCATTTGTCTTTTTGTCTGTGTCTCACCAACCAGGTTACTTGTGGAAATCATTCATCCCAAAAGTCATCCACTCTTCACTGGACAGTGCCCCCACACCATAGTGATTACCCCACAACATTTGCTGATCATGGTCAGCCTGTTGGTCATTTACCTGTTACTGAAAGTGTCAGAAAAGATCTTGGTTTTCCTTGCAGAGCCTGTCCAGATGTTTTTAGTAATATAGAGGAATATAATTATCATATGGAATGTACCCATCGGTATGTGCCATGTAATCAGTGCACTGTATGGTGCCCATCTGCTGGTGCTCTAAGGGGACATATCCACAGGGAGCATAAACCTAAGTTTGTTTGCAGTATCTGCCTGAAAACATTTCATTGTAATATTAACTTCACAGGTCATATGAACATGCACAAAGGTGTGAAGCCTTACACCTGTACAAAGTGTAACAGGTCATTTTCTTATCAGCAGTCACTTCATGCTCATCAAAAAACTTGTTCTTACTCATAGGCAACTAACATATTTTAGTATCTGAACAAGAGAATTTTGTTAATGTTATTCAATGTGTAGTTTACTGAAAGTAAATTTTGTGTGTAATTTATATTTAAAGTAAATTTTGTGTGTTGTTTATTTAAAGTAAATCTTCATTTTGTACATTAACACTAGTCTCATTAAATGGTTTGATTAGGTACACTTAAAAATCTTGGCTGAGTTGACATAATATATTTTTATTGTGTGTTATAGTCTAGATTAGTGCTCCCAGTATTAGTGTAACCTGAACAAAATGTTTGTAATATATTGACCTTTAGATTCATAACTTTTTTCTTGATTTAGCTATGCCACTGAATAGACTGAATAGAATATAAATGCAAGTTAAAAAAAGATTGAGGTGCACTGGTCTAGCTTGTTAATTACTTCTAAAACAAAAAAAATGTCCAATTTAGTCACCTAATGATAATCAAATGTACTCAATTATTACTTAAAAATGTTATTATTGTATTATTTTTATTGTATCTCACCTTATTATCTCCATTTTGTTTTAAAACTTAAAATAATATTACATGTATTAGTTAATTGGAAATTAAGAATAAATTAAAAATACAAGATAATATTGATACACAGTTGTTACGGGACCAAGGAACAGGACTCCATATTTTTTTTCGGGGTCCAGACTCCAGAGATAGATGCGCATGCGCTCTAGACAGACTTTATTTTTTTACCGCTGTGATGTGCGCATGCGCGATAGCAGGACTCCGATTTTTTTTCCAGGATCCAGCTATAGATATTGCTCCTAACCCTAATCCTAGCCCTATTCCTAACCCTAACCCTAGCCCCGAAAACAAAAGAAAACAAAAAATATGCATTAATAAGCATTCCGACAACCATGCATGCGCATCTATCCCTAGACCCCGAAAAAAAAACACGGAGTCCCGTTCCTTGGTCCCGTAGTCACTGCGATTAAAATGCAGTGTTTTAAAATCCATTTTGTTATATATATTTTACCCTAAGTATTTAAATGTATGCATTTATTTTAACAATTTCAGTTTGTACATGTATATTTTTTTAACTTCATTTTTCGATTATATGTGATTAATTTGTTTGAATTATTTAGCAAGAGACAAAAGTGCTAATTATATATGTATATATTTATATTGAAACTTAAGTTTATAATTACCAAAAAAAAGAAAATCGAAAAAAAAATATTTTACTAAATATTTCCACCTAGCTTTAACCACTTTTTTTTTTTACTGTTTTGAAACTTGGGGTACAAAGGTTGTTTTCTGATTTTATTCCTCCAGGAGGAAGAAGGTGAAAAATCAAGTATTCGTTGCAGCACCTCAGAATTGCTAGGCAAGTTTGCTGCTTATGAATGCTCCTATTGCTCTGTTATTGTTACAGATTATCTTAGCTTGAACCAGCACAGTAAAAATTGTCCTTCACCATCATGCTACATGATTTGCTTGACATGTGGGGAAAAATTTCCCAGCAAGTCTGAAATGAGACAACATTTAAAATTTATGCATCATCATAAGACATTTGGCTGCAGATTTTGTGATATGATGTTCCTTAGTAGCTCAGGCCTGCTGAGTCATACAAAGGCCAAACACAAACCTGATCCTAAGACACTTTGCCAAATTTGCGGTCAGGCTTTCCACAATCGTGCCAATCTGCAAGGACATATGAACATGCATCTTGGTGTCAAGCCATTTCAGTGTAAAAAATGTGGCAAAAGTTATGGTCATTCCAAATCTTTGATGAACCATGAAAAAAGCTGCAGTAAAATGTTGAGCTCTTCAGGGAAAGTCAAGTCTCGTTGGAGTAATTTGGCTTTTACAGAAAAGAACAACAGATTCTTGCACAGAAATCAATATGCGTTAAAACCAACTACATCAAAAAACAAAAACTCCAGTAATGTTGGGATCTCATCAGTTGATCAGTCATTTTCATTTCCTGAACATTATCAATCATATGATGAGAAAAAAATAGACTGTGAGTCAAGGCTGCAGTCAGTGGAGACCACTGGTCAGTCATATGATTTTAATAAATCTACTTATCAACCTCTCCAGTCTCTGGACATGGGGAACTTGAACAACTCTAGTGGTTTAAATGATGCCAGTTTATATGACCAGGCTTCTGCTCATTTTGTCCTGCCACATATGCCATGTAAATTGTATCCACAAGGTATACTGTCAGAAAACAGATAAATTATCCTTATATTGTATAGTACAGAGGCACAAATTGTGATACATTTGGTGCTTTTTCTTCAATAGTAACATTTTTTTTTCTGTTGTAGCTGGATGTCTTTTAACTTTAAGATGATTTTTTTTTTCACATGCACTTTGAAAATTGTGTGCTCAAATGGTTGAAAAAGAATTACTTGTGTCATGGTTTAAAATATTACATTGTTTTAAATAATATTTTTTTTACAATGTAATATGATAACTGAATTTAAACCTTAATAAAATGTCAAAAGCCTTAATTGTTCCTTATTAAATTATTTCATCAGTTTTTTGCAGATTAATTTTTTTGTTTTGAAAAAAATAGCATTCAAATTTTATCATAGCTTTTCATTTCCAATTTAAACATATTTAGGCAATCTTGGTTTATTAAAATATGGAACCCATTTAATTTCAGTGAAATGTACATTAGCGTCGCTAGGAATTTTTCCAGGGGGGGGGGGGCAAATAACAACTTTGACATTTTTTTAAATGTAAGGGGGGGGGGGAGCAAATGCCCATGGAAATGTACACACTGATTTGCCTCTAGTGGAAGATACAACTTCATACTTGTGTATGAAATAACATATTTCTATTTAGTAGACTCATTTAAATAAAAAAAAATGTGCTTGCAAATGTTACACCTTTTGAGTAGTACATACTAAATCTAATACATAATCGGCTAGCCTGGCGTAGGTACGTTCGCGTACGTACGTTTGTATAACTTCCGCAGCTAAAAGTAGACTGGGGAATTTGTAACTCACAACTCAATTATAAGGAGTCACTCGCCGGTCCGGGTACCGGGCCTTTGATCTACTATGACATAATTCAAAATACTGATTTTAAAAAAAACTGACGTACCAATTTATTTCCATTGGAATGAGAAATTTCAAGTGCTCTATTGATTTCAAGTAATTTAAATATTTTACAAACAAATCTTCCCTATTTTTCCGGACAAAAAAAAAAAAGACATTATCTTCTCATCAGAAAATGGTTATGATAAATAATTTACTTGAAGGTGTAAGATATTTTCTGAATCTTAAAAAAATAAATCATCAAACATCACTATGTAAAACAGATGATCAACAGACGTATCGTGAACTGTTTAAATTTTGTCGAGAAAATAATGAACAAATCAGGACTTTCAAAAGTAATTTTATTTTATTGACACGAATTGGACAAGCATTCTCACATGCAATAAAATACTATTAATAAAAAAAAAGGTTTTAGTTTAAGTTATACGTGGATAAGGTCACAACTAATTAATGATAAAGTCTTAGTAAGACTTACGGAGTTTTTTTTTTCCAGTTCACCTGCCCTGTTTATCTTCTGTCATCAACAGGTCGTCACAATGATACAACAAGGTAAAGCTGCACAAAACGAGACATCACACAAAGAAATTATTTGCAGACATTGCAATGAAATATTCCAGCGTGAAGATGACCTCAAACACCATCAAGACAGATGGTGCCCATATTACCAAATTCCTTTCTTTACGCTCGACACAGATGACATCAAAACATCTCTGTCGTTTCAGTCCATGTCATGCACACTGTGTATGGACGTGTTCAAGACCAACGCAGATCGTGCTCAGCACATGAGTCTGAAGCATGGAGTCACTCTTTACCAATGCGAAATTTGTCATGAGCACTTTGGCTCTACACGTTTACTCTGGCGACATAAGAAGACCATCCATGGCGTCGCATCTGGTCACCAGTCTTGCCCCATATGTGGGAAACAATTCACAAGGGTATTTAACCTTCGAGGTCACATGAACATGCACAAAGGTGCTCGTCCCTTTAAATGCTCCAAGTGTGGACAAGCTTTTGCATACAGTCAGTCTCAACACAGACACCAAAAACTTTGTAACAAATAGAACATATGTTGAATAAAAGGCTCTAAAACTAAGGTGTATTAGTTAAAAATCAGTTCTTGTCGTAGTTTTAATATTGTTACATGTAGGCATACTAGATTCAGACCAGACACATTAAAATATCAATATTTATCAAGTGGAATATTATATCAAACACGAATCTTTTAAATCAGTAGTCCCCAACCTTTCTCTCGCCACGGACTGTCAGCAATTGATAATTTCACCGCGGCCCACTTGAGGGGGGGGGGGCGCTGATTTTTTCTCACAATCACGAGAGAAATAAACAAAAAGGAAATAATGTTTCTTGGGCGGGCCAGTGACATTCGTTCCACGGACTGGTACCGGTCCGGCGGTTGGGGAACCCTTGCTTTAAATTATTGTATAAAGCACATTAAGAAATACATGGCATAATCGGCACATCGGATGCTATAAATTATAGCAGGGATGGCAACGTTTAAGTTCGACTAGAGTCACATTCAGAGTATAAAGTAAAACGAAAATATTCTATACAGCAACACCATAGTCACTAGCAAGATTCAATCAAGTTTAAACAAAAAGTGATGAAATAATAGAAACAAGCAAAAATTAAGCCTGTAAAAACAGGACGTTTTAGAGCATTTTCATGTATAGAGAGGGAAGTAAGTCATGTTTATTAACTGTTACAAAAATAAATAATGATTACGCTCCTTTGTTTAGCTTATAATCTATATTTAATATGTTAGCCCCTTAGGAGCCCTGAAGCCCGGCCCTGAGAGGTCCTATATAGTAAAAAACGGTACTTTATAAGTCCCCTTTTACGGTCCTCAGAGGTCAGATCGCGAAATGGACTTTTGATGCACACATGGCAGGCCAAGACCTACAAAATGATATATACATCATGGGTCTAGGACTTATGGTTGTTGAGATCTAGGGTGATGACAGACAGACAAAACGGGGACAATAGAGCATTTTTTTTTCGAAAATGCTCTAAAAAGGCAACTTATGTCTATATTCTGTGAACCTCAATAAATGAACGAAAAACTGCTTATGCTCTTATATCTTTGTTGTGCCACCAACTTACATCTCTTATATCTTTGTTGGCCCACCAACTTACAGCTCATATCTTTGTTGGCCCACCAGCTTACAGCTCTTAAATCTTTGTTGGCTCAGCAGGCACTTAGATCTTTGTTGGCCCACCATTGATGTAGTCCATTTATGTTATATATTTGGTGTCAATTTAAACTGTAAATACCGTTAACTAAAAAAAGAATAATCCTACAGTATTTAAGCAATATATTTATTACTAGGGTATTTCTTTTAGAAACTAAAACAACAAATAATTACATTAACTTTTCACTAGCTCGAAGCTAGTTTTCAGTCACCCTATTGACAAAGTAGTTTTAGAAGCTAGTGAACCTCAATAACATAAGGTTAATCTAAGTATAATGCTTGCTAACAAAAAAAAAGACCCTAAGGGGCTGTCCATTAATTACGTCAACAAAATAAGGGGGAAGGGGGGGGGGTCAGAAATTTTTTGACAATTGTTGACAAGGGGGAGGTCAAGAAAAATTGACGTCAACAATGTTACTTTTTTAAAATTTAATATAATTACTTAAATAAAGGAAAATTAAGCAGCGTTTGTAGTACTGTGTTACACACTCGCCCCGCTTAACATTCAGTATTTTAATTAAACTAACTATATTCCTACTAATTTTGCCACATAAACATTTTGGAAGCCACCTTTTTTTAGGGGGGAGGGGTAATCAAATGTTGACGTAATTTTATAGGGGGGGGGGTCTCTGGGAGTTTGACAAGTTGTTGACAAGGGGGGGGGTTAAAAATCGCCAAAAATTGTTGACATAAATAATGGACAGCCCCTAATTTCCCGAACGAAATAACTACGATAAAACTGTTTTTAAAACTAACCGTTTTCTAAAATTTTTTTTTTTAAAATTTGCAATAAATTTTATTCCGTTTATTAGCGTCGTTCGTCATAGCAAGACACGGTTATATCCTTTAATGTATACTTACATTTATTTGTACTCATATTTGTTACAAAAAATAATTAATTGCAAAATGAATTATTGAATCATCATCCATTGTCACGGAGCAAGAACATGTATACAAAATTTCAAGAAAATCTATCACCAGTGTTGTGTAAACTCACCCAAAAATTATTTGATTCAAACTCTCAACTCATTTCTTCGAAAAAGAAATTAACTCACACTCAATTCATTTTTTTTTTCTATGAGTTTAAATCAAACTCAGTGAACAAAATGAGTTAAACTCATAAACTCATTTTTTTTAAAACAATTTCTAACATGTAATTTTAATGTCAGTGTGAAAAATAAACATTGAAAATTTAATCACTTCAATTTATGTAGCTAAAATTTCACTGTTTGCTTTCAACAGCAGCAGCTTTTCAAAATTATCTTCCGAGAGTCTGTTTTCGTCTACTAGTTTCAATTTGTCCTCCGACACTAAACAATCGCTCAACAGCTGCAGAAGATGGCAAAGTTGTATTGCATTGAACAAATATTTTTTGACCTATGGATTCCTATCCAACATATTTACATTTCTATCTGTATCAGCCATATAACAGAAGGGTCATTCCATGTTAACTCAACCAGTTTTTTGGACTATTGTTCACCCGACCCTCTCAGATCTTCTTGAAATTTTCAGGACTTGTTGTACATACAAAGTTGAGTGATTCCTGAAAATTTCAGGCCATTTGATCAAAAACATTATGAGTTACTAGCTGTACCCTCCAAAACCTTTGCATGAAGATAGACTATTGTAAAGCCAGTGCCAAACCTAGGGATTCGGGTGCCCGGGGGCTTGGCCTCTTTTGGGGCCCCTGCATTTTGACGTTTGGTCCTCAAGCTGGGGCCAGGCAGGACTTTCGATTTTGGACCCCCCTCCCCCACCCTACGTACGCCTCTGTGTTTAGCTTTGACACATATTTTCAAAAAAGTTTTTTTTTAAAGTTATGAAATACCTAATTAGTTGTTGTTTCTTTTTCTTACAACATCTTAAAGGACAAATCATTTCAATAAAAAAAAATGTCAAAGAGATCTAATTAGTTACTTTTCAATAAAACAACTAAAAGGATACATTCTAAAAAAATAAATAAAAAAAAAGTCAAAGAGAGGTATCGAAGCTGGATTGTCCGAATAAAAAGAAAACCCCAAGTTGCTTAGCCATTCAGCCACCACGTTACACAATAATATTGTACCCTGCAAAGTCTTTGCATAGAGATAGACTATTGTTCATCCAGTTCCAAACATAGGGATTTGGGGGCCCGAGGGCTTGGTTTCTTTTGGGGCCCCTGCACTTTGACATTCAATACCATGACATGAGATTATGTACTTAATATTTAATGTCAAAAATAATTTTGGGGGCTCCCCTCAAGCTGGGGCCTGGGGTACCCTTCAAAGCTTTTGCATGAAGATAGACTATTGTAAAGCCAGTGCCAAACCTATGGATTTGATGGGCCCGGGAGCTTGGCCTGCATATGTATGGGGGCTCCCCTCAAGCTGGACCCGGCGGGACTTTATATTTTGGACCCCCATCCTAGGTACGCCTCTGTGTTCAGCTTAGATACATATTTTCAAAATATTTTTTTTAAGTTATGAAATGATAAAAAATCTAATTAGTTGTTGTTTCTTTTTCTTACAACATCCTAAAAGATAAATTATTTTAATAAATAAAAATTTCAAAGAGATCTAATTAGTTACTTTTCATTAAAACAACTAAAAGGATACATTCTGAAAAAAAAAAACAATAAAAAAATGTCCCTAAGAGGAATCGAACCTCTTTTGTTTTTTTCACTTCCGTTATTTCTATTGTTTACGTTTGACGATGTTAAAATGCTATCTGTTGTAATAAAAACTACAATAATTTGAATGATATTATATGTTAATTATTACCTTTCAATATTTGGGACTTTTACATTTCATAATAAAAACTACAGAAACTATTTAAAACTGTAGATTTTTCAAAAAGAAATATCGAATCGAGACGCAGGCATGACGCCATTTTGAATTCTTTTTTTCCGCTTTCGATTTAACGCAGACATTAAAATGAATAATATGTATATTAGGGGTATGACTAAAATATAACCCTATATCCCCGTATCATATTTGGTGGGGCTTTGTATCACAAATAAAGAAAATATAGGTAATTTTTGATTTGCATAAAAAAAGTTCACCCTCCAATCGACACGAATATTTTATAACATACAAATTTAAAATATTTCAATAAAGATTTCACCATTACAAATAGAAGTGGCATAAGTATAATATTGATAATTGTTACAATATTACAATGTACATTTATATTGTGCATTAGTAGAAGAAATTTAACGTTCAATTTTTCAATGGACTTGCAAGTGGAAGTAAATCTTGTTTCACAGATATTAGAACGCTTAGCTGGTATGAAAGTTTTTGACCATAATGTTGATTAATTGACATTCAAAGATTTTGTATCTTTGCAGATGACGAAATATTATCGCCAAAGTTCGGTAGCACTAGAAACATTGAATTGATAGAAACTTCAGCAATAGAACACAATACTTGGGAAAAGTTTTATTATTTACAAACAACATAACAATAAAGCAGTTCTATCATCATCATCTTTGCAAGTCAAGTATAGACTGAATCATCATCTAATGTTGAAATCCAACGCGTTGGACATGATCTGCCTTCACTGACTTATCATGATTGTATTGCTGTGTCTCAATGACTCATTGATGGCGTTAGAGCAAGCTTCTCTGTAATGCATCCATTATTGATGCATCTAAGCTGATCATCTACAAGAAGCAATACTACACATTACTGAACATAGTGCCTTCATCCAGGGTACATTTATCATCTTCTTTAGTCCTCTGTGAATGCTGCATCGTCTTCATATGGCTGCAGGTTTTGAAAAATTCTTCATTATTTATCGATGCTGGTGGTCATATTAGGTGCAATACGTGTGCCCTAAAGTGCTGAAAAAAAAAAAAAAAAAATTTTTTATAAATTTCATTTTTTTTCTTTTATAAGAGTCAAACCTTCCAAAGCTTTGAAGTCTTTATCATAAATTGCAAGCAATTTTTTTAATTTTTAAATTATTTATAATTTTTCTCCTTCTTTATTAATTTTTAAATACGTTTTTATGATAATATTACCCATTCCAACTTATTGGAGCTCGTATTTTTTTGATCAACAGAAAAAGCTTTTCAAGACAGAGCTGCATATGGCTCATATTATATACCAAATTTTTCCTAAAAATTTTTTAAAAATTTGTAAGGTCACTGATGCAACAAGATTAAGTAATGCGACACTTCCCCTTTAATAATTTCATTTTTTGGGTGAATTTTAAAATCATCTTAATACCAACTTTTCCTTTTTTTAAATTAAGTGATAATTGTGTTTTTAAACAGTTAATATAACGCTAAACGAAATACGGCGGCGAATGAGGCACGATATGTAGTTCTATTGGAATTTTTCGCATTAGATCAAGACTGTCAACAGTCTTTGGTGATTTAATGCCTTTTCGGAAATACACTAGATTTGAAGTCCAAATTCTCTTCTTGTCTGGGAAGCTGGAGCATTTTTGACAGAACTGCTCTGAGACATTCCAGAAATGACATAAATACTAATTATGCATATAATAGTTGCCAACTAAAATGCTGACGGTGCATTGAACAACAAAGAACAAAATTACAGTAAAAATACTAAATGCGGGTATGACATACGATTTACTAGGCGTGTTGAGTGTGACCTTTTTTAACAGTTGAGGGTTGTTATTAATAACTTTTGTTTAGATATCATAAATATCCACTTGTGGCAGTATGGGGAATAAAAAATAATGAAAACATTTTTTAGTCATAATAATATACCTGATGTATATAGAGGATTTTTTAAAGTTTTAAGGGTTGTCGCGAGTTCGCGTGACATTATTCATTTTCGCGATATTTGAACGTGAATATTTCAAAAACTAAAAGAGATATCAGGCTGAAGTTTTCAGAATTTACTCATTTTTTCATGCTGAGTTAAATAAAGTTTGTATCTTAAGTGTAGCTTGCATACAGAATGCCCTAAAACTTCAGACAGTTTTCACCAATATTTGACCCGGTATCGCCAAGAACCTATAAGACATGAAATGATGTTTGTTATAAAATTAGTAATTACCTTATATGTGTTTATTATTTTGATAGAGAATTTCTGTTATACATTAATAGTGTACTCAAAATTGTTTAAGTGTTATTTAATTGGTCACTGTTCCTGGTAAAATTCTGTATTTCTTTTTTGTTAAATACAACGTAGGTTTACCTAGAACAGCTGTAACACCAAGTTCTTCACTATTGATTTTGATTAGCAGAGATGATAAAGTATTTTTTCTTGTGTCATTTGTTTTCATTGATACTTATTTCTATTTGTTTGTGAATATGTGTTTACATTGTCATGACCACCCTGGCAGCTTTGACTGAAAATGCAAAGTCACTTGAACTTACCGGGCAGGAATTACTGGACTAGGTTAGTGTAAAAGAGACCGAGGACATTGTGAGACAAAAGGAAAGAGAAGCTAGACTTGAAGAGATGTGGGATTAGAAAAATGGCAGCTGAAACTGCTAAAGAGCGGTTGGAACTAAATAAGCCGAGTGAAGTACTGGGACTAGTTATAATAGAATAACTGCTACAACAATGAAGATACCTAATTTTAATAAGTGCGTTAATAGAAGGGACACATTGTGGTTCCAAATCGATGGACGGGTGGAGAGTTTACATGGGTGCATCAGACGGGAAGAAAATAAAGAACTACTCAGAAGCGATATAAACAAATGAAAAAATAGATGATGGAATAGACGGCTATCCGGACAAAACCCACAGCGGTCAAAACCCCCAGCTCCTTGCGGACATAACGCACAGTGAACAAAACCCCCAGAGGACCAAATCCCCACTTTTATTATAAAATCTAATATTCAGCCCCCATTTACATTATAAAATGCAGCTTATCGGTGTTCTTTGGAAAAAAATCCACTTAAAAGTACCTATTTTTACATATATTTACATCTTGGTATTAGGCTATATTCGAGCCACTGTGATCATAAGTCAGTACTTTGTTAGCTTTACATCAACAAGGAAGCTTATCTTACCCAGTAAAACAAAGAACATTAATAGTTTTAGCCCAAGGTCAAGACTGACCATATATTTACCTTTCAATTCTCACATCAGAAACAAATTTTATCGCAGAAGGTAAAACAAGTAGTATTAGAACCACAGTGGTCGAATGCCAATCCTTTCTTTAGGTAAAACCAACAAAATAGGAACACGCCTATTGATATAGACATAGTCTTTCAAATCGACAGACATTTCATATTTATTTACATTATTCCGTAACGAATATAAAAAAAATTTAAGAAATTACGAAGCTACAACCGTGGTAAAAAAAAAATCAACGTTGCTTAATTAAGGAAAGGGACATTTTGGATTTAGATGTTTCATTGATTTATCGAAAATATAACTGGTATCTTTGTATGGCTGCCCCTGAACTAGGCAACCTATTTACTTTCACGCTGAAACTATTTATAGCATATTGCTAATGCCGGCAGCCAATTCATATTTCACTGCGTAACGCTCTTTTTTTGTTGGCGTTGAATCCAGGTTAGTAGCTGCTACTACATTCACCCTGATATGTGTGATCTATCTATCTATCTATCTATCTATCTATCTATCTATCTATCTATCTATCTATCTATCTATCTATCTATCTATCTATCTATCTATCTATCTATCTATCTATCTATCTATCTATCTATCTATCTATCTATCTATCTATCTATCTATCTATCTATCTATCTATCTATATCTATCTATCTATCTATCTATCTATCTATCTATCTATCTATCTATCTATCTATCTATCTATCTATCTATCTATCTATCTATCTATCTATCTATCTATCTATCTATCTATCTATCCGTCCGTCCGTCCGTCCGTCCGTCCGTCCGTCTGTCTGTCTGTCTGTCTGTCTGTCTGTCTGTCTGTCTGTCTGTCTATCTATCTATCTATCTATCTATCTATCTATCTATCTATCTATCTATCTATCTATCTATCTATCTATCTATCTATCTATCTATCTATCTATCTATCTATCTATCTATCTATCTATCTATCTATCTATCTATCTATCTATCTGCCTTTACATGCTGTACATATGATGTAAAAGCCTACATTGGATAATTTTCCATATTCTTACAATAATAATTGACCTGTTTATTTGCCTTAGCTGACTATATAGAATAGAACTTTGGTCTATAAAAATAATTCGCTAAAAGTATTCAAGAAACGATTGTGAGAAAAAAATCGATGTTGCTGCTGGTGTCGTTTGTGTTACAGATTATGAGGACTACTTGCACATAACGCCTTTTTTTATCAAATACCGTAGCTAATGGTGCCAGAAGTAAACCACTCCCACTGAAGTCTATGTGACCTAATCTCCGCAATATAGCATTTTAAAAATATAAGACTACATTGAAATCACCATCTTGTGTGTAATGTCTCCTAATTTATTGACCGAGTAGAATTCAAATGTGATAAATAATTTGTATTTTACAAAAATGTTGAGACGCATATCGGTATCGGCCAATACAGTATTGGCGATACTTTTTTAGTATTCGTTGCTGTATTGCCGATCCTTTTTGTATAAAGTATCGATTTGTGTATCGCCGACACATTTTAAATAAAAAATTTTCGATACTCCATACCAATACTTTTCTATTGCCACTACATGTATTAGCTAATTGCAGAAAAGCAATAGCGATTTTAATACCTTGTTTTAAAAGTAATCTACATAAATTCAATCACTACTAGTAATCATAGCCATCAACGCTACCAATATTAACATCACCTGCCTCCCCACCACTGCAACCACGGTCGGCCAGTTGATGGAAAAACTAAATTTGAATTGTCTTTTAAAGTTTTTGCTTTGCGTGCCGATATCTATAAATGTTATTCTTATAATCTTTCATTCATTTACTTTCTTTCTATCAACTATTTGTTCAATATTTCAATGAACGACAGAAAAGAAAACTTTTTTTCTTTTTTAATCGATCTGTCAGTTATATAAAAGCTTGAAAAACTTGCACTCTTTATATTTTAAATAATAATTTTTTTCTTCTCAAAAGTATTGATGTTGTATTGGTATCGATTTTGGCAATACATTTTTACTTGAGTATCTGTATTGGTATTGGCGATACTCTTTTCATGATGTTTCGGTATTGGTATTGATATTGATATAAGAGTATTGTTAACGACCCTATATATATATATATATATATATATATATATATATATATATATATATATAAATTGAAACTTAATAATGTGTAGGCCTGTGCTAGTATGTTTTTGAAGATTATTGTCAATGATTCACTAAGTCAGCAAGTCACTGCAAGTAAGGACATATCTAATAGCTATATAGCTATGATACTTGGACGTTGATAAGTTCCACCCAGAGTATGCAAAATGCAGAATGGAAATCATGGCAAGGGCTACAGACAATTATAAAGATAAATGTTCCAGACCTATTCTTAGAGAAGAGAGAAAAACGTATGTGGACGCAGCCCCGTAGCGTGAAAATTCTACAGCAGGGGCGCAGGCATTCTACAGCAGGGGCCAGGCAATAGCAGATTGGGGGGGTGGCAGGTAATACATTTTACTAAGTAGAACAAATAAGCAGAGGGGGCAGACAGGGCAACGCGGGAGGGCGCCCCCGGCCCTTCCGCACGCTACGGCCTGTGTGGACGTCTGATAGACAGTAATCAAAAGATGAAGGAAGTGGTTTACGCACTAATTAAACGTGAAATATATACTTAAAAATGTTATATATTGTTTAGGGTTTCACACTATTCAGAACGGTATGACCTGGGGGTGGCAGGGGCGCCAAAAATAAATTGCACAGGGCGCCTCAATAGCTAGCTTTGGCTTTACGATATGGCTTTACGAATAGTGTGGTGGCCGGATGATTGTGAACTGAACAGTAAATACTGTACAAACAAACCTCATTGAAGAGCCGCATGGTGTTAAATTGTGTTCCAGTTTTTGTTCAAAAGTTTGTCGTTTGTCGCTGAAAGTTTGACACAAGTCTTGTTAATTTGGGGGAGGGGTCTACAATGTTCAAAAGTTTGTTGACATAATTAATGATACAATTTAAGAGTATTGTTAACAACCCTGTTGGACGTTGATAAGTTCCACCCAGAGTATGCAAAATGCAGAATGAAATCATGCAAGGGCTACAGACAATTATAAAGATAAATGTTCCAGACCTATTCTTAGAGAAGAGAGAAAAACGTATGTGGACGCAGCCCCGTAGCGTGAAAATTCTACAGCAGGGGCAAGGCATTCTACAGCAGGGGCCAGGCAATAGCAGATTGGGGGGGGGGTGGCAGGTAATACATTTTACTAAGTAGAACAAATAAGCAGAGGGGGCCAGACAAAACGCTGACCTCTCCACCGATGAGGTCCAACACAATCAAACTCTTGATGATGCAGACAAACATAACGATGACGAAACACACGTTGTAGTAGTAATGACTTGTTTTGAATTTGACTATTATGTGGGGTCCTCACAATGGTCCTCTTGATCTCGGAGCACGACAGATTGTGAACGAAATTCAGATCTGTAAGGGTCTTGCTGTTGTAGTGCCAAACGTTGGTACCAGCATCAGCTATACAGTTTTGGATTTTCATGTATTCGCGGCTTTCGTGGAGTTGCGGCTCATTGGTCACGTCTATTTCTGGTGGTTAGAAATCTATTAAGCAGTTTGGATATTCAAGGCATCCTGTGCAGCTGTTGCCAGAAACTTTCAGACATTTAAAATAAACTTAGAATTATAACAGGGTCTCGAATCGCTTTTCTTGGATTGGTTACTTTTCATGCGCCACTTATTGGATGGCCACATCCTGAGGTGCCACTTCTTGGATGACCTCATCATGAGGTGCCACTTCTTGGATGACCACATCCTGAGGTGCCACTTCTTGGATGACCACACCCTCATGTACCATTAATCTCCTTACTGTTAAATATGCTTCTATTATTTCTTAACAGTCCGATTTCAGTAAAACAATGTGGGCTCTCCGGGTCCCTTCCCTCTTCAATTAGAGCATCTTTAAGTCTGGCAACTAGTTGATGTTTGTTGCCGTCAGTAGGGAGGCTCCTTTCTTCATGTTTCTTTTTAACTCTTTGACTAAAAGTTTGTTTAACTTCTTACCGGACATGTTCAATGTTCGCGGCAATAAAGAATACACGTTTTTATTCGAATTCTTCCTTTTTTTTTACTGTGTGGATTTCTTCTAAACGCGTTCCACCATCGAACACTTCGCGGGGGACGTTGATTATTTATATTTCAGATTGTTTTGTTATACAAAGCCACTGACACTCAGCTCCCGTTTAACCTCTCTTCCATGGAAAGTCACACAATCTCGAGAGTAATATACAACAGTAAAAAAATATGAAATAAATTAATGTTTCTTTGGTGGCCCAGTACCATTTGATCCACTGCTATATAGCACCCAAAGAAGTGAATGTGTATTTATAAGTGTAAAATATCTCAATTTACGGCCAATTTGGAATCTCGTGGAATATTTGTAGTTTAAAATTTTCCCTTTGGTAAATTTGTGTGTGAATGTAAACCTTTTTTATGTTATTAAACTTGTTACTATTATTTTACTAAACACATTTCTGTCAATCTAACATGGTAACAATAGTATTTTATAGTATATCTTTGATATTGAAAATTAATTGTCAATGTTTTCATCCACTTGTATTAGAACATGCCAATTTATTTACTTGTAAAATACTTTCTACATCATTGTTCATAAATTGTTTTCAGTCAATATATTTCATTGAAACTATAATGCTCATCATTGAATATACATATTATTTCAGTAAGCAATGGAATCTCTAATTAAAAGGCAAAACTTTGTTCACAATGATGAACAAATTATGGATTCGTTTAGAGATTCATTTTCAACATTGGCTCAAGATGACTCGAAAATTGGTGTGCAAGATATCATCAAATGTTTACAGTCGCTAAGAGAAAAGCTTACAGCTAACTCTAAGCCAAAACCTGAAACTCAAGGATGGGAAATGGCCAATTGGACATTCAAAGAAATCCTTTACATGGCTAGGTAATTTTTTTATCATGATTTTTACATTTTTCGATTTTGTTTAAACATTTGACATTAGTATGACCAGAACGCGTTCAGAGTTTAACAAAATCACCAATATCGTGGCTTAGATAAATCATTATTCTTTCAGGAATTCGTTAATTCTTTTGCAGTATTCAGAAGTCTATAAATATTATTCATTCGGATATTTCTAATAAAAATTCAAGGTAAAACTTTATATATGGTCAATGTAATGTTCCTTTTTATCAGTAAAAGTCATATAATCTGATCTTTGGTTCTTCCAAATGGTCAAATTAAAAAAAAAAATACAGTATTTCCCCACGGAAGTATGTCAAATAGATGTTTGTGTTCCATGTTCGTGGGAGGGGAAGGCGCTTAAGTTGATGGATAAGGAGATATTTTAAAAACTTTCGCTTTTCAGTTACATCCTTTACAAATGAACTTTTTGTGCTTCCTTAACAATCTCCCCCCCCCCTAAAAAAAAGAGATTGATAGCCTTATCAATTCCTAAAACATGTTCATTTTCCCTGTAACTATAATTTTGGTTCATTGAACTATTAACATTTTGAAATTTATGTAGGCCTGCAAGCTACATAAATATGAGAAGGGGGTATGGTAAAAAAAACATAAAAAAAACACTGTGATAATAGGTCGTTTTCAGCAGATATTTATTGCGAGTTTCGTATCATTCTTATAAGCTTTTAGTTTGGTTCATTTTCTATTGGTTTGTAGTTTTCAGGTTTGTTCTTAAATATAGTACCTCATTTTTTAAACCGGTTTAGTATATTCTGGACATAGTGGACCATACGTCTCCTTTTTATTGCCAAATTAATGAAAGTATAATAGGTATAGGTGTACTAGAATTGATGTCATTAAACTATATTCATTGATAATTATTGAAGCTTAATAATCGATATAGGTGACCAGTTCTTTTATGTGAACTTCGAGCTACTATCAAGGTCACTTTAACTGCTATCACTGGGATGGCAACTATCTAGGGACAGCACCAACTATCTGGGGACAGCCAGGCACGCCAAGAAAAGTGGTCGGGGTGGGGGGGGGGTCATTGCCAGGGGGCCCGCATCTGTAAGTGGGCCCGACCGCCTTGACCATGTCAATTTTTTCACGACTCATTGTTTATTGAGGGTACGTCGATGACAGCCGATAGCAGCCAATCCGAACGAAACTTAAAAATTCAGTCGAATGCTGAGGTTCGTTAGATCTCATAAACCAATCCGAGTGTGAATTGGTGTATAACTATTTTTAGACATTACTTGAAATCTGAGTATGATGTTGCCATCATATAATTATTCATAGAATAAAGATGAAGAGGTATCGTTGGAAAAAAGTCATAGAGTTATGAAGAGATTGCCATAGAAATATTGTGAAATTCTATTGATAACTCTATGGCGTTTTTTCGCCGAGTTTAGCTCGGGTGAAACTTGTACGCTCTCAATCCAATCACAAGCCAGAATTCGCTCAGTCGATAAACCGCTAAGCTTCCTCCCGAACATCCATATCAATTTCCATGCGATCATTCTGGTCACTCATGTCCATCTTCAGTGCTTCGTGCCAAACTTCAAAATGGCGAGACTACGCCTCGAGATTGGTTAGTGTGGAGAAAGGCCAAGCAGTCACTATACTGCTTTCCTTGCCGCCTGTTCAGCTAAATCCCACAAGCTAGTCGATCAAATCTGGCGTCTGCACAGGGCAATAGCGTGAACGATAGGTGGAAGAAACTGCACGACAAAATCCCTGAACACGAGCGCAGCAGCAGCCACAAGCAATGCTATATGCAATGGCGGCAGCTGCAGAAGTCATTGATTGAAGGTTCAACTATTGATGCGCTTATGCTGGAGATCACCAAAAGTAACATGGACATGTGGAAATAAATATTGCATCGAATACTGGATGTGACATTGCTCTTAGGCGAAAGAGGGTTGTCTTTTCGTGGAAAGAGTCAACTTGTTGGTGATCCAGGGAATGGCAATTTTCTTGGCATTTTGGAATTGATTGGTCGTTACGACTCAGTTATTGGCAACCATCTAGCAAAAGTGAAAGAGTCACAGACAGCACACGAATGCTTGCAGGTTCACTATTTGTCCGCTGACAGTCAGAACGAATTTATTCACTGCTGTGCTAAAAAAGTACTAGATGCTATACTGCATGAAGTTGAATCAGCGAAAGTCTGCAGAGAAGGGAAATTTTGACTAGTGGCATCGGATGGTCTCTTCCAGGCTTGCGGAGCCGGAGCCGATGAGCCGGGAGCCGCCACTTTTTGCTGGAGCCGGAGCCGAAAAAATCTGGCGGCTCCACGGCTCCCAAATGTTTTTTTTACAGCTTTAAAATTCCAAATTTGTTTGATTGTTTGGCTCCTACAATTTGAAATGTTGTTATTTTTACAAAAGCCACAACAGTAACAGCGTTAAAATGATAGCGTGCACGCACATCACCACAATAATTCTTTAACGGGGAATCGTTTTGTGTTCATTTTAAATCTTGTTTACCCTCCGAAATTTTTTTAATGGCATGTTATTTTGTTATATATAAAGTTAAACCAGTTTTATTTCATAGAATAATTGTATCAATCATTTAAAATAAATTTTTACTAAGACGACAAATAGAACGCGTCATTTCGTATTATTATTTGACCGCGAATCAGGCCCGTAGCGTGTGTGGGGGCCAGGTGGGCTTAGCCCCCCTTGCGTTTTTTCTGGCCCCCTCTGCTTATTTGCTCTACTTAGTAAAATGTATTACCTGCCCCCCCCCCCAGCTATTGCCTGGCCCCTGTTGTAGAATGCCTGGCCCTTGCTGTAGAATTTTCACGCTACGGGGCTGCCGCGAATTTGTAATAGACTATAAACAAAATGGTCGCTTTCTGTATTTAACAATTTTATTATAAACAGAATATCTGAAATAGAGTAGATAAATTTATCAGGTTTGGCTATACGGACCCGGGTCCTAATACAATCCGATTGTTATTCGGACCCGTGGCAAATATGCACTAAGCTTAGCTATATTTAAACTTTATTAGACGGAACCCGAAAAAATAATAATACAGAGTCCGCTTAGTGGAACCCTAGGCACTGAGTAACGATTAAATCATACAATTCAAACAATTATAAAAAAAACAATAATAAAGTTTATGTATAGCTAAGCTAAGTGCATATTTGCCACAGGTCCGAATAACAATCAGACTTTATTGAGACGGGGTCCGAATAAAAATCGCAGTTTATTGGTACCCAGGTCCGAATAGTCACTTCAAATTTATAAATAATAAATATAAATACTGAAGTCTTTAAAATATTTTAAATAATGTATCGTTTTACTATTTGCTAATTTGATAATTGAAGTAACTTTTTATTACTTATGAAAATGGCGACTAGTGAAACCTCGGTCGAAAATAATTATATGATTCTGGATGCACTGAAATGGTTTGTTTTTAGTAAAACCGACATGCGTATATTTTTAAGTACCTGACTATGGGGCAGCCCCGTAGCGTGAAATTCTACATCAGGGGCCAGGCATTCTACAGCAGGGGTCAAGCAATAGCAGGGGGGGCAGGTAATACATTTTACTAAGTAGAACAAATAAGCAGAGGGGGGCAGACAAAACGCGGGAGGGCGCCCCCGGCCCTTCCGCACGCTACGGCCTGTGTGGACGTCTGATAGACAGTAAGCAAAAGATGAAGGAAGTGGTTTACGCACTAATTAAACGTGAAATATATACTTAAAAATGTTATATATTGTTTAGGGTTTCACACTATTCAGAACGGTATGTTGGGGGGTGGGGGCGCCAAAAATAAATTGCACAGGGCGCCTCAATAGCTAGCTTGGCTTTACGAATAGTGTGGTGGCCGGATGATTGTGAACTGAAAGTAAATACTGTACAAACAAACCTCATTGAAGAGCCGCATGGTGTTATATTGTGTTCCAGTTTTTGTTAAAGCTTGTTAAACAGTATTTTTCAAAAAAAAAAATATGCGTAAGTCAGGGGTGGGCAAACAACTGACCTCGGGCCGCATGCTGCCCTCCGGAGTATATTATGCGGCCCGAACACGATTTCTATGTCGATGTTAATTCTCTTTGTTTAGATTTTTCGCTATATTTTTGAAATTTAATTTGAATCTAGTTTTAAAGCTCCAGAATATTAGAGCTGCTTGACCTCTAAGCAGATTATGACCTGAAGGAGAAGTTCAAGTCAGTTCTCGAGTTTTCAGGATGTTTGCCAGCAGCGGCATTTTCACACCTAAAATACTTTGTCACTATTTGGGTCCACATACATTTGTGAGCAAGGGTTTTCTTGTATGAAAATAATCAAGTCTAAGAACAGATTAATGTTGACTGACTGCAAATTAAAATGCAGTCATGCGAATCACAACTGTAAACTGGTTCCACAGTTCAATAACATTATCCAAAAATTGTGAACAGTTACATACTTCTCATTAATTATAATTATAATCTGTGATCAGGTTGTCTGTAGATTAATTTCCTTCGTATTCATAATTTGTATGATAAGTAACAATAAACTTTTGGTTGAAATAATTATGAGTAGTAGAGTTTTATTACCAAATTAGCAACTGATTAAGCTCAAATTTCAAAAGGTAGTGTGTGGTGTGTGTAATAGAGTGTGAATGTGAAATATAATGACAAATACATGGTTATTATCGTTATTATATTTTTATTTTCATTGGTTGTAAATTGTACTTGAAGTAGACAAATTATATGCGGCCCGCCGATAACAATCAAGTTTTCAATGTGGCCCTCCTTAGAAAACGTTTTCTCACCCCTGACGTAAGTAATCACATTCTGTTCATTAGTCATCTTGTGTTTTGTTACGACAAATGAGCATTGAAGGTGTGTGCTACTGCTTGCTCCACTTTTCACAAGGATGCCTGCTATAATTTGCTTTTTGTTGCACAGTAAGGCGATCTCAATTCGTGAACAAGGTTCAAAATATAAGACCACCTAGGAATATTTGCATAATCGAAATGATATAAATGCGTTTATAGCCGTAAAGTCCATAACATTGTAGAATATATAGACTGGCTATCTTCGTGATCTCCTTGTGTACAGGCGGCTCATTTGTCCATAATGTCCACTCCATACATACAAATATTGTAATATTGCACAGTTTCTGGAAGTTTTTTTTTGTTTCACCAATTTCAAGGTAATCAATATGCAGATATACTGTTTTGGCTTTCAACGGTAAATTGTTAGGTTTTTTTTTTTGACCATTGACGAGTACTTTTGAAGAAAAACGATCTGGAGTTGTGTCTTTACAAATTCGCTGGCAACTCTCTTTGATTCTGCCTTATAGCACCAACGGTGGATGTGCTTCTGGCAACAATATGACGTCAATCGAAAGCGTCACTAGATATTAAACGGTATGTCGGTCATTATGACCGCTGCAGCCGTTCTAGATTAAACTTGTTTTTTTTTTCGATTATTATAAAACCAGCAATAATAATCTTCTATAATTTTAACAATGTTTTAAAGATATGTAAAGTCATAAAATGTCAATAGTCTGGGGTTAGCCGTTAAGAAGTAAGTATTCCGCAAAGTAGCGTTGCGGTCAAAATGACCGCTGCCATCGTTCTAGTGTTAAAAGAATGGTTTCAGTATCGAACAATTACTATACTAATAAAATAGTGTATAAAATTATAAATTACACTGATACAGCAATGATATTGTAATTTTAAACTACTTATTCTGGAACAAACATTATAAACGTATTGGTAATTGTCCAAATCGATTGATAACATTTTCTTTAATTTTTTCATTGTTTGAGATATTCTTTTTCTGTGGATACTCGTCTTAGAATGCTAAATGATCTATCGATTGTGCATGTTGTTACTGGAAAAGTCAATGTTGTCAAAAAAGGAAAAAAAAAATGGTTTCATCTAAAACCTCACATAGAGTCATTGTTTCTTTTTTTCCCCTTTACTAGTTTTACATTTCCATATATCATACAAGGTTTCACTCTCCTCGATTAAATTGTCAAATGCATGACCAAAAACCCCGCTTTCTCTCTGGGGGCAGATAGGCTGTGCCCAGCTCTGATGTTTCTGAAGTAGATTTGACTAAATAATAAGATCAAGTGCTACATCTCACCCTGTTTTGGACCTTAATGCTTTTTACACTACTGGGTGATGATTTATTTTAGTATTTCCAATGGTTAACACACACTATGTTCTCTAAACTAACAGAAGTTTTAGGTATAAATATTTTAATTCAAGACAAAAGTAAGTATTGTTTTAGCATCTTTTATAAATGATTGATTATTTTCAGAAAAGTAAACCTATAGAATAAATTTCTTTAAAACTATAAAAGTCAATAATAATTAAAATATGCCAAAATTCTTAAGTTTAATTAATTAATGTATATGTTTACTAGTCTTCATTATTTAATCTGCATTATTATTTTTCTAACAGCAATCTTTTGAGAAACAAACAATCTAAAGAGATTAAAACAGGTTTTTACATGTTTATGTTCCACTTATTAGACAACAGTTTGAATATTTTACATCTCACAATTGCTTATGAATGTCTACATGAAGAGGACATTCAAGTCAAGGAATACATTCAGGTACATTTTATTGTCTTCTTTTAAAATATCCCTTAGATTTTACATTTCATTGCCATTTCGGGCAAGATATAGGTCTAAATGAAAATACCATTTAATTAATCAATTAATAAAAATGCACAAAATATTGTGATAGGAAGTATATATAGTACAGACCTACACAATTTAATATCCACTGCACTTTCCTGTGAGGTTTTTCTATAGATAGTTACTATATACAGTCAAAAACAAGACAAATTAAAATGCAAACAAGAAACAGAAAGAAACAAAATGTTTTAAAATATTCTAAATATATTCTCTAGTCATTTGACAGAGCTGGTATAACAAGTTTATTAACCGTTGTTTGTAAGCCAATCAAGCCTGAAGAAATTATTAATGGCAGCGACTATGGAGAGAGTTATTATCACATGATTTATGAACTTTTCAAAGAAATAGTAACGTAAGTTTTCTAAGACTATATATTAATTTAAAGTTTAAATATTTTGTAATAAACATTAGTTTTTGTCTCTTATTGATCCATGGACATCTTTTTTTACTAGCTCTCCATCTCAAGCTAGGATTGATTAAGAAATCTTTTAGCATCTGTTATAGTAAATATACATGTTTTTTTAAGTTCCCGAACATAATCTCACCCAATATGTCAGTGGTTTTCAAACTTTTGTAATTCACAACCCACTGAGAACCTGTCTAGTTTTCACAACTCACCTGTAAAGATAGAAAAGAGGATCAGTGAAAGAAAAAAAAATAATTATATAAATTAAAAAAAAATAAGTGAATTCGGTAGTGACCCTTCGCAAATCAGATCCCTCCCTACACTTTGAGAACCACTGCAAAAAATTTTTTAAAACAGTCTATTGGAAAAATTCAGATTTCCAGATTTATGTGCTGATCTAATCTTTAATACAAAATCCATTAATTGGATCAGTCATAAAAAAAATCTTTTTAAAAAGTGTCTTTTATTAAAAAGAACTCATAAAAATAAATAAAAAGTTCAGTAAATCATGTAAATATGTATATAAAATATCATTGCTAAAATAAAAAGGACAGGTCCTGCACTGACCAAATTGGAACACTAAGAGTCATTATTAAACAATCCCTGGAGTGGTAGTCCACCTAATACCTAATTTACATCAAATGACAAAATTTAACAGCATTGACAGAGACATCATCTGGTAACTCCTACTATGTTGCCACAAATAACTATATACATCTGATACAGCAACCTGCCAAGTTATACATAAAGACAAGAAAACAGACAAACTGGAAGCTTAAACTGGAAAGCATCTATATATCCACATTCTTTTTAATACTCATAGATTTGGTCATAAGGCAGACAACACAAGGCAACAAGACTGGGATATAATGGTCTATGACTCAATGCTTAGAAAACCATGACTTTGCAGTTTATTTATGTCAATTATCCCAGAAGCAATAGTATATGCACCTAAACACAATAAGCTGCCAAAACTGGACTTTAGATACATTTAAAAGTCAGACACCAATCACCTTTGGCGATGAGCATCTGAGGGAATATACCATTTTAACTACCTCTGTAGCATTGGTTTAGCCTCAGGGGGATCAGACAAGGATGTCATAGATAGAATAGGCAAGACATGCCTTTCACACTCCTCTGAGACCACAACTTCCTTCTGAACAAATGTCAAATCTGTCCTATTGTATGGTGCAGAAACATGGAGAGTTAACAACAAACTCTAAATGTTCTTAAAAATGGTTGTCTCAAGAGTATCCTAAAGATAAGGTGGCTAGATAAATTAGGAAAACTAATCTCTGGCAAATAAAAAACCAAGAGCCCATAGACCTCTACAAATATTTAGAAGGAAATAGACAATGCACTCAGGAAATAACCGGAAGACTATAAAATTAGCTCTGCAGTGGAATACCCAAAAAATTAAGCAAACAAAAAATGTAAGTGTGGGTTGCATCTAGATATATAGATTATTCATTTATATACTGCTATTCATTAACTATTGTAAAGACATATTTCATCTAGTCTTTTGTATTAGCCTAAGCTTTTAATTAGTCAAGATAACACTAAAAAAAGCTAAAAAGATGCACACTAAAAAAAAAAAATCAATTAACATTGTCATAAAACAAGCTGAACTGATGTGGATTGAGGTAATAGGCCGATTCACATTTTAGTTAAAATGAGGTAGGGCTGTTAAAAAAGGCATCTGTATAATTTTTCTTCTTTTCCCTTTGGCTCTACAGCCCATGTAGATCCATCATCACTTTTCCTGATCCATGGTCATCTTGTCCACTCTCTCACTCCCAGGGCTTTAAGGTCTTTCTCAACCTCATATGTCCGTCTGCTTCTTTATCTGGCTTTCTGTCTTTTCTCATTAGGGCTTTGTCTTATATATAATGTTAGTGCCTCTATTTTTTTAAAAATGAAATAATATTTGTAAAAATAGTACAAAATCAAATGTTTGAAAAAGCTATTAACAGAAAAAAAAATAAAAGTTTATGTATGATAGACATTTCATGCATTAAGATATGTATGTATTTTTTATATTAATATACATACATACATATATATATATTAGGTATATGACTAAAAAATTTTTTTCATTATTTTTTATTCCCCATACTGCCACAAGTGGATATTTATCAAATATCAACAAAAATATCAATAACAACCCTCAACTGTTAAAAAAGTTCACCCTCCACACGCCCAGTAAATCGTATGTCATACCCGCATTTAGTATTTTAACTGTAATTTTGTTCTTTGTTGTTCCATGTACCGTCAGCATTTTAGTTGGCAACTATTATATGCATAATTAGTATTTGTGTCATTTCTGGATTGCCTCAGAGCAGTTCTGTCAAAAATGCTCCAGCTTCCCAGACAAGAAGAGAATTTGGACTTCAAATCTAGTGTATTTCCGAAAGGGCATGAAATCACCAAAGACTGTTGACAGTTTTGATCAAATGCGAAAAATCCCAATAGAACTACATATCGTGATGAACAGATATAAAACAATTGCTTCTGATGTAAAAAGCAGAAAGACATGATCGTACAATGTTGTTAAGAAGTTTGAAAGACATAATCAAAGTCATGCAAACTATGATTTCACAGCGATGTTTAATGTAAGAGATGAGAAAGGAGAGTCGTTGTGCCGAGAAAACACAGAGTTCTATGCACGTCAGATTTCAACAAAAGGAAAAGTAGGCTATTTAAGATGATTCACTAAAGATTCACACAAGAAAAATGAAATTACTTAAAGGTAAAGTGCCAGTCACAGAAAGCTTTACTGAAGAAAGTGTTGAATCAAGTGTCTTACCAAATTCGGATACATAAGATTCTGTGAGTAAAGAAGATTTTTCGAAGAACAGTGTTTCAGTTAGGGGTGTGACGAAGTTCAAATTTGAATCCGACGACATTCAAACTTCGATGTTTTTTGAGCAAATTCGAATTCGACGGATTTAAAAAAAAAAAAATCCGATCAGATTCGAATTTAAAATACGCAGTGGATAGAGTTCGTCCAGACGGACGCCGTATTATTTTTTTTCGGGGTCCGTCTATGGATGTGCGCATGCACACCATTTAAGATTAAGAGTAAAGATGTCCGCATGCATGGCAATTATTCTTTATTACTTTTTTTGGGTCTGTCCAAGCTTAATAAAGTTGGAGGAAAACAATATCATTCAAACTACAAAATAATTAATGAATAAAACAAAAAAATACTCGCTAAATTAGCATCTATCGCACCCCCCTTTCCCAGAAACCATATAAAATACAGGTTTTTTTTTTTCTTATATTTATATTAAATACCAAAGAAGTTTTGGGGGAAAAAGACAGTGACAAATTCCTTATTTCTTTTGTGACATTTTTTAAACAATTAAACACTGTATAGTTTTTTTCACTATTAATAAAGATTATAAAGAATTATACATGTTTTTTTTATTTGTTTATAAAACTTTTCAGAAGTTGATGACGTCATTTGCTGTTAATAATCGGAGAAGTATGTTTCTATTGTAAACAGAATGAATGAGAACTCTAATTACTTAAAATTATTATCTGTACGTCATTGGAAAAAAAACAACTAATACAATTATAGGATTTTCACGGGAAATGCAGTCTACTATTTATATTCATTTTCTTCCTATGGGTTAACATAAAATAAGTTAATAAATTATGTTAAAAGATTTATGATGCTGTTTAAAGTCGGCGATCGTTTAAAGAGTTGGAAGTTAATCTCGATTGTCGCGCATGCGCACATCTATAGACGGAACCTGATAAATAATACGAAGTCTGTCTAGACGGAACTCTAGCCACTGCGTTTGAAAAACCGTTTTCAGATCAAACACGGCCGTAGAAATCGTAACTAAAATTAAAAAACCTAGAGACTTTCGAAAACCCTATATAAAGAAAACAGATAAAGCTAAACTCCTGGACCCTTACTCAGCTGTCCATAGATTAGACATCGTATTTGGTCATGAACGTATTTTAGAATCCCCCCATTGTGGATTTTCATCAGCTCCGTCACATTCCTAGTTCCAGTAGTAGTAAATATAATGAGAAACCAATAAAGTCTAAAAGACAAAAAACTTCTTCTGCAGTGCATTTAGTTTAGCAGCAAAATTGAGTACAAAGACGGTCCAAAAAGGCGTGAACTTGTTTGCATATCTACTCCAACTGAAAGCAGTATTTGCAAAGGTCTAATGAAAGAAGGAGAAAAATTACAAAGTAATTTCAAGGAAAACTTTAAAAAAGAACACTGGTGCTTACAATTGATGGAAAAACCATACAAAATAAGGCATATAAGGTTGTTGTTATAAAAAATGAAAAAAAGGGAGGTCAGACTCGCTGTTCTTCACTGGCAAATGCAAAAGGGCAGACAATATTCAATGAAAAAAAAAACTTTCTTTCTTTGGCTCTACATGTCATTTAGGGCCCTAGCCTGCCATACTAATCTTCTCCACTTTTCCCGAATGAAAACTGTGCTCAATGAATAAAAATGATTGTCTCTGACACAACTGCAGCATATAAACTTGAAGAAGAATTGGTGCAGTCACACTGTTACAGAAACACTTTCAAGATGTTGGATTAGAAAAAAGCTGTATACATTGAATGATATCACCACATTCTAGATACAATATTGAAACATGTCATGAATGATAATTTTAGTACATCAACAACTTCACCAAACATCAGCTACTCATTTGTTTCAGCAATAGCAGTAAAGTATGAACAACTCAAAACACCATTTGATAATGCTGGAGCACTACTAAAGAAATCAGAACGAGTGCTGGCGAGATGACATGGCTTTAACATAATGCTACAGGATTTTCAAAACTAGAGGAAGCTTACCAAAAGGAAATTTTCAATCACTTCCAAAAATCAGTAATGTGAGATGGAACTCAAGGGCAATTTATTGTTTGTCATCATTCGTTCTGATGAGTATCTGCAAAAAGCTATGGCAGCATGTGATTTCATTAGTGGTACATGGGCTCATACAGTGGGTATTCGGTTAACGAATTGTTCGGACAGCGAACAAATCGGACAACGAACACTTTCAGGAAAGATTTTTATGTTCGGACAACGAACAAAATTCGGATAACGAACAAAAATTAATTCTAACGAAAACGTCTCGGCTCTCGGAACACCCGACATCAGTCCTCAATTTGTCCTGAAAATGGATGTGCGCGTGCGCTGACACGTCATCATTCACTCTACGTAGCAGTGAGGCAACACCATACGACGCGTAGGGTAGTGTGCAACGACACTTTGTCAATTGTGTACCATACATATTTAGTTGGTTTATGTCCTTGTGGTTTTTGTATGTGCTTCTCTAAATGCCTTATAAAAAAAACCCTGAAAATTTGACAATATTATGGGACCTGAAAAGAGTGGAGTGTCAAGAACTGTGCTCACCATAAAAACCAAACAAGAGATTATAACTAAAGTAGAGAGTGGACAAATATTGACTGATGTTACCAGGCAGTACGGCTTGAACATGTCTACAGTAGGCACCATCCTAGCTAAAAAAGATATCACCAAGAAGACTCAAGCCGCTAAAGGAGTAACGAAAACTACATTTGAGAAGCAAAAAAAGTGTCATCCATGATAAACTCGAGAGTTTGCTTTTAGTTTGGATAAATGAACGGGAGGTGAAAAGAGATGTAACTAGAATGGCCATCATTCAAGAGAAGACTGGAGAAATTTTTTAGAAATTGAAAGAACAAATATTCCAGGCTCGTCCTCCGAAAATCTAGAATTCAAGGCTACCACTGGCTGGTTTACAAAATTTAAAAGGAGATCTAGCATTAAACAAGCTGATGTCAATAGGGTTGCTGATCTTCACCAACGACATTGCTATCAATCATTTCCTGAAAGTCCTGAAGGAGAGAAAAAAACATCCGACATTGGACATGTTCTTTAACGTCCAATTAAGGAAAAGAACTGATTAATAAGCAAGACCATATGCATGTATCATATTTGTAATAAATAAACTTAGTAAGAAATTATTCTTGTACATGACAATTTTTTTAAATTTAACTTTTAGGATCTCCAGAACGAATTAATCGAATTTCCATTAACATATATGGTAAATCGATGATCGGTTAACGAACCATTCGGATAGTGAACATAATTGTGGAACGGATTAAGTTCGTTAACTGTATCTGGTTCACTGCCCAGTGTTTCAATACTACTGACTTTGATAATTTATTATAAGCTTGTAAGCAGCATACAAAGACTTTGAAGTCATTAAAGACATTATTGTCCACAGATCCAACTTCTATACCAAAGAAGCGTTCTAATATATGTGCAGAGCGTGCAATTAAAGTGATACAAGATTTACTTCCACTATCAAGTCCATTGAAAAATTGGACATTAAATTTCTTCTACTAATGCACAATAGAAATGTACATTGTAACATTGTAACAACTATCAATATTATACTTATATTACTTCCATTTGTAATGATGAAACCTTCATTGAAATATTTGAAAATTTGTATGTTATAAAATATTCATGTCGATTGGAGGGTGAACTTTTTTTTATGCAAAACAAAAATTACCTATATTTTCTTTATTTGTGATACAAAGCTCCACCAAATATGATATGGGGATATAGGGTTATATTTTAGTCATACCCCTAATATATATGTATATATATATATATATATACATATATATATATATATATATATATATATATATATATATATATATATATATATATATATATTTCTTTTACACAGGGAAAAACAAGTCAAAGAAGTTTTTAATTTTCTACTTGATTATGCTGTGTACTGTTATTTGGATAGTGTCAACTTGCCAGAGGATCTGTATAAAAAGATGACAGACACAGGTCAAGTGGTTTTATCAGTCCTTGATAATCCTTTTTCAGTAAGTTTTATTTGAAATGAACAAACAAGAGGGTGACACTGCTAAATCAAATTCTGATATATCATAACAAAATTACTGTATTTGATAAATTTTTTTAAAATATTTATGATATAGATGTGATAATGAGATAAAGATGTAAAATCTCATTGTCTAAAATTATTTTGATATTTGACTTAAATTTGATACATATACAAACTTACAACATATTTTATGCAACTTCTTTTGTTTTAAGTCTCAATTTAATTTACTTATTCACTTACTCAGATGTTTCTTCCACAAAGTTCCTTCCTAATCGCTCTTATTTACTTACTCTGATACATGTACATTAATATCTACTTTTGTGTTCTTTTATTCATCAACAGTATTAATATGAATTAAAAGGTAAAAAAAAATGTATACTTTGACTTTTAAAAAATAAACAACAACCAGAAATATTGTCTTGTTCCAAAGTAAATATAAACAGGTACATCTTTAAACATCTTTGTTCCATTTCACCAAATCTCACTGGTTAAAAAAAAAGGAAGATTTACGGTACTACACTTTTGTCTACTGCCTAGAGAGATCATAGTTTAAATTTATATCAACATATTCATTACTTTTTTCAAAATGTTTTAAGAGTTTATTATAGTTTAGATTAAAAACCTGTCAGGGCTACTAGGCAATATGAACTATAAACAAATCATTGATAATCTTTAAAATTCAAATTATGATAAAGAAAATAAAATATTTTAATGGTGCAAATTGTGTACTAGTTAATCAATCACATTTGACTGTAAACATGCATATTAAAACAATATCTGGTAAGCAGATAATAAATAAAATTATAACTATTTTAAACAAAAGGTATTTTATATTTGTTTATTACAGTCCTTTAATGACAATGAAAAGATCAAATCCTACATCAGAAGATGCACAGAACTTTTTCAATCTCCAGCATACGCCCCAAATAAAACTGTATCCCGATATGCTTTAGAATTCATGGAGAAACAAATGATGAAGGAATTAGGGTAAGTTCCTTAAAAAAGTAAAAAGTACTTTATTGATGAATGTAGTTAGGTTAATTTGAAATGTCAACTCAGCAAATCAGGAAATTAGAAATCACCTATCCCCCACCTTCTCATAGAAAAACCAATTTGAAATTTTTTAATACTTGAGTATTCTTGATGACAGTAAAACTATTTCAAAACATTTGTGTCAATTAAATATTTATTGAGCTCAAAGCTAATTACCTTTTTGATAATGTTGATAATGTTTATATCAAGTGGGAAATAGCAGGGAAGATATTGAGTCTCAAGTTTAGCACAAGTTCATAAATGTGCTGAGTTCTGAAGTATTTTATTTAGTCTAATGTGCTATTTTTTATAATGTATATAAACTTTTCTAGCAAAAGCAATTGAATTTCTTTTAACTATATAAAGTATAAGAAAATCTAAAAAAAAGATTATTTTCTATCAATCTATGTACCCCACTTATTAATTTATATTTAAAAAACAAACAAAACAAGATAAATACTTTTAACACCACAAATTATATATACAAAAATAAATAAGTAAATAAATGTATGATCTTTTAAATCTTAAGTCTTTTTAAAAATAATTACAAAAATTATTATATTTCTTTTACTTTTTTTTGCCTCAATATAAATGTTACAGTGTCTGATATTTTAGGAATTTTTCAATATTTTAATTTTGTTTATTCTTTTTAGTGTTACAATAATTCACAATATTTCAACTTGTTTATAAAAACTAGTTCACAGAAAATATAATCTGTGAAGTAATGAAAATAGCCTGTCTGAGTATACAAGCAAACTTTTGCTAGTAAATTCAGAAAAAAAGACCAAAAACTTCAGAGCTTGGCATTGTACTTAACACCAAAATCTCTTTCCATATTTTTTCTCACTATAAACATTACCACAATAATAATTAGCTTTAGAATTGTACAATTAGTTGTCTGAATGATAGGAAAATATTGAATTGTCATAAGAATATACAAACCTTAAAAATTCCATCTTAATTGGAAATCAGGCAGTAGAGTAGAAGATTAAGAAATGGCCAACAGATGGGGCAAGTTAAATGTAAGAGTGTAATTAGTGGTGAGATATTATATTTCTAAGGGCTATAAAATTCATAAATATATAATTAAAATGAAATAGTATAAATACACCTATCAGGTGCCACGACTAACTCTATGTTTCAACTCATTAGAAAAACAACAACAAACAAAAATGAAAGAAAACTTGCATTAAAATATCAGCAAAAAGATTGACTTGCACAACTATTTGATCTTTATACCCTTCCTAATAAGTAAAGTAAGTTCCCTTCTTAGCCCTAACGGGCCATCGGGGCAGATGAAGTGTAGAATTCAACTGTTTCTATAACCTCGGCATATGAAGGGATTGTGTGGTTAGCACAACGCCCAGCCACCTTTACTTCCCCAACTTAAGTCAGGTACCCATTTAAAGCTGGGTGGACTTGTAGGACGACTTTGCACCAAATTTCACCTGGAAAAATTCCATGGTCCTCACCGAGGATTGAACCCAGGACTCTCAGGTTGACAGTCGAGTATCTACACCACTCGGCCATCCGTCCCGCCCTTCCTAATAGTCCTTCCAAATACTCTTTTGGACTTTAATAATTAGGTTGAAATAACTTGTATATTTAATTGATTCTCATGTCTTCTTCAGTTTTTCTCCAATTCTTGTTCATTACCTTTACAGCGCGCAAGGGAAACTAGAAGAGATCTACAATGAAATATTTGATCTATTAATGACAATTTCAAAATGTAGATATACTTCAGAGGGAGACGAATACCTTTTAGATCTTTTTTATGGAGCTAAGGTTTATTTCTCCAACTTTGAAACTGATTCACCAACAGTAAGTAGTCATATTTTTTAAATTGTAATAATTCTAACAGTTGTCTAAATAGCATTTTAAAATAAAAACAACTTATTACAGAAAAATCCATCCGTTTTTGAAAATATTATAAAGAGATTTATAAAAGTTGTAGAAGAAATGGACACAAAATTCCTGAATCATGACAACTTTGCATATACTGTTGTTGAAGATGCTTTAAAAAAATTGTATGCAAAGTAAGTGTTTATTTTAATCTGTTAGCTTATTTTTTCTTTCTTTCTCTCTCTCTCTCTCTCTCTCTCTTACTCTCGCTCACACTCCCTCCCCCTATATATATATATATATATATATATATAATCTATATAAAAAAATGTAAACAGGATTCATGCTATTATTCATAACTCCAAAAGTTCTTCACCAATTACCTTATAATTTACACACAAAATTAGAGAAAATTACTTGGCATGTTGATATTATATTTTATATAGACATCACAATTATAATATTTAAAAATAATATTTAATGATGGGTATGGTAAAATTATTTCTTTACTTCACTTTACTTTTTTTTTAAAAAACCACAGGAGGTAATTCAAAAGTCACAGTTTGCTAGCAGTATTTGTTTAAAAATAAACCAATCCGCCATGTGCAAACTAATAGTTCATCATTATTGGGTTTTAATTAACAAAGAGTATTGTAAAATATTTCTTTTTACTTAAGTTTGCCAATTATTATTTTGTCAGTATTTTTGTTATCAAACATGTAAACAGGATTCACGCTATTAATTATATCTCTGAAAGTATATCAAAAGCACTGCATTGAGAAACATAACAAATTTAGAAAAGGGTAATACGCAATTATAACTAATTTTCCTTTGTTATAGTTTTAAATGATTGATACTTATTTTTCTAAAATTTGTCTGTTTCTTTTTTAAAACACAGAATTAGAAACAAAGGCGTTCTCAATACTTACTATTACATTACATAAGGCTTAGCCAGTACTAATTAAAATTTGTTAGTTTAAAACTAAATAAAGTTAGTTATTATTAACTTTTTAGTTTACTTATTTTAAATGTTTTTTTTTTCATACATCATAATTTCTATAATTTTTGCATAAAAAAGTAAGTGTGTTCATCTGTTTCTATCCTCGCATTGGGTTTGTGTTCCCCCCACCCCTTTTTCTCCCCCACCTTACGTCATCCCATTTCTGGTCTTGCTTCCCACCTTCCCGTTCTCTTGTTCCTCCTCGATAAAGGTCCCTCCCCCACCCTCCCATTTTTGCATGATTTAAGGAATTTATCTTTTTACTTGTTAAAAAAAGAAAATTACAAAAAAACATTTTTAACTAGAAATGTGTTGCATTATTTAATAATTCAATATAATTTTGTGTTTACTGCAAACATTTTTTTTAAGCGATAAGAGAAAAACTAGATCATGGGTGTCAATGTTGGCTCCACTTTTAAAAAGACCATGCAAAAGTACACTTAGAGCTTGTTATACAATAACCAGTGAAAATGAAGCAGTGAAATGGAAGGTAATTTGTTAATAAGATTTTTGTAATATTTCATTAGTGAATAAAAATTTAATTTAGACAAATATATATAATGGGCTTTTTATAATTGGAATTACACAATGTATCGTTGCTATTATTTATTAAAGTAATTTTTTACCTTTTTAGGTACTGAGATGTCATATCCCACTTGCGTTCCAAAAATAATAACATGACACAACTCCTTACAGTATAAGAGAATTAACAACTGAACTTAAATACGTGATATTTACGGATGAGAATCCACATCTAAATAGAATGAAATGATTAACAACTGAGTTCACCAATAAATAACATCTCACTATAATATCCATGAATACATTACTCCTCATGTATCTGCTCTGTATGAACTCATTATCCACTACATGAACTCACTAACAACCGTTACTCTTCACTGCACTGCCCTCCTTTGTTCTTCCTCTTATCTTCTTATTCCTCCTTGTGTCATCCGGTTTCTTCCTCCTGACCGTTATCTCTTCCCCTCTTATAGGTATTCCACCCACGCTCTTTTCAAAACTATAGGTCAATGCTATTGCGTGGGTATATTTCGCGCCAGATCATACATCAAGGTTATGGCATGGGTGATCCATGCTTAAAATGGTTAAATAATGACTAGTGAATGAAATGATGTTAGGGCAATTACCAAGTTGTGATCAATTCCTCTAGTAATATTCAAAAACTTTTATTATTACTCTTATATCACGTGTTTATGACAAAAATACTACTTAATAGTACTATATTTTATGTTATGTTTAGAGGAAGGTGGGACGGATGGCCGAATGGTGTAGATACTCGACTGTTGACCTGAGAGTCCTGGGTTCGATTCTCTATGAGAACCTTGGAATTTTTCCAGGTGTATTTGGTGCAAAGTCGTCCCACAAGTCCACCCAGCATTAAATAGGTACCTGACTTAAGTTGGGGAAGTAAAGGTGGCTGGGCATTGTGCTAACCACACAATCCCTTCATATGCTGAGGTTATAGAAACAGATGAATTCTACACTTCATCTGCCTTAATGGCTTGTTAGAGCTAAGGGAACTTTTTTTTTTTTTTAGAGGAAGGATTTTCATAATAATAAAAAAATAGTTGGTTTGAAAGAAGCATGATTTTGGTTGACTGACTGTAATAAAAAAAGTCAATTTGTAAATGCTTTCCCAAAAAAAATTTGAGCCAAAAAATGCATAACTTCAAAATTGCATGAAAATGACATAAAATAGAGCAAGAGGTATTAAAAGAATGGGTGAATACAGGATGAAAATATGTCTTTACAATAGTTGATAGAAAGGCAATACATGTTTATGAATAAATAATCTATATAGATGGCACCCATGCTTTAAAATTTTAAATATTTGTATAATCTAAGAATTTTTTTACTCTTGTGCATTTTAATAAAAGATTTTATTTCTATAACATGATTATTTTATTCAATCTTTTCTTTCAATCAAAGAAAAATCAGCAAAGTGTCATTTCATAAACATTCTGCCATGTTAGCAGCAACAAATAAGTGTTTAACCTAAAACAATTATTATTAGTTGTCGTCTGTCGTATTAAATTATGACTTCATTTGAATATAAAAGTGTATTTAAAATTAATTTTTTTCTGTACCAAGTCTTATATTATTATTTGAGCTTATACTTCTTCTAATATTTAGGAGCATAAAGATATTGTGGACCAAATGCTGCAAAATTTCCAGTCTTTTCAGCCACCACCTTCTCTTAATGCAATAGAAACGGAACGAGAAGAAGAGATCAAAGAATTTCTCAATTATTTTTGTAAAACAGCTGAATACTTCTTTGATGGCTTAAAGTAAGGCTTTTAAGTTTTCATAATAATTTTTTCCTTATCAAGCTGTGTCGTTTTTCTTCAAGGACACCTTGCATTATAGTATTACTCAGGGCATTGTGGTGTGATATTGAATTGTATTTCTCAAGATATTGTGGTGTGAGATTGAATTGTATTGCTCAAGGTATTGTGGTATGAGATTGAATTGTATTGCTCAGGATATTGAGGCATGAGATTGATTGTATTGCTTGGGATATGTTAGCTTTTTTGGTTGTAAAAAAAAATATAATGTTTTAGCTAGGAATACAATTCAAGATTTCATAGTCTGTAGCCTAGTAATAGTCAGTGGAGATGGTAAGGTTCTAATAATAAAGATTACATTGATCAAATTGTACTTTTGGTGCTTAAAAAAATGCGATACATGTATTTTAATAAAACTGAAATAGCATAAATTGCAAACTCTGCAAATTTGTTAAACCTATTTATTCATAAGATAAACGTACCATGTATAAGATTTATCAAGCTAAAAATGTATTTTCACACTGGATTTTAAATTTATCTAACAGCTATCATATGTAATGTTATTTTTTTCTTCCATTAACAGCTTTATCAAGAGAACATTTCTTTTAATAGCATACTTTTTTATATGTTCTTATTCAAAATTTTTTATTTTATTCTATTTATTGTTTTATTTTTTAAGAAAAGATAAAATGACTAAATTATATGGAAAGAAAATGATGGATTTAACACTGAAATTTATGGATACAGATCATGAAGAGTTACATAATCTTGCTGAAAGTATTGCAGAAAAAATTGAATTAAATGTCAAGGTATGTTAACATATCCTATACAATCTACATTTATAAAACTCTTAGCTTGATAGATCCAATGGTTTTGAATCTGTTCAAAGTTTTTATATTTTATTTTTATAACTTAAATTCTTAAAAATATTATCTGCATTCTTATTCTTGATTAACTGACCCATGTGAAATTGAAAAAACCCAGTCAGTATTGCATAAGTCTCAGATGCTAGCAACAGAAATTTATTATAATTCATTGTTTTCTATGACTATTGCACTTGAATTTTATTATAATGCCATGAATGTAAGTTTATCATAGAAAAGTACACTATTTTTAAGGTTATTAGAGGAGAATACACAACTGAGAAATAAACTATAAATCAATCATGAATTAAGTCATAAATGTCAGTGCACATTATGTCTTTTAACACACACCTATGGACATCAAATGGTTGTATTTATTTTTTCTTGATTGATATCTTTCTCTCCTCAAATATTGTAGTTTCCATGCAATATGTAACTTTTATAATACTCTGATAAACTAAAAATTACCATAAATTTCCATAAAATATTATTTTTTTTTTTAGAATATTTTCAGAATACAAATTTCACTACAGTATATGTAATGTTTCACCTTCACATTGAAATTTATAAATTACATAACAATTTTTATTCTTGATTTTAAAATCCCTCTCTCTCTTCCCCTTTTCACATTTCATTCCTAACACATGTTACCTTTCAATCAAGTTTCATAAGTCTTCAGAGAAAGTGGGCTTTACAGAGAGATATAAAACAGTTGCAAGTTCTGTAAAAAATTTAAATGCAGTTCCACATGTATCAACAGCTTATTTATGATGACATTATCAATATGCTGATTTATCTTTTTTTAAAATCAAAGACTGAATAAAATGATGTTACAGCAAATTCTGTTTTATTTATACAAATTCTTTCTTACATGTATGTTCTTATTTGTCATGGAATAAACATGTGCACTAAAAGTCATTTTTTTGATAAATAAATGATTTAATAAATGTCTAGTGATTTAGTTACTATTTTTTAATTAGCTGTAGATAACAATTTAACTCAAGTTTTTTTATCTAAAAATTTGTTAAGTTTAACTAAAACAAATTTAGTTAGTGAACATCATTGCAAGTATTCAGTTAAATAGCTTATTTTAGAGCTACTGACAAAGTCTTCTTTCAATTCTAACACAACTTGTCAATCAAAAAAGTTTTTATTCTTAAAATATTTGTTACACTATTTGTCTTCAAATTTTTTTTAAATTTTTTTTTCAGCCCAATGATTCTGTTTATGACAATGAATATTGAATTCAGTGGAGTAGTGAATTTATATTTCAAAACTGATAAAGCCCTGCTCATTAAAACATCCAATATATCATGATGAATTTGTATATTTCTTTGCTATTTTTAAATCCGTTAAAAAAAATGTAATATTTTTTTTTTATCAAAACTGATATATAGGAAGACAAAAATGCAATGATTGAAGCCATGAAAAAGTTGAGTGTATTGTTGCAGAAAGAAAGTTTACCTTGGTCTAATAGTTGGTCGCTTGATAGAGCAGCAAATGATTTTATTGATTCAGCCACAGAACCTTTCAAGTATGATACATTTTTTTTTCATTTCATAAAAAAACACAAAAGTTTTATAAAGATATTAAATGTACTAAAAAACCCACCACAAATATTATTTTTGAATATTATAGATGATGTTCATATAAAATATAATATCAACACGCCAAGTAATTTTTCATTTTGTGTAAATTATAAGGTAATTGGTGAAGAACTTTTGGAGTTATGAATAATAGCATGAATCCTGTTTACATTTTTTTTATATAGATTATATATATATATATAGGGGGAGGGAGGGTGAGCGAGAGTGAGAGAGAGAGAGAAAGAAAGAAAAATAAGCTAACAGATTAAATAAACACTACTTGTATGTATAATTTTTTAAATATCTTCAATGTTTATATATATGTAAAGTTGTCATGATTCAGGAATTTCAGTCCATTTCTTCTACAACTTTTATAAATCTCTTTATAATATTTTCAAAAACGGATGGATTTTCTCGTAGCTGTTGCTTTTATTTCAGCTGCTATTTTACAATCATGTTAGATACAATTTAAAAAATATGACTTACTATTGTTAGAATCAGTTTCAAAGTTGAGAAATAAACTAGTTCATAAAAAAGATCTAAAAAGGTATCTGCCTCCTCTGAAGTATATCTACATTTTGAAATTGTCATTAATAGATCAAATATTTCATTAGATCTCTTCTAAGCCTTTGCGCTGCAAAAGGTAATGAACAAGAATTGGAGAAAAACTGAAGAAGACATGAGAATCAATTAAATATACAAGTTATTTCAACCAAATTATTAAAGACCAAAAGAGTATTTGGAAGGACTATTTGGAAGGGTATAAAGATCAAATAGTTGTGCAAGTCAGTCTTCTTGCTGATATTTGAATGTAAGTTTTTTTTCATTTTTGTTTGTTGTTGTTTTTCTAATGAGTTGAAACATAGAGTTAGCTGTGGCATTGTCCTGATAGGTGTATTTATACTATTTCATTTTAATTATATATTTATGAATTTTATAGCCCTTAGAAATATATAACATCTCAACCACTAATTACACTCTTACATTTAACTTGCTCCATCTGTTGGCCATTTCTTAATCTTCTACTCTACTTCCTGATTTACAATTAAGATGGAAATTTTTAAGGTTTGTATATTCTTATGACAATTAATATTTTCCTATCATTCAGACAACTAATTGTACAATTCTAAAGCTAATTATTATTGTGGTAATGTTTATAGTGAGAAAAAAATATGGAAAAAAAAAAAAAAAAAGAGATTTTTTTGGTGTTAAGTACAATGCCAAGCTCTGAAGTTTTTGGTCTTTTTTTCTGAATTTACTAGCAAAAGTTTGCTTGTATACTCAGACAGGCTATTTTCATTACTTCACAGATTATATTTTCTGTGAACTAGTTTTTATAAAACAAGTTGAAATATTGTGAATTATTGTAACACTAAAAAGAATAAACAAAATTAAAATATTGAAAAATTCCTAAAATATCAGACACTGTAACATTTATATTGAGGCAAAAAAGTAAAAGAAATATAATAATTTTTGTAATTATTTTTAAAAAGACTTAAGATTTAAAAGATCATACATTTATTTACTTATTTATTTTTGTATATATAATTTGTGGTGTTAAAAGTATTTATCTTGTTTTGTTTGTATTTTTAAATATAAATTAATAAGTGGGGTACATAGATTGATAGAAAATAATCTTTTTTTTAGATTTTCTTATACTTTATATAGTTAAAAGAAATTCAATTGTTTTTGCTAGAAAAGTGTATATACAATATTAAAAATAGAACATTAGACTAAATAAAATACTTCAGAACTCAGCACATGTATGAACCTGTGCTAAGCTTGAGACTCAATATCTTCCCTGCTGTTTCCCACTTGATATAAACATTATCAAAAAGGTAATTAGCTTTGAGCTCAATAAATATTTAATTGACACAAATGTTTTGAAATAGTTTTATTGTCATCAAGAATACTCAAGTGTTAAAAAAATTTCAAATTGGTTTTTCTATGAGAAGGTGTGGGATATGTGATTTCTAATTTCCTGATTTGCAGAGTTGACATTTCAAATTAACCCTAACTACATTCATCAATAAAGTACTTTTTATTTTTTTTAAGGAACTTACCCTAATTCCTTCATCATTTGTTTCTCCATGAATTCTAAAGCATATCGGGAAACAGTTTTATTTGGGGCATAGGCTGGAGATTGAAAAGTTCTGTGCATCTTCTGATGTAGGATTTGATCTTTTCAATGTCATTAAAGGACTGTAATAAACAAATATAAAATACCTTTGTTTAAAATAGTTATAATTTTATTTATTATCTGCTTACCAGATATTGTTTTAATATGCATGTTTACAGTCAAATGTGATTAACTAGTAAACAATTTGCACCATTAAAATATTTTATTTTCTTTATCATAATTTGAATTTTAAAGATTATCAATGATTTGTTTATAGTTCATACTGCCTAGTAGCCCTGACAGGTTTTTAATCTAAACTATAATAAACTCTTAAAACATTTTGAAAAAAGTAATGAATGAATCATATGTTGATATAAAGTTATAAACTATGATCACTCTAGGCGGTAGATAAAAGTGAAGTACCGTAAATCGTCTTTTTTTTTTAACCAGTGAGATTTGGTGAAATGGAACAAAGATGTTTAAAGATGTACCTGTTTATATTTACTTTGGAACAAGACAATATTTCTGGTTGTTGTTTATTTTTTAAAAGTCAAAGTATACATTTTTTTTTACCTTTTAATTCATATTAATACTGTTGATGAATAAAAGAACACAAAAGTAGATATTAATGTACATGTATCAGAGTAAGTAAATAAGAGCGATTAGGAAGGAACTTTGTGGAAGAAACATCTGAGTAAGTGAATAAGTAAATTAAATTGAGACTTAAAACAAAAGAAGTTGCATAAAATATGTTGTAAGTTTGTATATGTATCAAATTTAAGTCAAATATCAAAATAATTTTAGACAATGAGATTTTACATCTTTATCTCATTATCACATCTATATCATTAAAAAAATATCTATCAAATATTTAAAAAAATTTATCAAATACAGTAATTTTGTTATGATATATCAGAATTTGATTTAGCAGTGTCGCCCTCTTGTGAGTTCATTTCAAATAAAACTTACTGAAAAAGGATTATCAAGGACTGATAAAACCATTTGACCTGTGTCTGTCATCTTTTCATACAGATCCTCTGGCAAGTTGACACTATCCAAATAACAGTACACAGCATAATCAAGTAGAAAATTAAAAACTTCTTTGACTTGTTTTTCCCTGTGTAAAAGAAATATATATATATATATATATATATATATATGTATATATACTTATAAGATGCATTTGTTGTCTGTCTGTTCCCTTATAACTCAAGATCCAGACAACCAAAAAATGTGAAATTTGTTACACATACACATAATTACATGGGGAAGGTTATAGGACAGGTTTCGTTTCATCTGGATGGGTAGTTTAATTGTAATTAATTTTTTTTATTTTTGTATTTTGCTATATTAAAGTAATCTTGACAGCGCCATAAATGAAATTCCTCTGTGACGTCATTTCCCGATGATCGAATAGAACTTGCGCGCTGGTGCTGTATTGTGTCTTTGTGCTGCAAAGAATTGTTGATGTTTTTTCATGCTTCCCTATCTGTACAGCTTGAGGAAGTTAAAGGAATGAAGAAGGATTTTAGAAGAAGTGTGAAGCCATAATAATAAGTATTTATATATATTTATATATATATATATATATATATAGAGAGAGAGAGAGAGAGAGAGAGAGAGAGAGAGAGCGAGAGAGAGAGAGGGAGGGAGGGAGGGAGAGAGGGAGGGAGAGGGAAGGAGGGGGCAAGGAGGGAGAGGGAAGGAGGGAGGAAGGGGAGGGGGATAGAAGGAGGGAGGGAAAGGGAGGGAGGGAGAGAGGTGGTAGGGAGAGTTAGGGAGGGAAGGAGAGGGAGGGAGGGAGAAAGGGAGGGAGGGAAAGAGAAAGGGAGAGGGGGGTAGGGAGAAAACAAAAGGTAAACAGGTAAACCTCATTTTAAACCCAGGCAAAGCCAGGTACTTGCAACTAGTATACATATATATTAGGGGTATGACTAAAACATAACCCTATATCCCCATATCATATTTGGTGGAGCTTTGTATCACAAATAAAGAAAATATGGGTGATTTTTGTTTTGCATAAAAAAAGTTCACCCTCCAATCGACACAAATATTTTATAACATACAAATTTTCAAATATTTCAATGAAGTTTTCACCATTACAAATGGAAGTAATATAAGTATAATATTGATAATTGTTACAATGTTACAATATTGTGCATTAGTAGAAGAAATTTAATGTACAATTTTTCAATGGACTTGATAGTGGAAGTAAATCTTGTATCAGTTTAATTGCATGCTCTGCACAGATATTAGAACGCTTCTTTGGTATAGAAGTTGGATCTGTGGACCATAATGTCTCTAATGACTTTAAAGTCTTTGTATGCCGCTTACAAGCTTATGATAAATTATCAAAGTCAGTAGTATTGAAACACGAGGCAGTGAACCAGATGTCAGCCCACATACCACAAATGAAATCACGTGCTGCCATAGCTGTTTGCAGATATTCATCAGAACGAATGATGACAAACAATAAATTGCCCTTGAGTTTCATCTCTCATTACTCATTTTTGGAAGTGATTGAAAATTTCCTTTTGGGTAGCTTCCTCTAGTTTTGAAAATCCTGTTGCATTATGTTAAAGCCATGTCATCTCGCCAGCACTCTTGTTCTGATTTCTTTAGCGGTGCTCCAGCATTATCAAATGGTGTTTTGAGTTGTTCATACTTTACTGCTATTGCTGAAACAAATGAGTAGCTGATGTTTGGTGAAGTTGTTGATGTACTAAAATTATCATTCATGACATGTTTCAATATTGTATCTAGAATGTGGTGATATCATTCAATGTATACAGCTTTTTTCTAATCCAACATCTTGAAAGTGTTTCTGTAACAGTGTGACTGCACCAATTCTTCTTCAAGTATATATGCTGCAGTTGTGTCAGAGACAATCATTTTTATTCATTGAGCACAGTTTTCATTCGGGAAAAGTGGAGAAGAGTAGTATGGCAGGCTAGGGCCCTAAATGACATGTAGGCTCAAAGAAAGAAAGAATTTTTTTTTCATTGAATATTGTCTCCCCTTTTGCATTTACCAGCGAAGAATAGCGAGTCTGACCTCCCTTTTTTCATTTTTTATAACAACAACCTCATATGCCTTATTTGTATGGTTTTTCCATCAATTGTAAGCACCAGTGTTCTTTTGTAAAGTTTTCCTTGAAATTACTTTGTAATTTTTCTCCTTCTTTCATTAGACCTTTGCAAATACTGCTTTGAGTTGGAGAAGATATGCAAACTGAAGTTCACGACTTTTTGGACCTTCTTTGTACTCAATTTTGCTGCTAAACGCACTGAAGACGAAGTTTTTTGTCTTTTAGACTTTATTGGATTCTCATTATATTTACTACTACTGGAACTAGGAATGTGACGGAGCTGATGAAAATCCACAATGGGGGGATTCTAAAATACGTTCATGACCAAATACGATGTCTAATCTATGGACAGCTGAGTAAGGGTCCAGGAGTTTAGTTTTATCTGTTTTCTTTATATAGGGTTTTCGAAAGTCTCTAGGTTTTTTAATTTTAGTTACGATTTCTAAGGCCGTGTTTGATCTGAAAACGGTAATTTTTCAAACGCAGTGGTTAGAGTTCCGTCTAGAAGGACTTCGTATTATTTATCAGGTTCCGTCTATAGATGTGCGCAAGCGCGACAATCGAGATTAACTTCCAACTCTTTAAATGATCTCCGACTTTAAACAGCATCATAAATTTTTTTAACGTAATTTATTAACTTATTTTATCTTAACTCATAGGAAGAAAATGAATATAAATAGACTGCATTTCCCGCGAAAATCCTATAATTGTATTAGTTGTTTTTTTTCCAATGACGCACAGATAATAACTTTAAATAATTAGAGTTCTCATTCATTCTGTTTACAATAGAAACATACTTCTCCGATTATTAACAGCAAATGACGTCATCAACTTCTGAAAAGTTTTATAAACAAATAAAAAACACATGTATAATTCCTTATAATCTTTATTAATAGTGAAAAAAAAACTATACAGTGTTTATTTGTTTTAAAAATGTCACAAAAGAAATAAGGAATTTGTCACTGTCTTTTCCCCCCAAAACTTCGTTGGTATTTAATATAAATATCATATATAATAATACTCATTTCTAGTGTGCGTTAAATCGAAAGTAAAGAATTAATACAACAGTATTCCAGTTTAAAATACAACCATGAAAAAAATCGGATCTGCCCAAAACCAAAAAATAACCTAGCCTACCAATCAAGCATAAGGGGATATAACTCTATGCAAAGGTTTTGCAGGGTACAGCTAGTAAGAAAAAAAAACGTGTATTTGATATGATTTCTGGGAAAGGGGGATGCGATAGATGCTAATTTAGCGCATATTTTTTTGTTTTATTCGTTAATTTTTTGTAGTTTGAATGATATTGTTTTCCTCCAACTTTATTAGGCTTGGACAGACCCGAAAAAAGGATTAAAGAATAATTGCCATGCATGCGGACATCTTTACTCTTAATCGCAAATGGTGTGCATGCGTACATCTATAGACGGACCCCGAAAAAAAAATATGGCGTCCATCTGGACGAACTCTATCCACTGCGTATTTCAAATTTGAATCTGATCGGATATTAAAAAAAAAAAATCCGTCAAATTCGAATTTGCTCAAAAAACATCAAATTTTGAATATCGTCGGATTCGAATTCGAACTTCACACCCCTAACTGGAACACTGTTCTTCGAAAAATCTTCTTTACTCACAGAATCTTATGTATCCGAATTTGGTAAGACACTTGATTCAACACTTTCTTCAGTAAAGCTTTCTGTGACTGGCACTTTACCTTTAAGTAATTTCATTTTTCTTGTGTGAATCTTTAGTGAATCATCTTAAATAGCCTACTTTTCCTTTAGTTGAAATCTGACGTGCATAGAACTCTGTGTTTTCTCAGCACAACGACTCTCCTTTCTCATCTCTTACATTAAACATCGCCAGAAATCATAGTCTCCAGGACTTCGATTATGTCTTTCAAACTTCTTAACAACAATGTACAATCATGTCTTTCTGCTTTTTACATCAGAAGCAATAGTTTTATATCTGTTCATCACGATATGTAGTTCTATTGTGATTTTTCACATTTGATCAAGACTGTCAACAGTCTTTGGTGATTTCATGCCTTTTCGGAAATACACTAAATTTGAAGTCCAAATTCTCTTCTTGTCTGGGAAGCTGGAGCATTTTTGACAGAATTGCTCTGAGGCAATCCAGAAATGACACAAATACTAATTATGCATATAATAGTTGCCAACTAAAATGCTGACGGTGAATGGAACAACAAAGAACAAATTACAGTTAAAATACTAAATGCAGGTATGACATACAATTTACTGGGCATGTGGAGGGTGAACTTTTTTAACAGTTGAGGGTTGTTATTGATATTTTTGTTGATATTTGATAAATATCCACTTGTGGCAGTATGGGGAATAAAAAATAATGAAAAAAATTTTTTAGTCATATACCTAATATATATATATGTATGTATGTATATTAATATAAAAAATACATACATATCTTAATGCATGAAATGTCTATCATACATAAACTTTTATTTTTTTTTCTGTTAATAGCTTTTTCAAACATTTGATTTTGTACTATTTTTACAAATATTATTTCATTTTTAAAAAAATAGAGGCACTAACATTATATATAAGACAAAGCCCTAATGAGAAAAGACAGAAAGCCAGATAAAGAAGCAGACGGACATATGAGGTTGAGAAAGACCTTAAAGCCCAGAGTGAGAGAGTGGAGATGACCATGGATCAGAAAAATGATGATGGATCTACATGGGCTGTAGAGCCAAAGGGAAAAGAAGAAAAATTATATAGATGCTTTTTTTAACAGCCCTACCTCATTTTAACTAAAATGTGAATCGGCCTATTACCTCAATCCATGTCAGTTCAGTTTGTTTTATGACAATGTTAATTGATTTTTTTTGTGTGCATCTTTTTAGCTTTTTTTAGTGTTATCTTGACTAATTAAAAGCTTAGGCTAATAACAAAAGACTAGATGAAATATGTCTTTACAATAGTTAATGAATAGCAGTATATAAATGAATAATCTATATATCTAGATGCAACCCACACTTACATTTTTTGTTTGCTTAATTTTTTGGGTATTCCACTGCAGAGCTAATTTTATAGACTTCTGGTTGTTTCCTGAGTGCATTGTCTATTTCCTTCTAAATATTTGTAGAGGTCTATGGGCTCTTGGTTTTTTATTTGCCAGATATTAGTTTTCCTAATTTATCTAGCCACCTTATCTTTAGGATGCTCTTGAGACAACCATTTTTAAGAACATTCAGAGTTTGTTGTTAACTCTCCATGTTTCTGCACCATACAATAGGACAGATTTGACATTTGTTCAGAAGGAAGTTGTGGTGTCAGAGGAGTGTGAAAGGCAAATCTTGCCTATTCTATCTATGACACCCTTGTCTGATCCCCCTGAGGCTAAACCAATGCTACAGAGGTAGTTAAAATGGTATATTCCTTCAGATGCTCATAGCCAAAGGTGATTGGTGTCTGACTTTTAAATGTATCTAAAGTGCAGTTTTGGCAGCTTATTGTTATAGCTTATTGTGTTTAGGTGCATATACTATTGCTTCTGGGATAATTGACATAAATAATCTGCAAAGTCATGGTTTTCTAAGCATTGAGTCATAGACCATTATATCCCAGTCTTATTGCCTTGTGTTGTCTGCCTTATGACCCAATCTGAGTATTAGGAAGAATGTGGATATATATATATGGTTTCCAGTTTAAGCTTCCAGTTTGTCTGTTTTCTTGTCTTTATGTATAACTTGGCAGGTTGTTGTATCAGATGTATGTAGTTATTTGTGGCAACATAGTAGGAGTTACCAGATGATGTCTCTGTCAATGCTGTTAAATTTTGTCATTTGATGTAAATTAGGTATTAGGTGGACTACCACTCCAGGGATTGTTTAATAATGACTTCCTTAGTGTTCCAATTTGGTCAGTGCAGGACCTGTCCTTTTTATTTTAGCAATGATTTTTATATACATATTTATATGATCTACTGAACTTTTTATTTATTTTTTATGAGTTCTTTTTTAATAAAAGACACTTTTTAAAAAGATTTTTGTTATGACTGATCCAATTAATGGATTTTGTATTAAAGATTAGATCAGCACATAAATCTGGAAATCTGAATTTTTCCAATAGACTGTTTTAAAAAACTTTTTGCAGTGGTCCACAAAGTGTAAGCAGGGATCTGATTTGCGAAGGGTCACTACCAAATTCAGTTATTTTTTTTTATTTATATAATTTTTATTTTTTTTTCTTTCACTGATCCTCTTTTCTATCTTTACAGGTGAGTTGTGAAAACTAGACAGGTTCTCAGTGGGTTGTGAATTACAAAAGTTTGAAAACCACTGACATATTGGGTGAGATTATGTTCGGGAACTTAAAAAACATGTATATTTACTATAACAGATGCTAAAAGATTTCTTAATCAATCCTAGATTGAGATGGAGAGCTAGTAAAAAAAAGATGACCATGGATCAATAAGAGGCAAAAACTAATGTTTATTACAAAATATTTAAAATTTAATTTAATATATAGTCTTAGAAAACTTACGTTACTATTTCTTTGAAAAAGTTCATAAATCATGTGATAATAACTCTCTCCATAGTCGCTGCCATTAATAATTTCTTCAGGCTTGATTGGCTTACAAACAACGGTTAATAAACTTGTTATACCAGCTCTGTCAAATGACTAGAGAATATATTTAGAATATTTTAAAACATTTTGTTTCTTTCTGTTTCTTGTTTGCATTTTAATTTGTCTTGTTTTTGACTGTATATAGTAACTATCTATAGAAAAACCTCACAGGAAAGTGCAGTGGATATTAAATTGTGTAGGTCTGTACTATACTTCCTATCACAATATTTTGTGCATTTTTATTAATTAATTAGTTAAATGGTATTTTCATTTAGACCTATATCTTGCCCGAAATGGCAATGAAATGTAAAATCTAAGGGATATTTTAAAGAAGACAATAAAATGTACCTGAATGTATTCCTTGACTTGAATGTCCTCTTCATGTAGACATTCATAAGCAATTGTGAGATGTAAAATATTCAAACTGTTGTCTAATAAGTGGAACATAAACATGTAAAAACCTGTTTTAATCTCTTTAGATGGTTTGTTTCTCAAAAGATTGCTGTTAGAAAAATAATGATGCAGATTAAATAATGAAGACTAGTAAACATATACATTAATTAATTAAACTTAAGAATTTTGGCATATTTTAATTATTAATGACTTTTAAAGAAATTTATTCTATAGGTTTACTTTTCTGAAAATAATCAATCATTTAAAAAAGATGCTAAAACAATAAACATAAAGTTGAAACAATACTTACTTTTGTCTTGAATTAAAATATTTATACCTAAAACTTCTGTTAGTTTAGAGAGCATAGTGTCTGTTAACCATTGGAAATACTAAAATAAATCATCACCCAGTAGTGCAAAAAGCCTTAAAGGTCCAAAACAGGGTGAGATGTAGCACTTGATCTTATTATTTAGTCAAATCTACTTCAGAAACATCAGAGCTGGGCACAGCCTATCTGCCCCCAGAGAGAAAGCGTGATTTTCGGTTCTCGTACCCCTCCCCCCTCCCCCAATGGATGTTTATAATTGTGCTATAAAATATCTGTTTTCTGTATTATTTTTTATACATTGTTTGCTATGGTTGATTTGAGAATTTTTTATTCCCTTACTATAGATCTTACAAGATGGCAGCAAATTACACTTCATCAACAGCGTCTTCATGACCTCTTTATTATATTAAATATTATTATATTTATTTCTGATTAAAAAAAAGTAACTTTGATTAACATACAAACTTTATTCTAGTGAATGGCTACTATTAAGTTATTCTGAGTGTGTTACAATGTAAGAAAAATTACACCAATTGTGGTACTTTAAAAAATCAAGAAGAAAATACCACAACATTTTATATTTATTAATACAAAGGCTCTCTATAATGATGCTAATTTGGGAAAAAAAGTTGATGTATTTATTTGTTGCGTAAAAATTGACATAATGACCATTTCTACCCTATTTGTTTAACCAACGATACTCACAAAATACTAATAGGTATGTGACATGAAAATTTCAAATAAATGTAATCTGAAATTATTATATCTTTAGATAGTGCACAACAAGAGCTTTCCATTGATAAAAATAAAACGCCAGTGCGTAAAAAAAAAGATTAAAGCTATAAAACCATGCTATTCTTGAAAAAAAGTTACGAAAGTTTTAGTTAATGTTGTCAAACAAGAAAATTTGTGTTCAAATACTTAATATAGTAATATATATTCTAACCGAATTTCGTCAAATTTTATCCGATTTACTGAATAAAGTATCAAGCAATAGGTAGAAAGAGCAACAAAATGATATATTAAAGTTTTAAGTAAAATAATTAAACTACACTCTTTGGCCAGGTTTTCAGAAGAAAATTGGGCAAACTGTATGACAATTAAATAAGTCTAAAAAAATTAAGCAAGAAATAAATTTTTGAGCATAATAAAATTATGCTGGTTTTAAAGTGGAGTATCTCGCTTTTACTAAGAAATACAAAGTATATCATAGGAAAAAGAAGTTATTTATGCTTTTTTGGCCTAGTTTTCTGACAATCATTAGACGAACAAAATTAAAAAAATGACATGCAAAATAATTCCATGCAGGACTACATTTATGATGAAAATAAAATCATGCTGAAATTAAAATGGGTTATCTGGTTGATTTAAAGCAAAAACAAAAATATTTTTCCAGGCACAATATCTGCAGCACAATATCTGCATCTGTCTGTCTGTGTGTCTGTCTGTCCGTCATCACCCTAGATCTCAACAACCATAAGTCCTAAGCCCATGATGTATATATCATTTTGTAGGTCTTGGCCTGCCAAGTGTACATCAAAAGTCTCCCAGGGCCAAAATATAAGAGTTTCTTATGTACCGTTTTTGCTTATATTTTAAATATAAATAATAAAAGTTATTCAAAGGGGCGTAATCATTATTTATTTTTGTAACAGTTATTCAACATGATTACTTCCCTCTCATTAAAAATGCTCTAAAATGTCATTTGTCCAAAACGGAAAAGACTTAAATTGCTTGTTTTTTTTAATCTACTGCAATCTCTGTTTCATATGTCTTCCAATAACAAATGACATAACTAATGTTTTTATTTCCTTTATGTATTTGTATACAATCCTATAATCAGGGCTCGATTTACCGCCGGGGATATCCCCGGAACGGTGAACTGTCATCACCGGGTCTGCTTTAGCTAATACTAGCTGCAAGTACCCGGCTTTGCCCGGGTTTAAAAAATGGTTTCCAGTTTACCTTCTGTTTTCTCCCTACCCCCTCTCTCCCTTCCTCTCTCCCCCTCACTCCCTCCCTACCCCCTCTCTCCCTTTCTCTTTCCCTCCCTCCCTTTCTCCCTCCCTCCCTCTCCCTCCCTAACTCTCACATCTTCCTCTCTCTCCCTCCCTCCATTTCTCCTCCTTCCTCCCTTCCTCCTTCCCTCTCTCTCCCTCCCTGCCCCCCTCTCACTCTTTATCTCACATCCCTCCCATTTCTCCCATCCTCTCTCCCTCTCTCCTTCCCTCCCATTTCTCTCCCTCTTTACCCCCTCTCTTCCTCCCTCCTTTCTCCATCCCTCCCTCTCCCATCCCCTCTATCCCTCTCCCGCCCTCCTCTCTCCCCCTCTCCCCCTCTCCCTCCCTCCCTCCCCCTCCCTTTACTTTAATATTACTTTAATATAGCAAAATACAAAAATAAAAAAAAATTAATTACAATTAAACTACCCATCCAGATGAACGAAACCTGTCCTATAACCTTCCCCATGTAATTATGTGTATGTGTAACAAATTTCACGTTATTTGGTTGTCTGGATCTTGAGTTATAAGGGAACAGACAGACAGACAGCAAATGCGTCTTATAGATATATATATATATATATATATATAGATATATATATATATATAGATATATATATATATAGATAGATATAGTATATATATATATATATATATATATATATATATATATAGATATAGATATATATATATATATATATATATATATATATATATATATATATATATATATATATATATATATATATATATATACGTATTATAGCTTCATCCTTCTTCTAAAATCCTTCTTCATTCATTTACCTTCCTCAAACTGTACAAATCGGGAAGCATGAAAAAACATCAACAATTCTTTGCAGCACAAAGGCACGGTACAGCACCAGCGCGCAAGTTCTATTCGATCATCGGGAAATGACGTCACAGAAGAGTTTTATTTATGGCGCCGTCGAGATTACTTTAATAGAGTAAAATACTAAAATAAATATAATTTATTACAATTAAACTACCCATCGAGATGAAACGAAACATGCCCTATAACCTTCCCCATGTAATTATGTGTACGTGTACCAAATTCACGTTATTTGGTTGTCTGGATCTTGAGTTATAAGGGAACAGACAGGCAGACAGCAAATGCCACTTATAAGTATAGAGATATCCCTGTCTGGGGATGAAACCATAGAAATTTATCCCCGGCTCTGCAGAATTTTTTTTTCAACCATGGTACCTGGCACTGGTTTTTTTCTTAAATCGAGCACTGACTATAATATATATCTTGAATGAATGTATTGACATTATACCCAGAGCAAGTAATGGGTCACTGAGCTTGACCCATGACCCATCAAGTTCTTGACCCAAACCATTCATGACCCATGACTCATTGAATGTTATTATTTTCAAGATGGCGGCCGTCGCCATAGAAACCATTTCGAAATTTAAAAAAAATCGCGCGACGACGGGTATTTTAGGGTCGGGCGTAGACTAAGGATGGGTCGTGGGTCAGGGAACATTAACCCATGACCCATGTGACCCATCCAATTTTGCGACCCATTTGACCCATTGACCCATTACTTGCTCTGATTGTACCAGTCATGGCAAGGCTATCTTTCTACAAGTCTATCAAATACAACATCTAAAGATATTAAAGTTGTCTGTGTGAAAATCTTTATGCTTAAATTTCATCTCATCAAGTGTCATTTTAGACAGCATTTTTTCTACCTTGCTATAATCAAATCTTTCCATTTTTTTGACATTTCGTTGCTATTCATGTCGACAAAATATTTTTCATGTCTATATGTTTTAGTCTATTTAAATTCCTCATTTTTCTTTTGCATGGCTATCCTTTCCTCGCTGTTAATGTTATGAGGACTTCTTGGTTTCTATTCTTAGATGACCTGTGACTGACATTGAGAAATGTTGCTCGTTTTACAGATTCAAAACATCTTCAACTACTTTGGGGATTACCATGGTTATGTTATACAAATGCACGATTTGATTTACTTTGTTGAACTGCATAAAAACAGTTGTAACTATATATATATATATATATATATATATATATATATATATATATATATATATATATAAAAGAGCTGCTGTTCGATTTTAAAAAATGATCGAAATTAACGCAAGATTAAAAAATTTATCGCAAATTAACTTACAATTTAATCGATACAATATAATACATTTGTTTGTATTCAAACTAGTAATAATATCATAGCATAAAATTGGCATAATAAAAAGGTCAGATTAATTTACGACACAAGTATAATTAATTGTAACAGATTTACTAATCATAAGCATACGTTATAAGTCTGTTGAATTAGTTATTGAGACCAGTTTACTGACATGTATCCATCAAGTCCAGTGATGCGAATTGTTTTCTTTTTAATCAACAACAATGCCAAACATATGTTTTTCTCGTACCGTAGTTTCCGAACTAATGACGTATGTCAACTCCTGTTACCCCCTGAGTGAATTTTTAAATATATCCTAAATTAATATGAAAAGATGGATATCAGATGTATAGGAACATAAAACGAAAAGTAGAGCAATCGCGGGGTTCCGAAAAGCCGTTATTAGAAGATTTTAGGGCAACTGCAGCATTTGAATTATCATATGCATTGAGGACAACAGTACAAGTTCAACAGCCAGACACAACTGAAGAAATTATTTCTAATTTGATTGTTGCTGTCACTTCTTCGTTTTCTAAATTGGATATTAGAAGGTATGTCTTGACGTACGACCTTTTAAATGAGTTGAAATTGCTGCTGATCCTTGATTGTTGGGCCCCTGATAAAAAGTATGACTTTTAGAGCTGACAGTGGTGAAAACAGAGGTTTTAGATATGCTTGGTTATCAAATTATTCATCGTGGGCTGTATGCTCACAAATGTTAAAAGGTGCCTGTTGCAAATATTGCGTGTTGTTTCCACAAAAAAGTAATTCGAGGAGTTCAGGGGGGCATTTGTCATCAAACCATGCACAAAATTTAAAGATTTCATCGAAGATGCATGTAGTCACATGCAAAGCACATGGCGCAAAGGCTCTATTTAAGGATTCAAGCTATTTTGTTGCACTATTGGTAGCCAAAGCAGTTTCTATAGATGAGCTATTGAACGTATCAATTAGAAGACAAATTCAAGAAAATTGCAACAAACTGGGTCCCACCATTTCTACAATCCTTTTTTTGAGGCATGTATGATTTGGCACTTCGTGGAAAAGAATCACATTTTAGTAATTTTACGACATGTTAGAGTTTCGTGTTGAATCTGGACATGAAGTTCTATGTAATCATTTGTCAGTTGGTTCTTGTAGTGCTAAGTATATCTCGGCAACTACAAAAAAAATATGATCGAAATTTGTGGGTCTCTCTTGTGTGAAGACATTGTTCGTGAAGCAAATAATTCAGTTGCAATTTCTATACTAACGTGCCGACGAGACAACATAATTTTAGGCATTGAGCAGATGTCACTTGGTGTTAGATTTGTCATTACAACATCATTAGAATTGTGATTAGATATGACAAATCTTGTTTGTCAAGGATAAGACGGATGTTCTACAATGGCAGGTAAAGAAGGAGGAGTCCAAGCAATAATTCGAAAAAAAAGACCCAAAAAGCAGCATTTGTACATTGCAATTCACATAAACTAAATAATGTCGTGAACGATTTCAATAATATGAATGCTGTACGAAACACAATGTGAAACTAGATGGACACATAAACTAGATGGACACATAAATATAAAAGCTTTCGGATTTTCGCTGAAAATGTGACAGAAATTGTTAAACAACTGGAATATTTGGAACACTCTGGAAGAAGTAAGCAAGTTGCACATTAGTTACTTTGTGCTGTAAGAGGTTAGGGTTGGGGTAGAATTGTTGTTTGTCTAGTTATTATACAAAAATATTCATCAAAGCTAGAAGGTGTGACCTAAAAATTATAGTCAGTGCATTTAGATTTACTGGCAATGCAAAAATACATTGAAGAATTGTTGACTACTTTGGCTGTTGTTGATCAACAGAATTGTGATGAGAGGTATATGGAAATTTTTAGTTACAAAAGGTGTTGTAGATGACATTGGTGTCGACATTCAACCTGCACGAAAAGCTGGAAGACAAATGAATAGGGAAAATGCAAAAGTTGATTTGCCTGAGGATTATTTTAGAATAACTGTTTATGCACCCTACCTTAATTCTATTAACTGGAAACTCGTTTATGTGTAGAAAATAAACCAGCATTTTTTCTTTTAGTTTTGTATCCCTTTTTGATGACAAAACTAGAAAGACTCGCATTTAAGGATCAAGCCGGGTTTGTCGCTGAATATTATGCATTTGACAATGTAATCGAGGAGAGTGAAACCTTGTATGATATATGGAAATGTAAAACTAGAAAAGGGGAAAAAAAGAAACAATGACTCTATGTGAGGTTTTAGATGAAACCATTTTTTTTTCCTATGATTAAAATGGCTTTTTGACAGCATTGACTTTTCCAGTAACAACATGCACAATTGAGAGATCATTTAGCACTCTAAGACGAGTATCCACAGAAAAAGAATATCTCAAACAAGGAAAAAATTAAAGAAAATGTTATCAATCGATTTGGACAATTACCAATACGTGTATTATGTTTGTTCCAGAATAAGTAGTTTAAAATTACAGTATTATTGCTGTATCAGTGTAATTTATAGTTTTATACTCTATTTTATTAGTATAGTAATTGTTCGACACTGAAACTATTCTTTTAACACAAGAACGATGGCAGCGGTCATTTTGACCGCAACGCTACTTTGCGGATTAATTACTTCTTAACGGCTAACCCCAGACTATTGACATTTTATGACTTTACATATCTTTATAACATTGTTAAAATTATAGAAGATTAATATTGCTGGTTTTATAATAATCGAAAAAAAAACAAGTTTAAACTAGAACGACTGCAGCGGTCATAATGACCGACATACCGTTTAATATCTAGTGACGCTTTCGATTGACGTCATATTGTTGCCAAAAGCACATCCATCGTTGGTGCGATAAGGCAGAATCAAAGAGAGTTGCCAGTGAATTTGTAAAGACACAACTCAGAACGTTTTTCTTCAAAAGTACTCGTCAATGGTCAAAAAAAAAGACAACCTAACAATTTAGCGCTGAAAGCCAAAACAGTATATGTGCATATTGATTACCTTGCACAAACATATTGAAATTGGTGAAACAAAAAAAAAAACTTCCAGAAACTGTGCAATATTACAATATTTGTATGTATGGAGTGGACGTTATGGACAAATGAGCCGCCTGTACACAAGGAGATCACGAAGATAGCCAGTCTATATACTCTACAATGTTATGGACTTTACGGCTATAAACGCATTTATATCATTTCGATTATGATAATATTCCTAGGTGGTCTTATATTTTGAACCTTGTTCACGAATTGAGATCGCCTTACTGTGCAACAAAAAGCAAATTATAGCAGGCATCCTTGTGAAAAGTGGAGCAAGCAGTAACACACGCTTTCAATGCTCATTTGTCGTAACAAAACACAAGATGACTAAAGATCAGAATGTGATTACTTACGTCAGGGGAGAGAAAACTTTTTCTAAGGAGGGCCACATTGAAAACTTGATTGTTATCGGCAGGCCGCATATAGTTTGTCTACTTCAAGTACAATTTACAACGTATGAAAATATAATAACGATAATAACCATGTGTTTGTCATTATATTTCACATTCACACTCTATTACACACATTACCTTTTGAAATTTGAGCTTAATCAGTTGCTAATTTGGTAATAAAACTCTACTATTCATAATTATTTCAACCAAAAGTTTATTGTTACTTATCAAACAAATTATGAAGACGAAGGAAATTAATCTACAGACAACCTGATCACAGAGTATAATTATAATTAATGAGAAGTATGTAACTGTTCACAATTTTTGGATAATGTTATTGAACTGTGGAACCAGTTAACAGTTGTGATTCGCATGACTGCATTTTAATTTGCAGTCAGTCAACATTAATCTGTTCTTAGACTTGATTATTTTCATACAAGAAAACCCTTGCTCACAAATGTATGTGGACCCAAATAGTGTCAAAGTATTTTAGGTGTGAAAATGCCGCTGCTGGCAAACATCCTGAAAACTCCAGAACTGACTTGAACTTCTCCTTCAGGTCATAATCTGCTTAGAGGTCAAGCAGCTCTAATATTCTGGAGCTTTAAAACTAGATTCAAATTAAATTTCAAAAATATAGCGCAAAATCTAAACAAAGAGAATTAACATCGACATAGAAATCGTGTTCGGGCCGCATAATATACTCCGGAGGGCAGCATGCGGCCCGCGGTCAGTTGTTTGCCCACCCCTGACTTACGCATATTTTTTTTTTTTAAAATACTGTTTAACAAGCTTTAACAAAAACTGGAACACAATATAACACCATGCGTCTCTTCAATGAGGTTTGTTTGTACAGTATTTACTTTCAGTTCACAATCATCCGGCCACCACACTATTCGTAAAGCCATAGCTAGCTATTGAGGCGCCCTGTGCAATTTATTTTTGGCGCCCCCACCCCCCAACATACCGTTCTGAATAGTGTGAAACCCTAAACAATATATAACATTTTTAAGTATATATTTCACGTTTAATTAGTGCGTAAACCACTTCCTTCATCTTTTGCTTACTGTCTATCAGACGTCCACACAGGCCCGTAGCGTGCGGAAGGGCCGGGAGCGCCCCCCGCGTTTTGTCTGCCCCCCTCTGCTTATTTGTTCTACTTAGTAAAATGTATTACCTGCCCCCCCCCCCGCTATTGCCTGGGCCCTGCTGTAGAATGCCTGGCCCCTGATGTAGAATTTTCACGCTACGGGCTGCCCCATAGTCAGGTACTTGAAAATATACGCATGTCGGTTTTACTAAAAACATACCATTTCAGTGCATCCAGAATCATATCATTATTTTCGACCGAGGTTTCACTAGTCGCCATTTTCATAAGTAATAAAAAGTTACTTCAATTATCAAATTAGCAAATAGTAAAACGATACATTATTTAAAATATTTTAAAGACTTCAGTATTTAAATTTATTATTTATAAATTTGAAGTGACTATTCGGACCTGGGTACCAATAAACTCCGATTTTTATTCGGACCCCGTCCCAATCAAGTCTGATTGTTATTCGGACCCGTGGCAAATATGCACTTAGCTTACATAAACTTTATTATTGTTTTTTTTTTATAATTGTTTGAATTGTATGATTTAATCGTTACTCAGTGTCTAGGGTTTCACTAAGCGGACTCTGTATTATTATTTTTTCGGGTTCCGTCTAATAAAGTTTAAATATAGCTAAGCTTAGTGCATATTTGCCACGGGTCCGAATAACAATCGGATTGTATTAGGACCCGGGTCCGTATAGCCACATCCTGATAAATTTATCTACTCTATTTCAGATATTCTGTTTATAATAAAATTGTTAAATACAGAAAGCCACCATTTTGTTTATAGTCTATTACAAATTCGCGGCAGCCCCGTAGCGTGAAAATTCTACAGCAGGGGCCAGGCATTCTACAACAGGGGCCAGGCAATAGCTGGGGGGGGCAGGTAATACATTTTACTAAGTAGAGCAAATAAGCAGAGGGGGCCAGAAAAAACGCAAGGGGGGCTAAGCCCACCTGGCCCCCATACACGCTACGGGCCTGATTCGCGGTCAAATAATAATACGAAACGACGCGTTCTATTTGTCGTCTTAGTAAAAATTTATTTTAAATGATTGATACAATTATTCTATGAAATAAAACTGGTTTAACTTTATATATAACAAAATAACATGCCATTAAAACAAGCAATTAAGCCTGTTCCATTCTGGACACAGGACGTGTTAGCGCATTTTCGTGTTATGTATCAGTACGTTTGTTAGCTTTCAGTAAATATTTGTAAATTTTGGAAATGTTTATAAATTCAATTGTGTAATGCATATATTTGTAAAAAAAAAATTATAAAGACGTTTCTTTATATTTGAAAAAAAATTATTGTCTCTTAAATCTAACTACAAGTGGTTTGTGGTTACTGAAATAGGACTCATAATTGAAAACATTCTAAATTATAGTCATTTAATCATCCGAAAACTCCGTCAATTGTTGCATAGCTCTGATACTTTCAATTAAACTCAGAACACAAGCTTCCTATTTCATTTGATGAGTTTCTTAATAAATCTTGGTGAAACTACGTGCTGCAGTATTTCGCACCAAATGAATGGGTTATTGAACGTACAAGGTGTATATATAATATATAAGCCCCTTAAGAGCTCTGAAGCCCGGCCCTCAGAGGTCCTATCGCGAAATGAACTTTTGATGTACACATGGCAGGCCAAGACCTACAAAATGATATATACATCATGGGTCTAGGACTTATAGTTGCTGAGAATGGGCGCTCCTTTATTAATATAGCTTATATAGTAAAAAACGGTACTAAGGCCCCTTTTACGGCCCTGAGAGGTCAGATCGCGAAATGGAAAAAAAGTCATTTCTAGGCAGGCCAAGACCTACAAAATGATATATACATCATGGGTCTAGGACTTATGGTTGTTGAGATCTAGGGTGATGACGGACGGACAGACAGACAGACAAAACGGGGACAATAGAGCATTTTTTTTCGAAAATGCTCTAAAATTTCGGAGGGTAAACAAGATTTAAAACGAACACAAAACGATT